>VZTJ01001073.1:2941627-3032589 GCA_013397795.1 Orthonyx spaldingii | reverse complement strand
TCCCGGCCCCGCGAACCCCGGCGAATGCCCCGGCCCCGCGAACCCCGGCGGCTCCCCCTGCCCGGCGAACCCCGGCGGCCCCACCGTGTCCTCCTCGTCCATGGCGGCCGCGCCGGGGCCGCACCATGGCAACTGCGCCCGGCGGCACCGGGCCCGCCTGGAAACCGCGGCCCCGGCGATCGCGTTCCGGGCCGCCGCGGGGTCCCGGGGCACAGCGCGGCGCCGAGGGCGCTCCAAGGGGTTACTGGGTGCTTGACGGGGGGGCATAGACACAGGTGTTAGACTTTAGATAGGAGAAAGAAATTCTTTACTGTGAGGGTGGTGAGACACTGCAGCAGATTGTTCAGGGAGGTTTTAGGTGCCTCGTCTCTGGAAGTGCTCCAGGCCAGGTTGGATGGGCCCAGGGCAGCCTGGTCTGGCGGGAGCTGTGACTGCCCAGGGCAGGGGCACTGGGGCTCGGTGATCTTTAAGGTCCCTTCCAACCTCTTAATATTCTATGACTTCTGTCCTTCATCCGTGGAGGGGACGTGGCAGCCTAAAAGGCATATGGGATGTCCCAGGGACTGGAGGGTCCATCCCATCACAGAATCACAGAATCAGTTGGGTTGGAAAAGACCTGTTGAGATCATTGAGTCCATCCCCATGTCAGCCAGACCATGGCACTCAGTGCCACCTCCAGTGTTTCCTTATCACCTCCAACGCCTAATCACCACTTCTCTGAGTAACTTCTTCCTGATGTTCATCCTATACCTCCCCTGGCACATCTTAGGGCTATGACTACATGTGCAGCTTAAGACTAAGACTATGTGTGCCCTCTGAGCCTCAGCCCATCACCATCCTCTGCACAGAGCTCCTGCATCTTCACCCTTGCATCGCCTCGGTGGCCTCAGCTGGTGACCACTGAGGCTGTGCCAAGGCTGTGGGAAGGGGACTGCTGCTCCCTGTACAGAAGGAGGCCACAAGAAATCATTTAATTATGGAAAAGTGTTTGGAGATCCTTGAATGAGGGAAACTGTGATCTGAAATCCACTTTCAATTAAAAAACAACACCCAAACCTCCAGATCTTGATGTAGCTCTCTAATTTCTTGCATGCTAATAATAATGTTTAAAGATGTCTAAACACCAAGATCTGTTATTGCAGTGAATTTGCCCACAAAATTGGAGAACAGGTTTATGCCCTTTAAAAAAAAAAAAAAGGTCCACTAAGTGAAAGCATGGGAAAAAATTAAAGCTAGAATATACATAGAAAGAGGTGAGGCTGCCTTGACGGCTGTGGTTACATTGATGTTGGAGGATATGTACAGAGCTAGAGGGGAACTGTTTATATTCAAGAAAAAAGTTATTACTCATACCAACTGTGATCTTTTTTCAGTGTGGGCTGAACATTTGTAACACCCATTAAAGAGAATTACGCATGTAATTCCTGCCATGTTAAAAAGGTGATTGTCAACCTCACAGAAATGTAGCTAATACTTTGATGAAACAGATCCTACTTGTGATTTTAATTTCCATATTTTTTGTTTGTGGAAATATTGTTCTGGGAAAGCAAGGCCTTTTTGTGTGACAGAGAGGGTTTGATCTTTTTCTAATGTATTTCCAAGATTAAATACTACCTTGAAAAAAAAATCAGGACATCTGTACCTGTGATAATAGAGGAAGAGGTGTGTTCCCATGCAGAAGATAAGGCATTGCTCCTGCTGAGAGCAGTGCTCATGTGTGACTTGATGCTGTGAGTGGGCAGTGGGCCTGCTCAGTGGATTTAACTAAACTGAACAATTTGTTTAAATTAAGTGTGGAACTGACTGCTTTGATGAGGCACGACCTTGGAGTTAGGCCTCCTGTTTTCTAATTACAGCTGGTCAATAAAATATTAAAGGAAGTGTAATCGCAGGACAACCATTTTGTCAAAACCTGAACGCTTCATATTCGATGGCAGTAGTTGGAGATAAGCAAGAAAAGAAGAAACATGTGGGGGGCTGCACAGGGAACTGTGTTGGTGTAATTGTGGCCATACTGGGGCAACATGCCAATAAAGTTTTTGAACAGGAAAGCCCTTACTCTCTGCTGCTGGACAGCCCACACTGCTTTTCTGAGCTGCATTTTCCATGCAGGTGAAACAGATGTGAAAGGTACCAAATTTTGGAAAGGAACTTATACAAAGACTGAAGCTGATATTGCTAGTTACTTGTTAGTGTCCAGGCTCTGGATAATAATAAAGCAAAGCTTCTATTGATATTTCTGAAGTCCATCAACTAATTAGTGCAGACTACTAATCTGGTAGAAAAAAATCGAAGTATAATAGGGTTAGCAAGTCTTGTAACTATTTCTTAAATATTTTTGACATGTATAAAACCGGTTTTTCAGCATATAAAATTATGTGTAACCTTTGTCCCTAATTACAAGTTACCCAAGCATACTGATAGGGGTATGATAATTTCAAAGCCAGGAGACAGACTGTCTTCCTGCTTTGGCTCACTTTTCTAATTAAGATCATTATGCATAGTAGTCAGATTGATTCAAGGCTTAGATAAATAATACGTCCTGTTGTTTCCATTGATTTGAATTTTTAATGAACTGAGTTCCATTGCTGATACCACATTTCTGGTTCTTGACTGCAGACCTTCTGCATGTGAAAATGTAAAAAATACATATCAGACTGAAAGATACTTCCCTTGGCCTGTCCTTTGGGTTATTGCTCATGAAATTGTGCTGGCTCCAGGATACAAACTTCTGTAGCAGAGATTCTCTTGAAAGTCTTCACTCATTGTCAGACACCTACTACAAAGAGAGCAGAACAGCAACCTCAACTGCCACAAAGATTGTGCACATGAACACAGGGCAGATCTACCAGATTCAAGTTTATAGAAAATGCATGTAGTTATTAACACACAAAATTTCATCTTTGCACTATCTTTCCATGGAAGAATGCATGTTTAAAGGCAGACAGAAAACAGAAATTAGGAGAACAAGAAGCAGATGGCTTCACTCCAAGTGATCTTTAGAGACCACACTGTAGAAAGGGTCGGGGGGAGAAGCTGGGCCAGCAGAGGTGCGGTGGAGGCAAAGGTGCAGCAAGTTGTGCAAGGACAAAGGTGGGAACAGCAGCAAGGCGTAGGGCTTACAGCAAGCTCGGCAGGGAAGGATAACCGGGGAGGGGCTGAGTTCAGCAGAGCTTTGAAGGAAGCGACAAGAAGAATGAATTTAACGTTACAGCTCAGACACACCCAGCATTGCCTTGTGATAGTGTTTGTTACATGCTTCAGCTCTTGAATTCTATAAGTTAAATGAATTTCTGTCCCTGTTATGGAAAACCTGAAAATATGGCCTCAAACATACAAATCAACAGAGAGCAAATACTCTTTTCCCCCAAAGTTTACTCAGGTTTTCTTAACATTTTCTTAGGATGTAAGCAACAGGAATTTGAATTTTTGACTACCAAAAGCAGCAATATTGTACCCAGGAGGGAGGGCAAAGTGATCCAGTCTTACGCACTAAGTTTGGGGTTGACACCATCAGCCTTTGCTTTGCACATGTGCTGCAGCCCAGCCCATCTCTCACAGTTACACTGCCCCCGCCCTGCCCCAGTGTCACCGGTGGCTCTCCGTGCCGCAGGGAGCTGGTAATCATCTGTGTGGTCACCCAGCCAGGGGCTTTGGAGACACAGACCTCAGGGCAGGACCTCGCGTTCAGATGGGGTGCTCTAGGAGGTAAAACTCTTTGGGAGGCCATGGTAGCACATGGCCAGCCACAAAGTGATTTGGGAGATCTGCCTGGGGCTGGTGAAGTCCTGTCTGGAGTCAAGTAAATGCCTCATTGTGTGTCCTGGCCTTCAAAGGCAAGATCTCTTTCCTGAGGAGCACCACACTGCCATCCTGCTGTCCATGCTGTCAGAGATTGCACCCCTTAGTACCTGGTGACTGTGTTAACCTGATCCTACAGAGGTATGGCGTAGGGGAAGGACACTTCTAGGAGAAGAGCCACAAAGGAACAGAGCAGGCAGTGAGTATTTGAATGTCCCATTTCACAAAAGCATGTATAATGCCTTTATATTCTTGTTTTTCAGATTTTAGTGAGCAGTTGACATGAAACCTTCCTTCAAATTGTAATACTTCAGTTGTGTCAGACTTTGTCTAGTTTTCAGCTTTACTGAAAGAAAAATATGCCACATGCTAAAGGGGATCTTGGGTTCCACTATAGCATTGTCCATCCATAGAGCCATGATAATTGTTCTCAAGATCATTCTCGGATATGTTTAATCCAGAAAAGCAGTGGTATTTTTAAAGGAATCGAGAGCCACCTTGTGGAGTTGGGATTCACAAAGGGGTTCCAAATAATACTGCTGGGAACAGCTACTCACTGCTAGAAATTCAGATCCAATGTGATCCTGGAGATTGTCAGTCTGGGAAACACACACCATGCACGTCTGTGCATATTCACTGCACAGTGCATCACACAGCTCCTCTGCTGACTAAGGCTGGGTAGCAAAGAAATAGATTTGTGGGCAGTGGCAGGCAGGCATGTAAAACTGCCAGAAAAATGCAGAAAGCAGCAGAATCAGGGAAGCAAAGTAACATGCTCATTATGACCTACACAGCCTTGGTGTGTGTGTGGTGTTGCTCACAGGGCATTTTTTACCATATAATTAATTAAATCCTCCATTAAAAATGCTGATAAGTTTTGGAATCATTATATGTAGATTTCTGTCACAGGCTTATTTTCTTCTGCAGTCATTTATTAATGTAGAGAATAAGGATTGCCAGAGCTCAAATACTCCATAACCAGAGAAATAGCAAAAATCACTTATGTGAGACCAGTCATTATTTCTTCACAGAAGTAAAGAGTAGTCTTCTCAGACTCTGAGGTTGCAGCAGGGACTATAACATGTTTAATTTACCATTTCTCTCTCATCATATCTCATGATGGACTCTGAGCTGCTTGTCAGTACCAATGTGTGGATACCAGCATATGATATTGCCAAAGAAAAAGGTATTTGCTTTCTTTCAGTTCTTCTTGGTCTTTTCCAAAACCTTTATGCAGCAGTGACTTCATCCTCAGCACATTAGATGATGCCTTAGAAATGTGTTTTATATAAGGACAAATTTTTTAAAGTCTCTCTAAGTAGTAGACCTTAAATATCTGAAGAAACTCAAACAAAAAAGAGGAGTGTGATGCTCAAGTCATTCTCCAGGTGCTAGAGAAGCCAGTGTTGAGGTAAATGGTTCATAGTCCACTGATAAATTGGTCTGGTTATTGAATCATGATACAAATTAGTCCAGTGCAGTCCTACATGCTTTTATCTAACTTCTGCTGAGTGAATTTTAAGTTCCAGAAGCTTTCAAAATTAGTTACACACTAGCAGAGCTCAAAGTTAAATTTCAGAATAGATACCACTTTCAAAATCTGTGTTAGTCAGTCGCTAATACCTCAAAGCAAGGTACAAAGCAAGTAGAATGTGAAAGCAACCTGAGAAGTTGTTCTTTTTAGACCAAGCCTTAACAGACAAACCCAGCGTATCCTTTATGCTTAATAGAGTTCAGTTTTCCCCTTTGTTCAAATGTTGTTTTGGTAAACAAGAGATATCTATGGGTATCATTAATGGTTGCTTCAGACTGGATTAATTTTTTTCCCCAGTAATTTAAATGTAACCACATATAAGATGACATGTGGTAGTAGGAGAAAATTCATAAAGAGATACCACAAGGCTATGGCAAGGAGTCAACAACTTCTGGTTTCAAAAACATGGAAATCTCAAAAAAACTCTACACCTTTTCCTGTCGTACTTCATTCCATCATGCTTCCAAGAGGCCATGGTACATGGATGCATAGGGCACTGTGAACGGGTTTTCAATGTTTGTTCCAAAAAAACCATGATAGATTATTCCACATTATAATAAGTAGAGGTGAAGGAGAGCCCAGTCTAGAAGAAAGAGAAATGAGAAGAATGCAATCCCCTATTTTCAGAACATTCCCAAGCTTTGGTCTCAAGTCTGCACTTTTCCAGTTGTGTCTGTCAAGAAGGGAACATAGCAGGATTCAGGAGAATCCAGAAGAACCAGTAGGATCAGCCCAGCCAGGGTGCTGTACTCTTCAAAACCAACATGCGTGTTCAAGGTTACAAAGGATGTTTGATAAATGCTGTTCTAAACCAGACATGGTTCTGGCAAAGTGAATTTTCTGTGAAGAAAGTTAAAGCAAGGATAGTATTTAATATACCCTTAAAATAAAGAATAAAATATTGTTTTTCAATTTCTATTCCCCACCCACGATACACAGCTTTTATGATAGTTTTTTATTGTAAATATACATGCCGGATCATGGAGTTTAATAGCAGAGTTTAGAAAGATAAATTTTCTGTTCTAACTACAACATTTTTAAAAATTGCAATTAAATTTATAGGACCCCCTGCAATTCATGAACTATTTTTTAAAGGGTAGGCTATAAAACATAGTAGTGAGTGCTATTAATAAGACTGAAAATATAGTAAAGTTGAGGCATAGCTCTGCTTTGATTTACAATCTCATTTCCCCAACGGCTTTTGCCCTCTAGCTCTCACCATCTATTTTTCTGTCCCTTTCTTTCTGAAGAAAGAAAAGGTCACCATCCCTATTCAAAACTTGATTAAGCCTGTAAGTTATAGCAGGCTATGGGACCTAGAACATACTGTGCCTCAGCAAAGCTCAGTGCTGTTTTGAGCTCACCAGTGTATTGAGGTATTTGTGGTGGTGAGGTTACCAAACAGACCTTAATGACAAAGGGGCAGAGCTGTGATGGGTTTGGGGTTTTTTTTGTCTCACCACTACATAATATACTTAAAATAGCTTATTTCTGTAGATACACAGAAAGGTCAGAGAGGAAAGCTTTGTTCATGCAATGATGAGTCATAAAATCATTATAGAAGCACAGAATGGTTTGGATTGGAAGAGACCTTAAAGGTCATCCAGTTCCAACACCCCCTGCCATGGGCAAGGACACTTTTCACTAGGTCAAGTTGCTCAGAGCCCCATCCAACCTGGCCTTGAACACTTCAAGGGGTGGGGCATCCACAGCTTCTCTGGGCAACCTGTTCCAGTGCCTCAACACCCTCACAGGAAAGAATTTGTTCCTAATTTCTAATCTAAACCTATTTCTGCACATCTTTTAGTTATTAATTATATGATGGGAACATCAAAATTGCAGAAAGTCAGGATGCACCTGAGACTCTGTGAGGACCTGTTAAGAGTACAACAAATTGTGTTTCAGCCCTGTTTTGTCAGTACAGTTCTAACAAATTTTTAGCTTAAGAGGGTGCATTTCACAGTGACAAAGGGATCATGAATTATAATTACGAGAAAAGTGCTAAAGCCAAATTTTAAGAGCTTTTGTGTAATGAGGATGAGAAGAAGAAAGCTAGGGATGAGTCATGCTATTTTCAGCTTTTTATGCTTCATCTTAAAACTTAATAGTTTTTAAACAGTGTAGTTTCTACTTGAGGACAGTAATTTAATTTTGATTGAAAGTTGTCCATCTGGTGGCCTTTTAATGCCATTAAAAGTACTGATTGTGTTCCTGCACTGGTTGTTTTTCTGTTTTTAATCATAAAGCTGTTTGGCTTTTCATTAAAGGATAAGCTTCAAGTTCCCTCCCAAAACTCATTAAAAGACAGTGGAAATTTTCTCACCCATTTGAGTGGATTTTTGATGATATCCTCATGGACACTGACCCGGGCAAGGTGTGTGAGTGCATACTGCAGCAATTATCACAGAAGGTTGTGTTTAGCCTTAGCTCACCCTTGGGAAACAGGAGCATCACTGTCACCGCTTGCAGATGGATCTGTAGATCTGCACACCACAAGTTGTCTTAGTCAGATCAACCTGGAGCACGTTATTCTGGAGCAATAGCTTACTATTGCATCAGGGATTTCATTCCCTGCCATGTCTTTGTTACTTATTTATTTATTTATTTATTTATTTATTTATTTATTTATTTATTTATTTATACCTGCTCTTCTGTTCCTGGCAGATGAAGAACTTTTAAGTAATAATTTCCTTACAGCCTCCCCTTCTTGGTTCAGTCCGCACACAGAAAACATTTTACTTTGGCTATAGAGCTTTAAAAAAATAGCAGTTCTCTTTCCCTGTCCCTGCTGCCTACCTAGAGCACCTCTTTAAATGAGCTCTACTCAGAAGGTACTTTGAAAACAGGAAGGTGGGATGCAAATCCCCAACATATGGAGTGCTCTGGGAATCCCACCCTCATCCAAAGGAAAATCCAGCACATTCCTGTGTAATAAAGTCACCTTTGCTTAGCGGTCTGCTCACAGTCTGAAGGCAGCACAGTGTGGAATCGTGTGGCCTCATGGAGTAGGGATTTGGGTCTTGATTTTACTCAGATTTTTTTTTTCAATGGTAGCTAAATAGATGCTTGCTTTCTCACATGAATATAATGTGCGGTAAAAAGGCCACATGCCCAAATTACTGGTGCCTTCACCATCTTTATTGCATTTCTACTTTTTTGCCACACACATAAGGCACTATATGCTAATTCAAGAGTATACACAAGATAGGGAAGGGATAATTTACTGATTTTAAAATTCTAATACACTCTAAGTATCCTTCACAATCATCAGAAAGGAAGAAAAAGGAGATCTCAAAGTCAGACCAGGAATCTTATTTTCATCCATCCCTGTCCATAAGACAAGGGCAAGCAAACCTAAACAACTGCATAAACAACATCCACCCATCCCCAGAATTGCTCACACCATTTAGGCAATTTAGAGCAGTAAACACAGATAAGCAATCTGCATAGAAGCAGCTTTAGGTGACCACAAATGGATACCGCTGTTTAATTCAACCCTCTCTCACCTAAACAAGTTTGTTTTCTCAGCAGTGTTTATTTGTGTAAGGGAGTGCTAGGGAAAAAAAATTCCATCCTCCTCCAGATTATCTGCGTCAATGTTGTGAAAATTCAGTATTTCCCCAGCATGAGAATATATTCCTCCTACAGACACAATCTGTCTTTTGTGGTCTCGCCAACATTTGTTAGATGGTTGGGTTTTTTTCCCTGTAGCTCATAGCATTTAGCTGGGACTAGAACTGATCTCTGAAATGGGAGAAGTCCTACAAGGCTGGGAAGGGAAGGGAAACCCCATCTCATCAGCACTTCTGTCTTGAGAGGCAGGAGAATGAGGAAAGAAGAAATAAGGCAGAAGTAGATATGTAAAGTTTTGAAAAAATAAATTGGGGGATGGTGACAGGGAAATGTTTTTCCCCTTTTCATAAATTTTCTTCTGCTGGACAATGGAAATGGTGAGAAAAAAAGGTAAGAAAAGCTTTTGTGTGAAATATTTTTTTTAAATCTAGAATGAAATGGTTGTCTGGCTAAAAATTGTAAACGTGTCAACTTGTCAAAATGTTTTTCCCAGCTCATACACATTTCAATCTTTTTCCCTTTCCTGTGAAAACATACAGTATTAGGCAGTGGCTCATCCTGTGTGATGCTGCTGGCCTGGATACAGCTGCACTTGCTGTCAGTCCTACTGAGCCATAGCTTGGTTAACTCCCAGGTACGGGAAGAGCCCATCTGTTTCAGTTTGACTTCATCAGTCTTCCTTCTTGTCTTTCTGTGCAAACGCAGACCTGGGAGGATGGAATAAGGGAACCTGTGTTCTTTTCCCCCCTCTCTGGAGTTTCATAGTCTCCCTGATCAGGCAGAGCAGCACACCTGGGGCTGGATGGGTGCTGGTGTAAGGAAATGAAAGGGGAATGGAAAAGGGAAACAAATATAGGATGAGAACTTCTGTATCAGCAACTACATTCCAGATGTGGGGCTACCACAGCTCTCCCCTCTCTACACCCATAGCCAAGAAGGTCTTGGAAATATCAAGAGACTGACCAAAATCCACATCATCTTCTCCAAAAAAATTTAAGATACTTGCCTGATACTTAGGGCCTGGCACATGAGCTTTGAAATTTCAGGGTGATGGTCTTTGAGATAGCTCAGACTTTGCCACGGTAGTGAGAAATTGTCTATATTTTATTCTCTACTGCACCCCAATGCAACCTTTTGCCTGGCAAACAAAAGATCTGCATATGCAAGGTGAATACACTAAATTGGTGCAGAAGTAACATCTGAAGTGAAAATCTGCCCACTTTCCACCCTTATTCATTCTCAAACCCATGAGAAAAAACAACACATGGTTTACAAGTTTGCTTTGTTATTTCTAAACTTGCAGGAAGGTCCTTTCAACAAAATTGTATAGTAAAGTATGTTAAAATAATCCATTCACAAAGCAAGTCTGAAATAACTTTGAAGCATGGGCTGACAATGACAGAAAGTACTCATATGTGACCCTGAGCTTCAAAAGAGTTAAGAATGTGCTGGCAAAGGCACAGCGATTATCTCCACCCACACAGGAGAACATACATGGCGGAGTAGCTCTGTAGCGCACAGGGAAATAAAACTGTCTAGCCCAGAATTATCCTTGTGAAGGAAAAAGTGCACTGTGCTGGGTAGCAGAGAGCTTTCAAGCTGGCAAACAGATCAGAGACCTGCACTCATGTCTGAACTCTCCATCGTTATGTCTCCATCACGCCTTGGATAGGGTGTAACCACCAGGACAAAGAACAGCTAAAATTTATACACATTCTGGCTATGAAAAAAAACAAGGTGGAAAATGTGATCCATGTCTTTACAGCACCCCCTGATGTCAGTGGTCTGGGTGTCCCACACAGGTGCTGGCCAGCTGCTGCAGAGCACTCCCTGGTGTCTGGGGAGATGCTGCTGGGGTGTGCCAGGCTGGCAGGGACACAATATTGCTTCTCCCTGGGTTTGCCAGGCGTTTTCCACACAACTGCTGCTATGCATTCCCGGCTCCAAAGACTTCATCATTAAGGAAGGTAAAGTATATGTGAGGAGACTGAGGAGAAGCAATATTAACTATTTATATATCTCAATATTTAATATGCAGCTGCATTTGTCACAGCTTTCCACTCAAATATCACATTCTGGGAATGTCTTGTATTAAGAAGCAGGCCTTGAGGAGGGATTTACACACAACTTAAACATTCTCTGGGCCTAGTTCAGAACAGTATCATGAAGAACATTCCCACTAGAACCAGAAAAGATGGAACATATTTCTTAGTCTTTTTCTGAGGCAGAAAGATATAGAAAAAATCATGTTTGCTACTTCTTTTTGAAATTGTCTATTTATGAATCACAAATTGATTGTCACTGAACCTCAGGATATGTCACGTTCTTTCTGTCTGGGATGCTTATCATCAGTAGAGCATGAGGCTCATTGGAGATGTGGTTGCTGTGGTCAGTTCACAATGATCAGGGAGGAAACTGTTGTTTGCAGAATGTATATGACAAACTGGATCCTCTTTTGCATTCACCTTCCCTGCCCTTCTCAGGAGTGTTCACTCCTTTTGTCTCCTAATTAGTCTTATCAGTAGCCTTTTAACCCTAAACACACCAAGTGAAGCACCTGAAGGAGGCAATATCTTAACTGAGGATTTTCACTATAGGACCCTTTGTGAACAGCTGACAACCCTTTGCAAAGTTTCCTTCTTACTCTTATCTCTTATCTAATCTCAGGTATTGCTGAATGGAAGCAATGGTGACAGCCACCAGTATCCCAGTGCTGGGGAAGACCTGGTGGCTGCTCTGGCAGGGAGACAGCTGAGGCAGGAAATCATCTGTCCAGCTGTGCTGAGGTGTCAGGTATATTTAGGATCTCACATGATTAATAGCATGAAGTTGTGTTGGGGGAGGCTTAGGCTAGATATTAGGAAAAGGTTCTTCATCCAAAGGGTGGTTGGGCACTGGAACAGGCTCCCCAAGGAAGTGGTCACAGCACCAAGCCTGACAGAGCTCAAGAAGGGTTTGGACAATGCTCTTGGGCACAGGGTGTGTCTCTTGGGTTTGTCCTTTGCAGGACCAGGAGCTGGACTTCAGTGACCCTTGGGGGCCCCTTCTAACTCAGGACATTCTATTATTCTATAACATAGCTCGATCCAAATTTGCCTGTACTTGGGCTTCTGCAGTGTAGGCTCTTGATGCTGCCAATAGCACGCACACTCAGGAAGTACATTCCAGTCCTCTAATTTCAGCTCATTAGGAATATCTATAATAAAGTCAAGCTCCTAATTTCAATCATTTGGATCATATTTGGGTTACATACCTGAAGTGAGCAGTGTGATAAACAAACATGCCTTGCTCCCAAAGTAACAGAAGCCACTGAAACACTATACCCATACTTCCATAAATTGCCTGCATTCATGTTTATACTGTAGGGCCTATGATAGTTCAAAAAATACTACAGTTGGCAGTTCCCTGTCTGAAAAAGTGGAACCGATTTTCATATCAGTTCTCATTTTCTTTTCTAAGTACCCTTAGTGCTGTCTAGATGAGAGCAAGGTTCTGTGGAGGTTTGCTACAGCACAGGGTATTGCTGATGCAGCTTCCCTTGCTGCAGTAGCTGCTGTCAAACCTGTTCCAAGAAAACCCTGTTCCCCTTTCCCATCCCCTACACTGGTGGTTTTTCTTCTCATATTAGTTTCTAAAGCATCAATATGGATACACACTGTACACTTTTAAACCGCTTTTCAATGTTTTTCAAGAAAAAAAAAAAACCATCTAGGAAGCTCTCTGTGCCGTGACAGAAGTTTGGTTTGGCTGCTGCATTGCAGCGAGGCTGGTATCATTATGTTGCCTTGTTTAACACAGATTGCCTGCCAGTAAAGTCTATACTTCTACACATTTACATGCTTGGTTGCCAAGTTAGAAGCAATAAATATGGTGAAACAAATACAAACATCGCAAAGGAGTTTTCAAGCTTTCAAATGCAGCCCTGGTTTGCAGAAGTTGTGCAGCTGTGCCCAGCCCTGGAGCAGAGCTTCAAGGCTGGCTGCTGGCCATCAGAGCTGTAAATGCAACCAGTGGTTTCTGTGTCCTTAATAAATAACAGCACAGGAGGTCTGGTGATGACACTCTTGAAGGAAAAGCTTAATAGATATCAGAGGACTTCCCTTATAAAAAGTAAGAAAAATAAAAAATAACTAATTCAGAGAATGAGAAGCCGAGAGGAAGTGCCTCTAAGTGGGCACCCACTTCTAGTTTCAATCCTACAAGCAATACAAGATGCATAAATTATTCTCTCCATGCTGGAAAAAAGGTGCAGCCCCAGGACTAGTAGCAATGGTGGAACCTGTGACTTCAGCATTTTAGCACTGTGGAGAAACACACATCCTTCTGAAATACTGACAGAGTGACTAAGCCATGTGCATGCCACAGCTCCTACATTTACTGCTGGTTGGAGCTGTGTCATCTCACGTGGATCCAGTCTGCAGACAAGCACCTTTGTGTTATGGTGACACAATGAATTAGGTAGAAAATCATGCTGTCTCATTAAGGTAAGATTCCAGCATTCAGCGGGGGAATATAGGGTGGTGGGCAGAAACAGCATTTGGAGAAGATGTGCAAGATTTGAATCAGGAGGAAAGCTTCAGTTCTTCCCTTCATAGCTCCCCGTAGTTGGTTCAGGTAGTAAGGATGGCAAGCAAACCAGACTGCTTGAAACAGGGTCCAGTTCCTTTCCAGGTCTTTCCGAAGTCCTTTCCAGCATCTTAGCCAATGGGAATGGCAAAGGCAATGTCCTTCTTTCTGCTAGAGAGTCACCTCCTCAGAGAGATCCCAGGACATTGTGGGGGCTATAACACAAAGTGAGCCTCTTCTGGAGATGGAAGTTGCACCTGGCAAGAGAGATGCAGGTTGAGGTCTCCCAGCACACTCTTCAATATAGAATGACACCATGTTACTGCCAAGCAATGCAAATAAAGATGCTTTTGGCATATTATTTTTAGAAATATACTTTTTCTACCTCAAATTGTGCACCTAATAGATCACAAAGTACTAATGTGTTCTTCAAAGCCTTTTCATAATAATTCTGCTTTTTAATCTGAGGCAGTTAAACCATCAAATAAACAAATTCTTGCATTTCCAATAAATGTGTGTATCTGAATGCCTCCCAGTAAAAAAATCACAGTATCACATTAATAACATATATTGCATTATACAGGTTAATTTATCCTTGAACAGACCATTAAATATATATTGGTTTTAAATTACATCATTCATACCCACTGACATTCTACTGATAAACCACATATAGCAGAAACAGCTGCATAAATATTTATTAATTGAGCCCCTAAGCAAATGGTTACAATAATAAATTATATGCCATGTTTCCAAATAATAAAATTGGGCTGAATTTCTAACTGATGCAATGCCACTGTCTTCAGAAAACCCTGTTTATCTTGTTGTACATAAATATTTCGTTACTTGCACTTGACCAAACATTTTAAAATTCTCTTGAGTTGTATGTACAGCTTTACATCCCTGTTCTGGAAAATCTTATAGCACATCCTTAACAAAGACCTTTCTGTAGGAATAAAGGTTTCAAATTATGTGTTTCTAAGGGTTCACTTTTTTCACCTTTCTGGTAGATAAATAGCTCAGGGGCCTACTGGGGTGCAGGTAGCTATCCCAGTCACTGATGAATGAAGTACAAATGAAAACGTAATCCTCTACTCTCATTTTCAGTTTTTTCTTTAGTTGAATTCCAATATTGCTTTCATGCCACTGTCCCATTAAACACATCATTGATTTATCTGGATTGTACTACAGTGACTGACAGTAGATAATTTGTCACACATTTTAAATACTGTGGGCATGTATTTGCTGTTTCAACGCTGGACTATAAATGACCACTTCTTTAATATATTTGGCTTCACACTGTTTTTATTGGTGTGAGATTTCCACTTCTTATTATTGCATTGATTTGCTTTGTGAGTTTGGAAGTTTTAGGATTTTTAATGGTTTCCAGCTTACACATAGTTTTCTTGAGGCAAACATCAAGGAGGGACCATGATCATTCTCCTAGGGAAAAAAACCTTTGCCAAACTAGGGAGTTTTGGAAGACTCCTTTCTAAGCAGAGCTCAGAGAGAAAACCAAATATTTCTTTAAAATCTGTCCAGGACTACATACTGTTACTGTTTGAGCACCTTTAATAATCCCATTATCCATCTAGGAGCTTGGTGTGATTTAGCTGTGAGTACAAGTGTGCCCAGCAGCCTGGCAGCCGGCCCTGGGGGATCACAGGGTCCCTGGGGGAGGTTTACCTGCTCCCAGCTCCCAAATATGTTCAGCCTCCTCTGGCAGCTGAATCCAGACACAGTGAATCCCACAGAGCAGGCAACTCTGCTGGCCATGAGTCACATAGAGAGCTATGGGCTACACGGTCTCCACATTTATTTTATATTTCTGAATTTACTGGTTGTAAAGCTGCAGCAGAAGAGCCCAGCCATAAAACTCTGTTCCATAAGCACTGATCTGGATTAACCCAAATCAAGCCCTAAAATCTGGCCTGCAGAGGCTGATGTTTTGTATGTCTTCCATGTATTTTTTTATTTCTAGTCAACTTTCCCTGAACCCAGGAGGAGCAGAATTGCCTTAAATGTGTGGCATGATTGACTGCAGGAGCTGCCTCAGTCACTGTGCGTTATTTTTCAATAATGGCATTCTCCAGGCCTCATCTGGAATTTGTGTAGTTTATGGATTGATCGAATGAATTGCTGCCTTTGCTAGCTATTTGTCGTCTCTCACAGCCATTTGGAATACAGAAATACGTTTTAGAGTGGGGGTTCATTTTATTTTTATTTTTGGCAGCTTGGTGAAGCTTTTATTCCAGTAGCAGCACAGAGCTGTGCTCGATGTGTTACAGCCACCTCTTCAGCTTTGAGACTGGGGATGTAAAGATGTTTTTGGCTCAGCGTACAGTATCACCACATATGGAAAACATGAATGGTCACAAAAGCTACTTGATTTAAAAGGTGGGATTTATTTTCTTTTTACTAAAGCTCTGTAATTTCCTGAGTGTCAGATATTTGCTATGATGACCCCTGCTTTGCTTCTTACTGCAATGAAGAAAGCCTTAGCTGGGGATTGAAGCTGTTAGGTCAATATAAGGGTTTTTATGGGTGGAATTGTCAGAGCAGGTTGAATAGTGAATTTCATAAAGGTGAAAACTCATTTATGGCTGTGGAAAATGGTTCCCTTTCTTTGCTTCAAAGCTATATGCTTAGAACAACTAAGATTTGCTGTGCCTTTACACACAATGCAAGCCTGATAAATGCTCTGTCATTAATATTATTTTGGAAAATTTTCATTCTATTTTTGTCCTTAGCACATTGGCTCAGTACAATGGACAGGACTACGTTTTCCTACAAGGATAATTCACAAACTCAGTGGCTTCCATTCCATTTTTGACTGTGAATCTTCTTATTTTCTTGCCAAGAATTGCAGTGTTTACCTAAGAAAACTCATGCCAGGATTCAACAGCTCCTGTAATCTGCAAGATCCTATCAGAAGTCATTAAACCACACTGCTATTAGAGCCAGTTAGCAGGCATATATGCCCAAACCTATACCTGCCTCACTTTGCTGCATATCCAATATGCTCCCACAGCTGGAGAGTGGAAGTGACTAGGAAGGGGCCCCATTTTTAACTATCCCACCTGACAAGACACACCTGAAATGGCACCTCCTGAGACATGAAGGGGCTCTGCCCTGGGGAACATAAGAAAGGAAAGGGTCCTTGATTTTTTTTCAACATCCTCAGGTCAAAAGAGATTTTTCAGAGGTCTAAGAGAGACCTCACATTAACTGCCACAATGCTGTTGGAGATGTTCCACATGAAAAAGAAAGAGCTCTTCCAAAAGTTCCTTTAAAAACCTTTAAAATGTAAAATATTAGGTAACCTAAGTATATGCTAATGATCTCCCCAGTTAACACTGTTCTTGCAATATGTAATATATTAGGTCTAGCTGATGTGAAAAGGGAATGCCTGCACAGGGTCTAACTAAACCACTGAAGATGTGAGGATTTTAGTTGTTCTGAAAATCAAACAATTCTAAAAAATTCATGCAACCTTTTATATCTTTTAATCTGTCATCTTTTATAGTGCACTAAATTATCTAATATTCAGATTTTTCACAAAATCCTTTATGGAAAGTAAATATATATGTAAGCGAGACATATCTATACACACACCAAAAAATCCTTCAGTTTAGCAAAGAGCCATACCCTGCAAATGTTTTTTGTCTCTGTCTATATATGCATCAAGGTTAAGAGTTGCCACGCAAGGTGGCTGTTTACGAAGCATGACTATAAAAAACTCCTTGAGTCTATGGAGGACAATATGTTTAGTGCACAAAAATAAATACTCATGTAAAATTGATTGGGAAAAAATTAAAATAGGATAATTATAGTTATAAATCCACTGGAACAGTGGGATGTGAACAGCGTGGTTTGATTAGACGATTTGCAAGTTGATTAGTGATCCTTATCTTTTCCTCCAGCGTTTAATTGCCCCTGTTGGTCTTAGCTGGCATGATGAGAGATCGCAAGGCAGAATTTAGCGCCTAATCACGAGGGCAGGTGCTCCGAGAGCAACTGTATCACTGCAATGAAACCCCAGCTCTCCTCAAAGGGGTCTTTAGCAGGGATTGTCACCGTGCCAGGGGAATATGGTCCAGGACGACTTTATTCCCAAGTGTCTGTGGTATATGCCAAACAGTTTTTGCATCTTCTCAGTCTAGAGCTGTGGCTGATTTGCTGTCCCAAATGATTGCTTTCCACTGGGGGATCCTGGGGGTTTCCGCCTCATCCATAAAGCTACTCCTGGAAGATAATTTTCTTGTTTTGCATAGTGCCCAGACCTTTCCTCTGGTAGTTCCAGAATCTTTGCTGATGGCAGAAGAGGGTGATGTACCCCAGTTTTTCCTGCAACCCGAACTGACCTCCCAACACCCAGTGGACCCCATTGCATGGGGATAAGGAAGGTTGGCAGCACCCTCATTTTGTATCCTCTCTGCCTTGGTTTTCTTTAGGAAAAGAGGATAAAAATTAAACTGAGAGCATTTGTGCCTTGTGTCTGACCCACCTCCTTGGACTTCAGCTAAGTCCAGCGCCTTCACCTTTGCAATGCAGCCATCAATAGGGGTCACCAACTGCATAAAAATATGACCCCAAACCTTGGTGATGTAGCTCCACATGTTTGCCGAGCATTCAGCAGCTGTTTGTGGCACAAATCCTTGCAGCCACACTTTCCCAGGGAGTGTTACTGTAGGAGGGCCCCCACCCACAGCAGCACTTTGCTGGGGCTGAGCTCACCACCACCACCACTGGTTTCAAAAGGCAGACGGCAGAAGTGTTTCAAAGACAGGGTTGAGACACTCAATCCTTTCTAAAATAATTGAAACTTTAGGTGTCTGACTTTTACAGCCTTGCTTAACTCCCACGAACTGCTTCAAGGAAAAGTCAACAACACTACACAGGATGAAATACTGCATGAAGCAGGGCTTTCATGCCAAATATTTCTCTGGGATGTTCATCTAACCTAACTTTAGACATTCAAACTTTGTAGACTAAGTTTAAGGTAAGTTCCATACAAAGGTAATTAATCTCATTTTATAACAGGAAATCACAGTGTCTCATTTCTTTTCACTGACTATTAAGGAAATCTAAGTTTGCAAACACCCAGTTTACATTTTTCTTCACCATAGTTACCTGGCTTAAAGGCACCAGTGGTCAGCTAATCTACTAAAGTTTCTTGCCCACCAAGAGATTAATTCCAAGCTTACAGCAAAACCACAAAAAAAATTTTAGTGCATGGCTCTGTCCTTGAAAGTCCATCATTTACTTATTCTTGTAATCCTGAAAGCCCTTCAGGTTTGTCTGAGCTGTGTTTTGATTCTTCTGTCTTTGTCAGTGACAACTGTTATTAGCATTGTCATGTTTTTTGTTGAGGTCACTAATAAAAAAAAAAAGTTGATTCCAAGATCAGGATTTTAGTAGCACCCTAAATAGTTGTCTTCTACCCCAATAATTTATTTAGCTCCTATTTCCATATTAGCCAGTTCTTCACCTGCCTTTGATATGTTCCTCATTTAGTTGTTTCTAGGGCAACATCGTATGAAATACTTCAGATGAGAAAAACATTGGGGATTTTCTCTGCTAAGAATCTATTAAGCTTATCAGAGAGAGAGCAGGTTAGAGACCTACCTTAGATTAGGCTGTGCTAAGCTATACTCTTTTGTCTATCTCTGCCAGCTGTTGAAATCAAACCAGCAGTTGGTGTTTAGCTAGATCAAAATTTTCATGCTTTCTAAAATATAGAAGATACTGTTGTTTTTCTCCCAACATCTGTTCCTGAGATAATATATCGATTTATTAGTTTGGGCAGGTTCCTGTGTTGGTTCTTTCAGGGTTTTGGATAGAGGTGGGACTGCTGTCTTTGTCTGAAAATATTAAGCCCTTAGATTTTTTTCAGCTCCAGATGCTCTCTCATTCACCTGAGTCACACCATCTCAGCGTGTCACTGTGCTGACTAAAAATTGAAGCAAAGTTTTTATTTCGCTTTTGGCCCATGCTTAGGTTATCTTTTACCCCAACCCCCAATCTTTACTACATAGCAGCCTCAAATTCCTCTTTTTGCTCTCTATTTGTTTATATGACTGAAGAACATTTTACAACGTGTTTTTAATTTCCTTTGCAAGGTGTAACACAGCTCAGCTTTTGACAGATCTCACTTTCTCCCCAAACTTTCTGACCTATAAGATACAATTTTCCATGTTAGTCAGCTCCCTTTTTTCCATTTCTTGTAGGCTCCTTGCCTATTCCTCATATCCCTTTCTGTTGGATTGTCACCAGTTGCATCTGGAGTTCTTCATGAGTTTTTTCTCCTTCCCGAAATGTAGACACAGTTATAGATCTTTGACTTCAAGAATCTCCTTTGCAGCCAAGTCTCAGAGTTCCTTCACTCCGTTGAGATTAAAAAAAGTCAAGCACAAGAAGGCAGAAAAACACAGTTTCTTTAATATTTCCATCCAATTTAATCAGAAAGCTCTGTGGTCTGCTTGATATGGGCTATTTTCTACAGCCACCTCTTTGATAACACCCTCACTGTGTTTGAATTAGCACTACCTCCTGAAAGCTCAAGAAATATGTTTTTAAAAATGTCTGCCAGCAGTCCAGAATCAGGAAAAACAGAGCTCTGTCATCCCCTGTAGCCTCAGTTCTATTATTGATATCATTCTGCTCTGATCTATCTCCAGGAGCAGGAGGTCTCTCACAGGTTCTGTTGACTGTCTAATGCTATTTGACTGTCCCATAACCACAGCCACGTTTTATCTAGAGGGTCTTTAGTGAATCTATGCTACTGCTGTAGTAACATGAAGATTTACAGTGCTTTTCAAGAAGGCAATGGACCTTGATTAATATTATTGTATCTTGGTTTTTCTTCTCTACACACTACCACATCAGTAATGTACAGTGCTGTTCTTTCACCCCTACCTGCCTGCCTGAGTTCTGCCGTGCTCTCAGTGCTGACCTCCAGCCAGAAGCAGCTTCCAACCGTGTTGTAAATGCCTGGTTTCAGGTCTTGCACCAGAAGATTCGGGTCCTGCACCTCACTGCATGGGCTCATTGTGCAGCATCCAAGCAATCAGCTCTTGCACCCTGACTTCTCTCAATTTCCTTGCAAGTGAAGTTGTTCCACTGCCTTTTGCTTACCTGGCCACCCATCTTGTGAATACAACTTCGTGTTTTCTCCTTGCTTTGCAGATTCCCATCTCAGCTGTGTTGGTTTTTTCCTTCTTCTTCGCTTATTCCATTTTACGTTTCCTACCTATTAACCTGGGTGAGATAACTTGAGCCTGTTCCAGCCTTAACCTTGGCACTTTGATTCTCCATGTACAAAGGCAATTCAGCCACTGAAGACAATTTTCCTCCTGTGAAAGCTTTCCAGTAATTGAATGTGCCAAAACCATCCTTTCCAGCTCTGTCCTTGAGCTATTTGTTGGTTTTGTAAGCTTGACAAGCTTTCACCTTTTCTTGCTAGGAACTCTGAGACTTACACTGCAGATCACTTAAGCCTTTACCTCTTTGGCAGACAAAAGCAGTAACTTCACAAAAAACATCACCAGATATTTCCCCTCCCAGTCTTCTCTTGTGGCATAAAGAGATCTAAAAATGCATGTACATGGAATTTTCACCAGAGCAACAAATAAAAACAAGAGTGAAAAAAAGAGTGAAAACTAAAACCAATCTCTATCATTCTTTAAAAAATTATTTTCCTGTATTGGTGAAGCTTTGTACATGCAATCCTACATAGCTGCTTTGTATTACTGATAACTTTCCATCTGACCTGCTACATCAAAGTTGTTCCCTTGTAGAGATGTTAATGTGACATATACTCTTAAAATGTTTAAGAGTATAATAATGCTTCATTAAATATATATTTGGAAATGAGAAGGTTGTTCTAAATGAGAATATATTGACAAATATTTAAGAGAGAATCAATACAGTCAGTCTTTCTAAGTTTCATATTAAGCAATAAAAATATTAAATGAACAGTCTGTACAATATTAAATGAACAGTTTCTTACACAGGCTTTCCAAGAGTCAGCACTTAGTGTCCTCTTTGATACACACACATTAATTTAATATGTATGCTTTGCCTAAGAACATGAATAAGTCATTCCTTTTAATGTTTGCATTTGCATGTTTAATTTAAGTATGGGAATCAGTGGAAACGCACTTAAATGCTTATGCTAGTTTATTCACTTTGTTTTGAAAATTATTGCGTGCAGCATGGGTGAGAAAGAAGTAATCTAACTAGAAGCACAGTTGATGGGAAAGTGGGTTATAATTTACTTATATGTTGTCTGTGTAGTGGACATGTGGTCAAATCTGCAGGGAAATCAGTATTTTCTAATGCATTAGGATGGGATTTAAAAAGAATGTCAACATGAGCAGAACCAGTTTCTCTAAAAATATAAGTTAATTGATAAATTTCCAAAGTTATACATTTCCTGGCCCTGCCCTGCCATAAGGACTATCCTACCTGCTTCCACCAAGTTCCCAGTAATTACACCATTTGTAGAGGCAGAACTGAGGGCTTCGTGAGCGTCTGTGAGCTTTTTGACTTTCAATTACAAGATCATGATTATTTTTCCATAATTCTCTGGAAGTGCCCACTCCATGAGAACTTCAGGATTTCTTTAAAAACTAATTGAAGAAGCCACAGAATTTTTATAGAAATTTCTGTAGAAGATTTCTGGGCTTGATATTTTTGAACAAGGCTCTTATAACAGATTCTATTAGGAGAAGGATATTACTTCTGATTCAATTATAAAACTTAATAAGAAACTGTAAGGAGGACCTATCTTTTTTTATGATATCAGGGAAGGTTTGTGGATGGGCAGATGATGGGAAAAGGAAGGGAGGGGGTGCTATTACTTTTGTGACAGTATCCCAGGGATGTTTTAATGCATTTCTCCCGGTTTCACAGAGCTCTTACGAGAGATGTGATGCTGCTCTGTGCAGGCGCCCATCTCTCACATGGAAGTCTCTTAGCAAATGTGGTCTGATAATGAGGGGATTCATGTGCCAGGGGTTCCTGAACATGCACTGAGCCCAGCAAAGCACCTTGTGCTTCTGTCTTTTAAGGGGAAGAGATGGGTCTCACAGCCTCCCAAGAGAGAGAGAGAGGAAGAGAGAAAGAAAAGAAAGAGAGAGAGAGAGAAGGAAAAGAAAGAAAGGGAAGGAAGGAAGGAAGGAAGGAAGGAAGGAAGGAAGGAAGGAAGGAAGGAAGGAATGATGCCCCCACTGCCCCCATCTCCTTTTCAGTAGAAGTTTTGAGTGATAGTGATGCCCCATGACACCCCACTCCTTTGCCCTTGTGGGAGCTGGAGCTCATCTTGCTGACCCCAGCCCTGCAACCCTGCCTCCTTCCTCTGTAGCTGGAGACATCTTTGGTTTTGGTCACTCCTGTCTCCCCCTCCTCACCCTGAGGACCTGGACTTGCTCTTCACTTTGTATCCCCCATCACTCTCCTCCATGCCGTCTCTTCCTACAAGGAATCAAGTTCCCCTTGAGCACTCCCTGCCCAGCTCCTCTGCCTCTCATGCCCCCAAAATTTCTGGCCAAAATGAGACCTTTAGCAGCTACCATTACCCTCTGTTTGCAGCAAGTCAACTTCTTGCCCCAGAATAAATCAGTGAACTCTTGTGTTTGGATTTTCAGTGGATTTCTCTTTTGTGGACCCTGGATGCAGGTTGCAGGATCCAGCCTGAAAGTTCTTGCTGGGTCCAAGAAGGATCCTTCAGAATTTGGCTGCTTTGTTCATTGCTTTTAGCTACTTTGCAAATAAAGCTGACATTCCCAGACCTTCATCTCAGTAAGCCTTTTCTGCAGCAGCCAGAGAAACCACCACAGGGTAACTTCTTGCCTGAGCCAAAGAAGTGGTGGACAACAGGGAAGGGACAAAATTGGGGAAGACTAGAAGATATCACACTCAGTTCTAGCCTGTGTACTTCCAGAAGATTTTACACATTTGTTTCATACCTGTTTGACAGTTAACATGGTCTCACATTTTGTAGACATCCCTGAAGAGTGAATGTTGAGCAGAGATATAAATGCTATACAGGAAAAGGCTTTCTTTGGATCGTCTGTCTGTCTTGTTTAATCAAGAAGGTCAGTGATGTAGAACTAGTTGTTTATCACCAAACTTGTGGGTCTTCAGGTTTTAGTAAGTCTTTCCTCTTTTTTTTTTTTTTGAAACAAACAGTCCAAAAATCTTATATTTTCCCAATTATATTTAAAAGCATAGCACAAATTCCTTATGAATTTGGGAAAACCAATAAAAGTGTGGGGGTTTTTTGTTCTTCTGAACATATGACCCCAATTATTGAAAAGAAAAGTTTGATTTACTGCATAACATTGAACTTTTTTCTCTGTTTGAAGTGAATGCTCCTGCCATTGCACTAGTTAAATTTAATTTGCTGAAAACACAGTTGCAGAATCCCAGCTCGCCTGCTGCAGAAGAAATCAGTCTCAGTCTTGTCCACATTTTTTTCCCATATGTAAACATACAAAAATAAGATACCATATCAAGTGGAGAGAAAACATGAAAATAATGAATCACAATTTCCTGATGTACTTTCCATAAAGTATAAAATACCTGGAACATAAATCAGTCTTAAGTGAGAAGCTGGAGTTCATGTTTTACAGCACTGTATGGCATCATTGTAACTTTAACAGCATGTCACTGGTATGAGGGACTAAGTGAGCAACACATATCAACAAGTGCCAATTGAGGGAGAACTACTTTCACATAGAAAGAAATTATGTGGAGCAGCTCCATACCTCCTGTGGAGGGATTCCTTTGCCTCTTGGACCTGCAAATCTTCTCAAGTCTGTATGTGCCTCAGCAGCTACATAACACAAGCAAATATTAAGTGTTTCACACTCCACCTCAGGACTTGGTTACTGCTCAAAACTCCACTCATGTGTTATACAGTGAGAAATCTGTCACTGGTGAGCAGGGACCGTGCTCTTGTCACTTGCCCGTAAATGCATCCAGGTATCTACAGTCCTTCCTGGACTGCTTTACCTTCTGGCAGTATGGAAAGAGCTATTTCTCACCCCCAATTCTACACACTCTGACATACAAAAGTCAACCAGAGCATTGGCACTTTTAAGCTCGGGTGAGAGAATTTCGCGTGTTTTTCACCAGTTAAAACTGTGAAAGGAAATTCGTGCCCTTGCGTGGATGGTGTTTTAAGATGGGGCGAATGCTCCCTCTGGAGGTGCTCATCCCTGCAGCGTGCACAGAGGCAGCCCGGGGCATGCACACACTGCTGCAGGCAGAAGCCAACAGAAATTCCCAGGATTTCTCTAAGATGGGAGGATGGGAGGGGAGAGGAGAGGAGGGAACAGCCTGGGGTTTCTAAATCCGCTGGCCACTTTTGGTCACAAAAAAGTGCAATGACTGAGACCTGCACGGTATACAAGTCCCTGTGACAAGTCCCTGCTTGTACTTCTTTGGCATGGGAGGACTCCCAGGAGACACTGGAGGTGGTCACAACAGATGAAGTCACTCAGATTGGAGACCCAGAGCTGCGTGAAGTGGGGTTTTCCCTGCTTTCAGAAATGCCAGCGACCCTTGCGTGCTTCAGCTCAGTCAAGCACTGAGCACTGGTGTATCATTCCATCTGCCCAGCACCTGGATACAGCACATTGCAGCACATCCCTCCTCATTTTGACATGAATTTACTCGTCTTGCTACAGGCACACAGGAAAACTCAATCCCGGGTGTAGGGAAAATCAGCCCTGTTGATTTTTGCACCACTGGAGGAAAAGCAAAGCCAAATTTGGCACAATGTTAACACGGGACAGAAAGATCATAAACTCCTTGGGCATGTCTGTGTCTGTACTTGTGTGGCCAGACACTTCATAAGCAAGAAAGTATATGTCATGCTGAGCAGATTTGAAAGAGAAACTTATCCTAACAAACCCAGCATTTAAAGATGGAGAGAAATAAATAAGATGAAAGTGTGTTTCTACCCGCTACGACTCTGTTGTGGTTTACAAAATTAGCCTAAAGCACTTTCCAAAATAATTTTCAACACTCCTGAACACTTGCAAATCATTTGTTTTGTTTGGTTTGGGATTGTTTGGGTTTTTTAATTTAGAGACAAAAAATGCATCTTTTCTTCTGGGTTTTCTGAAATAAAAAAACAAGAGCTACAATATATGTCTGCTTAGTAGTGCAGGGTACTGTGGACTACAGGCCTCCCTCTTCCTAAATGCTGCTTTTTCTTTCACTGGAGGGTGATGGAGACCAGCTAGCCCCGCTGGTCATCCTGACACTGTTTAGGTCACCCAGAGATGTTGTGGCAGCATCTCATGCAATAGGAAGTAAAATCATGGCTATTTACAATGTAAATGGTCTACTGATTGAGTAGAAAGATAAAACCTGTGTAAAACTGCCTTTGGTTGCTGTAAGTCACTGTGGTGGTTGTGATTCCACAGGAAAAATGGTAAATTATTTTTGGTTGCTCTTATCACAAGTTTGTCTGCTTTGTGATTATTTGGTTTTTCTAACCCGTGCTCATTTTAGCTGTGTGTGTAGCCATCAGCCACCAGTCTGTCACCCACAGTTCCTCAGCAGTGCTCAGTCTGACAGAGACAGCAGGACAGAGCTCATAATTAAACCTGGAAACCATTACATCTGTAGAAGGATTCATTGTAAGTGTTCTAGTGACCACATTAATCCTCTCCAACCATCCTCAGCAAGAGTATTTGATAATTTATGTTACATATGTATGTATTATTGGTTGTTATTATTATATTATTATTAATATTGTTATATTTATGTTATATAATTCTATATTTGCTCCTTTGGGGGAATTGAATATGTCTGTGCTAAAGATGCATCAAAGCAGGCAGCTGTGCCAGGAGCAAACAGCAACCTCTCGAAATGGATCCAAGGAAATCAGAGTACTTCCAGCACACAGCTCGTCCCCTCACACAACTGCTCTGCCACCACCCCACACGAAGCAGCCTCAGACAGACACTGACCAAGGGAGCAACGTGAGAAACCTCTGGGTCAGAGATTCCTTTGAAGTTGAAAACTCTGGGCCTTTTTCTCACATCCAGTCAATTCACATTTGTCCCAAAAGTGGAAGGGAAATGCATCTGTTGCTTTTGGGACGGGGGATTTGGGCAGAGGGACACTAAGGCTGGTTTTAGCCTGGGCTTAATTATTGACATGGAGATGTCTGGGGGCTCAGTGCTGGCTTCCAGGCAGACCAGACTAATCCAGGCTGTCCCCATGGTTGCTCCACATCAGCCGCTACCCCCAAGCTTGGAGTTTCACAGCAGCTGCTCTTAGTTTTTTGCTATTCCCAGCATAAGGATATTTGTCAGGAGATAAGGTGGTCTTTTTATAGTCAGACCTGGAGTTTCCATGGTGAAATTAGCCAAGAGGAGTTTCCTTTGCAAAGCAGAGCATATCCTTTACTGGCAAAAACATGTTACTCCCTTGGCTGTGAGGAAGTGTCATTGTCTGAAATCTATTCTGGTGTTTAAGGGCTCTGTATCCTCAAAGAAATATTTTTAACCTGAAAGGAATATTTATACTGTCCAGTGAGAGCAGTTCACTGGGTTATTCTTAGTTCTGCTTCTGTGTCTGCTTTATCTGTGCATCATTCTTTTCCCCTATTGATCTCTTTTTACAAATGTTTAATAGAAAATGAAAGCAAAGGTAATAGATTAAAGTAATTGCGGGAATTAATCCACTGACAGGGCCAAAGTAACTCCAGAGATTAATTTGATTTCCCACAGTCAATGTCTATCTTAACCAACAGGAGTGATTTTGATACAATATTTTCTAAAAATTTTTGAAGCCTTTGAAGATGCCCAGAGCCAGCGCGTGGGCTGGATCAGCTCTTAGTACCAGGCATTAGCAGAAAACCACCTCTCGCCCTTCTGATATTCAATGTGCTGGGCTAGAAAATGGAAAAATGTTTTATTTTAAACTTGAGGCAGGAATTAATAAAGAGCTGATTATGAAACCATATGCAAAAGTTCTGGTGTTGGCACAGAGTTCCATTCATGGGCTAACCCTGGCCTCACCAGTGGTGGATGAGGACCAGCTCCATTAAAACCCACAGGATTACGACACTCTAGGCCTGGTGTGCAACCACAGTCACAACCAAAAGGCAGTAGGGGATTATACATTTAATAAGTTAAAGAAATTTGGGGTTTTTTTCCCTTAGGCATGGTTATCTTAATAAACTGACATTTTGCTGATGCTGAGTGTCTAAGGCCATGTGCTTTTCCCTGCCTGCTGAAGTCAGCATGACCGAAATGCCCATATTTCAGTGTTTTGCAGAATGAAGGCCTTACAGTTCTTATCTGCTCCAGCATCCTTGTCTTTCTTTCCTTGATGCTCCCCTGAGGGAGTGAAGTGACTGTGATGGATGTGTTTTTACATTGCTAACAGTCAGTTAGAGCTACCTGCTACCCCCTGATGGAACAGCTCTGATTCTGCCGCAGAATAATGAGAATTAATGATTCATTCACTAATTACACTTTTGTTGTATAGTTTTGTGCTTATTTGCTGCATGAGCTGAGCATCCTTGACTTTCTGATGGCAAGGCATGAAGCACCCTTGAAAATCAGAGTACTGGATGATGTATAAGCACGGGCTTGAAAACATGCTGGAGCTGTGTTATGTGGATTTCATCTGCATTTCTGAGGTCACCAGGGCAGATCTGCCTTCTACAAAGAGAGGGTTGCTTCAGGCAGTTCAGAAATGCCCCTCTAAATACATCCATGGTTATGAAAAATGTCAGTGCAAAGCAGTTCTTTGAAGCATTTATTTAAACATAAATATGAAGAGAAGATGTAGATAAAATCATTCAGATTGGAAAGTTCCAAACATTCTATTAAAAATGTATGGGTAATAATTCTTATATCTTGTTCTTCTAAAATAAGCAATTCACTGAAACAAAAAGGTATATGCTACAGAATATGATCTTGAATTTTTATATCTAAATTGATCAAAAATTTTGGTCTAAAAAGCATCAAACACCAGCTTTTCATAGACACAACAGATATATAGCTGTAGAGGCATCGACATGCTTCCAGAAAGAGAGATGCTGCACGGCTCCCCCTGGAAAGCTTTGGAAATAGGCTCAAACTTTCTCTAATACTGCAAATTCACGCACCAACTAGCGTTGATCCAAATCAGGATGCTGGATTTTAAGTTTGATTTGAACACTGAGGCTTAATGTCCTGATTTCCATGTGCAATATTAATGATGGTATGGAGCAGTGGGATGTGACTTTATGTCAGTGTGTGACTTTATGCAGTATGTGACTTCAGGGTCACCTTGCTTCCAGGAGACAAAACTATCATTAATGGCAGGTCATTCCAAATAAATGCCATATAGAAACCTTAACAATGTTGTGCATTTTGCTTGTTTTTTGTCAGTCTTACATATATTTGAGTGTCTGTGGCATGTAAGGGCATGAAGAGGAGAGGCATGGGGTTGGAGCGTGCCAGCAGCAGCACTCCCAGCCCTCCTCTGCCCCTTGCTTTCTGTGGCCTGCAGTAACTCATTTAACCTCTCTGTTTCAGCTTCTTCAGAATAATTATGCTTAGCCCACAGGGCTGTTGAAACAGATTAATTAGCTAAGGTTTGTAGAGACCTTTGAAGATGTCAAGCACAGTAAGTGCTGCTTGTTATAGAGGTAGATTATTGCACACTGTATGCACAGCAGGATTAGGGACTATTTGATATTGTGCAATTGGAGAGGAAAAAGAAACCAGGAACATCCTCAGGGAGTCTGAGCAGTGTGTATTTCTAAGCACAGTTCTTTCCCCATCTCAATGTTATTTTCCATTTAAATACCTTTGTCAGGGCCCTAATGATTTGCTGTGAAGTTATCAGATATCCATATGCAAACTTCTAAGAAAAGGTATAATTAGGAATTTAATATTTCCATTAGCTTTATGGCTTCATAACTACTGTGGCCACAGCTGCTAAAACAACAGTAACTTTCAGCCAAAATCTGTTAGTTTCAACTTTCAGCTGTATTAGTTTCTTAATCCAGCTGTCTGTGTGGCCACACAGGTGCTAATCTCAGAGCCCAGAGGGACTCAGGACTCAGTGCAGGGTTTTGAATTTCAATATACTTACCCTCACAGCATCTTTGGGATTTAAAAAAAAAAATTAAAAAAAATGCAGTTATCATTAACCAAATGGGTTTGCTCACAAAGTACCACCACTGTGGATAAAACTTGTAGAAAATGGGTTTGGTGGCTTCAGCCTGTTTGAAAGTCACCTGGCTCCTTCAGTAGTGATGGCAACATGCAATTTCCTTTCTCTCTGATCAGCATAATTTTGAAATCCATGTAACTCTTCCTCTCTTCCTTCTGGCTGTTAAGCAAACTGAGCCTGAGCACTACAGTCTCTCTCTGGATGCAGACATTCTCTTCCCCCTCTAGAATTTCACCTTTCACTATTTTTCTAACACCATTTATGGTGATGAAGCAGAACAGACCAAAAAGTGCTTCCCAAAATGTGCACTGTTTTCCATGGAATACCTCAGTCTTCTTTCACACGGTGGATGAATCGTTGGTGATCCTTGTGAAATATTGTTTTCATTATTTGTGAATTATTATTTATGATTATAAATCATATGACAAAATTATAAATATTTGTTAGCAATTTATTTATGACTTATAAACAGATGTGTTGGTTTTGTATGGCCTGGTTTTTGGTAGTGGTGGGGGGGCACAGAGATTGCTTCTGTAAAAAGCTGCTAGAAGCTTCCACCATGTCCGGCAGAGCCAATCCCTGGTGGCTCTGAAGATGGACACGCTGCTGGCCGAGGCTGGGCCAATTAGAGGTGTTGGTAATGCCTCTGTGATACCATATTTAATAAGTAAATGAAAACAAAATGCACACAGTTTTTCTTCTAGTCAGAGAAGAGGAGGAGGTGAGAACATATGAGGGAAACAACATGGAGACACCAAGGTCAGTGCAGAAGGAGGGGAAGGAGGTGCTCCAGGCACCAGAGCCGAGATTCCTCTGCAGGCTGTGGTGAGGACCATGGTGAAGCAGCTGTGCCCCTGCAGCCCATGGGATCCATGGGGGATGCAGAGATCCACCTGCAGCTCATGGGAGAGGTGCCCACGCCAGAGCGGGTGCAGGCCTGGAGGAGGCTGTGATCCTGTGGCAGACACAGTGGAGAGAAGGGGCCCCTGTTTCCAGGCTGGAACAGCCTGTCCTTGGAGGACTGCACCCCCGTGAGTGACCCACACGGCAGCAGTTTTGGGAGAATTGTGTGCCCGTGGGAGGGACTCACACTGCAGCAGTTTTGGCAAGGCTGCTGCTCGTGAGATGGGAACCACACTGGAGAAGTTCACTGAGAACTGTCTCCTGTGGAAGGGACCCTAGGGTGCAGCAGGGTCAGGATTCCTCTCCCTGAGCAGCAGAAGAAGATCTCAGGTAATGAAATGATCAAAACCCCCACACCCTGTCCCCTGCGCTGTAGGTGGGAAGAAGGGGGGGACTGGGGGAAGAAAGGTGTTTTAAGGGCTTATTTTACCTCTCATTATCCTCCTCTGACTCTGTTAGTAATAAATTCACTTTGTACCTCTAAGATGAGCCTGTTTTGCTGTTGGAGTGTTTTCTCCCAGTCCTCATCTCGACTCATGAACCCTTTGTTAATTTTGTTTTCTCTCCTCTGTCCAGCTATAGCAGGGAAGGGGGAGCGAGTGGCTTTCGTGGGTGCCTGGTGGTTGGCCAGTGTCAAACAACGACAACAGAGTAAATGCAAATTGTCTCAAGTTATTATAAATTTTGCATCTGATGTCATTGTAGCAGAGACAAAACTTGAAGATTTTTTTTATCCCCCACATTGTGATGTCTTTGACCTTGGTTATACAGTGTCCAATCTGATGTTATCCCACTCTTACTGAGATCATCTCAAGACCCTCCACATTACTCCCCTCCCACTGCAGACCAAGGGCAATAGGGCCTGTGTCCTTCAGAGAGCTGGGGCATCTCTGCCTTCACTCATACCTCGCTGAGAACCATTCCTTCAGTGGGGTTGTTACATGCACCACTTGGATAAATTGCATTTTTTAATTAGTTGTAATTCCTCCTCTCTGTTTCCTTTCCTTGGCTTGTGGAAGATCTCAGTTTCTATCTTCTGCTGCATCAAGAATACTTTTAGCACTTAAAGACTAAGCTAGAGATGACTAATATAGCAGTATGGTGGCTGATTTTCCCTCTGGGCAGTTTCTCTTTGCCAGAAGAATGGCCCCAAGTGGGGAAGCTCTCACAGACAACACAGTTCTCCTGTGCCACCTTCTTATCCCTGGTATGTCTGACTGGAACACATTTCAACAAAACAGTAGGTTCAAGGCTAGATTTTGCTGGGCATCTCTGCCCACACTGAGGATCTGCTAACCCATACAAACTGAAAAGCAGAAACCATGGCCTCATTAGAAACGAGGCTGTGAAAGATCACACAGTAATAAAGAGGGGGAACATGCTGTGCTTGAATGAAAATGTTTTTCTGTGCCAAAACTCCGTGTGCTAATAAGCTTTTCCTGTCCATTCAGGTTTTTATTCCTTTTCCTTGTGTTTCTGCACCAGGTGGTGCCCAAACTTGAGAAGACTGGGTGGTTCAGACAGGCTGCCTTCCCAGTGAGAAAAATACTATTCACAGGTGAAACCAGTTAACAAAGCTGAAGTACTCCAGTTTGGTGGTGCGCTGCAAACCACAGGTGCCACAAATGAGGATGCCCATGATCTCCAGCCTATAACCCATTTCTGTGAGAAGGGGCCAGTGCACAAGAGCACATTCATCCTCAAGGCACAATTCAGTTACAAACTAGTTCAGTGCATCCACAGTTAAACTCTCTAGGACTCAGAGAGAGAAAAAAAAGTGAGTGTTGCTGAGTGTCATTTTACTTATCCCAACTACTCCCCTTTCCTCCTTTGTGGCTCTCAGAGCTGTTTTGTTAAGATTAATCCTTTCTGTTTGTCTCCAGAGGAGTCAGGGTGCACAAATAAATGACTATGACAAAGCACAGATATAATAGACTGCCTTGCAGCACACTGCCTCTCTCCCTTCCAGGGCTGGATTCTTCTCTAAAAGAGTTTCAGGAGGTACACCGAACATGTATTTTGTTCTGATAGTGTCTGCTGTATGAGAAAACTTTAGGAGTGCCCCCCTACACTTTTTCCCTATGGCAGGACCTGCACCATGGTAATTGTACTGAATGAAGATGGAAAGTTCTCATCATACGTTTCATTGAAGTCAAAAAAATTAGTTCTTTCTGCCTCTCCCCCATCTTCCTCAAGTCAGTGACACTTAAAAGGGGAAAACAAAATAACCAAACACAAGCCAAGGCAAAGAAGAAGAGGTTTTACATGGAAAGGAAGAAGAGGTTTTAGTTGGAAAAGCACTTGAAGTGCCCCAGTATTCTCGACTCTGCTTGCTCTTGCCCTGTTAGCTGAAAGCTTGCCAGCTTTTTTCTGATCTCAGCCTCTGCACTGGGTGTGCGCTGAGTTACACGACAGAGTCAGTGGTGTGGCCAGTGCCTCTCAGTTGCTGTGTTTCTTGAAGCTACAGAAAAGCAGCAACAGCATTTCCACTCCCTGCAGGAAGCTGAGTGCTCAAAAGTCAAGGCTGGTAGAGGACTACAGGTAGCAAAGTGTGGAGGATAGTTTCAGCAGGAAAACAAACTATTTGAATGTGTGTAGGCCTAAATTAAGGTTTTAAGATAAGCTGATGAGAATATTATGGTGATGAATTATTTAGAATTTGCATATATACATTCCTGCATATAAACAATAACACTTTATGCATTCAAATATGTGACTTCTAGATTCAGATACTGTGCGCTATGTAGGTTTCTTTAAAATTTTCACTAAAAACAAAATCAGGCTTCTAGTGTGCCACCCTATCCTCAATACCCTCTGCTATTTGGATGAGCATCTACCTACACTTCTAAGTTATGAAGAGAAATGTAAGTAATCACCAGTTTTTCTGAGCAGGGAAGATCACAAAGTCACAACCCCTTAGAAATTACAAGATATGCTGCAATAAGTTGAAACCTATTTGAAAGCAACTAATAACCAGCATATTTGATGAAGACAGCTTGTACCTGATGAGGTGATGAGTGGCCACAGATGGGTTATCTTGGAGGAAGGTCAACCCACAGGTCAAGGGAGGTGATTCTCTCCCTCTACTCCACCCTCGTAAGACCCCACCGGCATGCTGCATCCAGTTCTGGGACCCCCAACATAAGAAGGACATTGAGCTGTTGAAGCGAGTCCAGAGGATGCCATAAGGATGCTCTGAGGACCAGCGAACCTCTCATATGAAGACAGGCCAAAGAGTTGGGTTTGTCCAGCATGGGGAAGAGAAGGCTCCGGAGTGATCTTCCAGTACCTCAGGGCGGGCTATAGGAAACGGTAGATGGACTGTTTACAAGGGCATGTAGTGATAGGACAAGGAGGAATGGCTTTAAACTGAAAATGGCTAGATTTAGATTAGATATTAGGAAGAAATTCTTTACTGTGAGGATGGTGAGGCACTGCAACAGGTTCCCCAGAGAAGTTGTGGATGCCTCATCCTTGGAAGTGTTCAAGGCCAGACTGGGTGGGGCTTTGAGCAACCTGGTCTTGTGGAAGGTGTCCCTGCCTATGGCAAGGGGATTGGAACTGGATAAGCTTTAGGGTTCCTTCCAACCCAGACCCTTTTGCAATTCTAAGAACTCCTCTTCCTCAATGATGGCCAAAGCACATCATACACCAGGCACAGACATCCATCTCAGAGAGGCCAGTAGCATTAAACCTTCCTTAAGCCATGGCAGCTGTCCCCTTGTTAGACAGACTGTTGGGGAGGTTTGGACTGGACAGAAGGAAGCCCCTTTTTCCAGGAGGGTAGCACAGAGCTGGGACAGGCACCTGTCAGGGAAGAGTCTGTCTATGGAGGTTTCTAGACAATCAAGGTTGTGCTTGGACAAACCTTACAGGACACAAGAGCCATACTCAGGGCTTGTCCATGTGCAAAGGTTGGGCCATTTCTTTACTGAACAGACAAAGTGATGCTGAAAGGCTCTGTGAGCAGTCAAATACAAACTCTGAAAGGATGTGAAATCAGCACCTATGTGTGGGAAGAGAGAAGCCATCATCGTAATTCACCTCTTAATCTTCTATAATATTTTGTTCCCTTTCTGTTTTCGCCCCCTCTTCCATTTCAGCAATGTTAAACATCATTTACACTCTGAATACTATTTGTCTGTTCTCACCTCACACAAGGTGAACTTCCCACTGAACTCTTCATACTAAGAAAACACTCTTGAGCCTAATGCTGAAAGTTGCTGAACATCTTTCTAATGCTGCAAAGCCTCAGCTTTCATTTACTTCAAGTTAAGTGGCTGACACACTGCACATCGTAGGATGTTCTCCTGCTGGGTCTATGCAAAGAAGAGCTCAGGTAATTTTTAAAATCTTAATTTTAGCTGTCAGTTATCATTTCAATTCTGCCTGTCAAAGAGGGTTGGACCCCACGCTGGAGCAGGGAAAGAGTGAGGAGTCCTCCCCCTGAGGAATAAGGAGCAGCTGAGACAAGGTGTGATGAACTAACTGTAGTCCCCATTCCCCAATCCCCTGCAGCACTTGGGGGAAGAGAGGAGGGAGTTAGGGAGTAAAGTTGAGCCAAGAAAGAAGGGAGGGGTGGAGGAGAACATTTTTTAGGATTTGGTTTTATTTCTTGTTACTCTACTCTGATTTGATTGATAATAAATTAAATTAATTTCCCCAAGTGGAGTCTCTTTTGCCCATGACGGTCATTGTCGCTGGCCGCTTGACCGCCTGGCTGGTCAATGGCCGACAGTGTCCTCGTGTGCCCGGATCTCGCGTGGCACAAGCGCGTGTGCAGCGGCACGGCAATGCCTTTAGCCTTCGCGCGACAGCTCCGAGGCTGGTTGATATTTCCAAAGCCCAGGCTGGGGCTAGCAGCAGCTGATGATGAGAATGCGACGCAGAGACAGCAAAAAGATCAAGGAGGACTCGCCCGTGGTGTAAATCCAAGAGTTTATTCCATGCCCTGGAGGGGGCAGGGGAACTCGCAGCCAGGACGGGAACCACAAAACGAGCCCCGAAATAACCGTTGCACCACGTTTTAAGGGGGGGGGGGGAAGGGGAGGAACAAGGGACAGGACAAATGAGGTACATGAAGGGAGATGACAGTATCCAATAAGCAGCAAACGTAGGAGGGACATATTTAAATGAGCCAATGGGAAGAACAGAACTTTAGAACCTTCCAGCTTTGTATGAATATTAAACCAACTATATGAATATCTAAACCATCTATGAGGAGAAAGGGGAGGGGACGGTACCTAGCTGGACAGCAGCCCACGGCGGGAGACTGCCTCAACCTGCCTACCTCTCAGGGCTCACTGTCCCAAGAGGTGTCATTTACCCAATCCGCAATCCCCATTGAAAAGGCAGGCTGAGCTGCAGCCTCGAACGCCACGGGTGACTCAGCCGGTGGCTCCCCCACCGGCTGGGTGACCGCAACAGGTCATTAGCAAGTGCTTTCTCCCTGCCCTTATCTCAAATCATGAGCCTTTTGTTCTCTTTTTGCTGCCCAGCTGAGGAGGGCAGTGATGGAGCAGCTTTGGTGGGCACCTGGCATCCAGATGGGATCAACCCACCACACGCCATCTGCACTTGGTCCTCAAAGCCTTTGCCTGTTCTTCCTGTGTGCCTTTTCTCTTTGTGCTCTTCTCCTTTCAAAATCTGTATAGTTGGCCACTGAAGAACAAGAAGAGATCTCTGTATTTAATATCAGGAGCAAGCAGTCCAACAGCCATTGTCTCTTGTGGATCCAAACCCTTCCACAGCGATGGCCAAGGCAGTGTGGAGAAGCACAGCTGAGATTCCATGTTGGAAACCTTCAGGAACACCAATTACTGGACATTTGTGCCGACAGGCTACAGAGGTGCTGATAGGAAACAAAGAGGTCCCATTGCCTTCTGGGAGAGAATGACAGCAATTTGATAGCTGTCCCAAGTGCAGAGATCAAGAGAGGCATTTTTAAATGGTCTCATCTGTTTTAAAAAAATCAGATATGTCCTGGCCTTTTTCAACTAATTTATTTCATTTTGATCAGTCCTTCATCTTTATTTTAAAGATAATGCCCCATATTTCTCAAGCACATAGTCTTGGCAATTACTTATTGCTACAAACGCCCTGTTTCTGTAAGAAAATATTTTTATTACTTTAAAAACTGAATTACATATCAGCCTCACAGGTAGTTATCTCTGCTGGTGTAGCTACATGGGTTTGTGTCTTTTTTTTAACTGAGATAATTTCACTAATACCTGCGGTCCTCTATTACAGCACAGCCCAGAGGTGGTTGCATCAGTAGGGAAATACCTGTTCTGAGGGGGCAGTGGGCCAGGTGAGCGGTGGCAACTCTGCACACCAGCTTGGCCAGTACCAAAATGTTTATGCAACCACAGGGTGATTTCAGTAAGAGGATAGACTGATAGATATATTCTATTTACACTTACATTGCACTGAGGCAAATATTAATATAAATGTATGTAGTACTTAGAATACATGACTGTGTTGCTTGATAAAATAGAAGACATTGTGGGTTTTACTTCTATTAAAATATTAAATTCAAGCAGCAGAAACACCAGTCATGGGGGGACTGTTTCTTCCTAACATCCCCCTGGCTGAGTCAGCCTCCGTGCATTGGTAAAGAATCCCATAAAACTCTGCATATAGCAGTTTTCAGTTTCACAGAAATGCATCAGTCTAGAATTCTACAGTGCGTAACCTAATCTCTTATTATTATTTACATTTGTAAAGCACACATGTACAGATAATATGCATTGAGGTATTCAGGGCAAATAATGTGCTTTAAAATTGTAGTAAAAAACCTGCCACAAAATAGTCTGCAGATACTACCTAGGCATTCAAAGCTTAATTACATTCTTAGTCAATTCTGATTTACATTTAAATTACAAATTACGTTTTGCTAACATTAATTTACAATGCTACTTAAAAAATACATATTCTATGGTACATGAATAATAATTCAAAGCAGTCAGATCTTGTTGGATTGCTATGATCTCTTGATAGTGGGGGGTGAATAATAATATTTCTAGAAAGTTTTCTCCATTTTAATATAACATTTCTCAATGTATATGCTTTGTACGTTTGAATTCTGCCAGCCAGCCATGGTGCAAACAGTTGCCATAGGATTTGTAGAATGAGCTGCCTGCATGTGCATTGTTTAGAAGACTTCGGCATAGCTACATGGAGTACTGCTCTAAACCAGTACACATTTGTTACTGGGCCAGAACAAGGAGCTTTCTATCAATCCCTTCACTCTGTGACCTTGTGAAATGTCAAGAACAGAGCAGAATGCATGGACATCAGTGTGTGGCTGGAAGGTTTTCAAGGAAGCCTCGGAAGTGAGCAGGAGAATTCTTCTGGGCCCCACATCAGGAGGATCTCTCCTCTTGTTCCCAGGGGCCAGCTTTTGCTGCCATGGAGTCATCTCAAGTGTTTGCACTCTTCTACGAGTAGCTCATGATCTCCTGTTGACTACAGGCATGTGTTTATGGAGCTCATGGAGCACACTTTGCTCTGATGGATAATCATTTCCATAAATCTCAGAGAAAATTATTTTTAAAATAGCCTTTAATTAATCCCATACCAGTGCAATAGCGTTTTCCTTTGGGTAAAACCCTGAAACTAGACATTTGCTTCTTATTGCAAATTCCTTTGGCATAAGTACTTGCTACTACTGCTGTGCTACCCCCAGAAAAGGCCAGCTCTGGATTTATATTGCATGTAGCCATGGTTGATCTCATTACTTCACCTGCAGACCATGTCCTGTAGCTCATGACATTAAGCATGGCTAAAGTCAATTGGAATGAGAGTTAGGCAGGGTTGTATGGCATTAAATTCTGTTTTAAACTGAAGTTTAAAAAAATCTTGAGATTCAGAAACATCAAGGACACTTTCTCAGCTAAAAAATCCATACTCTTGTGTAAGGGAGGATGGAAAGGGGTTGTGAACACAAAACACAAAATAAAGCAGAAACATAGTCACTCTCACTCACAAACAGTGATGACTAATGACTAATAGCCATGACTGTTCATAAAGCTGAATTTATCTTTAATTTCCTCTTGAAAACTTTTTAGGAGCATGAGTAATATTATTTGACATTTATTTTCCACGGAAGCTTCTTGTTGGAGTTGGGAAGGAAGTTCCCCTGTAAATGCTGTAGCAAATTCACCTGGATTGTGTCACACTCAGGTGATTACATTGCAGCTCCCTGAGAGAATTTACTGTAGAAAGTACTCATTCACAATGGCTACTTTAAAAACTTCAAGGAAAATGGTCAAAACAGAGGGCCTAACTACTTCAAAAATCTTTTTCCATCCCAGTATAACTGAAGGAGAAAAACAAGTGTTAGCAGCTTTACAGAGATACACTATCTTCAACAACACATCTGGGAGGAATTTTGCTGAGAAATGGCTCCAAAATAAAGTGATTGTGGCTGAAATTATGGGAAATGAGACAGAGTTAGGATTAACCTTCATTCTCAAAGATTTTATTTCTTGTTACTTGTCAAGACAAGGACCTGCCAGGGAGGACACTGGCACACTGAAATCTATGTTCTTTGCGGGGCAGGAAGCAGCTCATGTGCTAAGATCCGCTGCAGTGGTGCCTTCAGTGAGGGATGCACATTCATTCTGAAATGTCATTTTTATTCCTCCCACCAGTTGTGCTTTTATTTACTGTTTAATTTGCAGACTTCTTCACTGCTCTCTCCACTGTCACCTGGATGCTGTGCCTCCAGACGTGTGCTGTTTCTAAACTGTGTGCTCATGGCTGTGCTGTTTAAGAACAAAACAGAATTTGTAATGACCAAAATGCATCACATTTGACGCCGCCTCATTTGTTCACCTCCTGCCTAGCCCATGGCATAGCTGCTATCCTGCAGTCCCTTTCGTCTCTGTCCTATTCCCTTGGAGGTGCTTTTTTGGGAGCACGCACCTGTCTCCAAAGCAACTAACCACTTTTGCTGGGAGCGGAGCTGCCGTTGGCTGCCGCCTACACAGATACCTCCCATCACGGCTGTTCTCCATCGCCATAGAAACCATCCTCCCTCTGCGGTGCCGTCCTGGCTGACCTGCTATTTGCTTTATCAATCTCTACCGTTTATTCCCGACAGTGTGGATGCGTGTTTCTAATAATAGAAACACCTTGTACGAAATATCTCATGCCAGGAGTAAGTTACTTCTCATTTATGAGTGTGCAAGTGTGGAAGGGTTAGGTTTGGTTTTTTCAATTCTGACAACAAGAAATGTAAGTTTTTATCTTGCCATCACTCGCCTGAAAAATATTTGTTTCACATTAGGTTTTAACAGCTTAATCCCTCAGGTAGAGACAAGGAGAAGAGGTGACAGCTGGAGGTTGTATTGCTTTTTCTTTCTACCTCTCTAATTTCCTTCAAAGCAAGTTAGTTCCTGGAACAGGTTATTACTTTTAAAAACCACTCAAGGTTTCCAGAAGTCTGAGAATGACCCCATTAACCACTCCAGAGTGCACTTCCCACCAGCACAGGTTTGGTTTGTCTGCTGGAAACCTGGAGGAGATCTGGCATGTGCCAGGACCCTTCCCTTACCTCCAAACCCTGGGAGAACATCACATTTGGTCCAGACCCTCCCTACATGGAAGGCAAGAGAGGATGTGAGCAGGTGAGAGCTACTAGGAGACTCACCTGGTTCCAGGTTTTGGATGGTGAAAATAGAATGCTTTCTTTATCATTGAGGGGCACCTACTTGGTATACAGCAACTTAAGTGCAAAATATGGTGGCTGGAATTGTGTGTGAGACATTGAAGTTGAATTTATGAAAGTTTGTCCCAGCTCTGTCTTCTCTTTCTTTCTGCTATATTACTTGACAGACAGACATGAAAATATAAGGAAACAAGGAGGCAGTATTGCTTATGGAGCCTTTTTAGTATGCACTGCTTTCTCCCTAGGAAAGCATCTTTGCACCCTGATCACATCACCTCTCCGTCTCTCTTTTTATCATAAACTAAACAGACTGAAGTGTTCATGAGTAAGGACTTTTTTCCAAGACTTCAAATAATTTTACTGGCTCTTCACCTCTTCTGAATATTCAGGTTCAGTTTCAGCCTTTCAGCTGCAGGGTCTCTGTCTTTAGATTTTCTTTCATGTTCTGTCCCAGTTTGCTAATTCTCAGTCCAAAGGTTCCCACTTTTTCCATGTCATCTCTGCGATAAGAGCTTCTTATGACAATGGGTGAAAATACAGGGCACCGCTTTCCTCTGGAGTGACCGTGCTGATCTTCACTCTTCCCCTGGTGTGAATCAATCCCCCAGGAGCTCTGTTCACTGAGTGCTCTCCAGCGTGATTTGTGTTCACTTACTGCATCTCAACAGCCTCTGCTCCTCGAGGGAGAGATGCAAATCCTTGTCAGGAGGTTTCAGAAATCCTGTTCTGCCACTGCTGTGTTGAACAGTGACCCACCCCATACGGAACAAAACTTTCTCATTTAAATACTGACGTACAGGAGTTTATTATCCATTTTCTGCAGGAATTTTTCTCTCACACTGAAATGGTCACAGGAATGATGAACAAAATGGCAGGGATTTCAGCCAAACCCATGTCTGCCTTTAATTCCAGTGAGTAGCCAGACAAATGCTTGGCAGTATTCAACCAGCTCTACTTTTAATATTGTGTTTACATGTGTAATGACCATGTGCACGTAATAGCTGTCCCCGTCCCTGCTCCACCCAGCATTTTCCAGTATTGCTTACTATAGCTTCGAGCAGACATGCCTTATGGCCATTCCTGAACTGGCAATGGCATAATCCAGGGAAAGCACCTCAGCCATTACACATGCAAATATACTATCAAGAACAGTATTTTAATAGATTTTTCACAGATAGTTTCTCCTGTTTGTCCCACTCACCATCCCAGAGACCCATTCAGACTGGGATGCAGGGAAGGGGAGACACCAAGAGGGAGGTGGGGATCCAGCAGTTGTATGTTTTACTGCTGCTAGTGCTCCACAAGACCATCACAGCTTGGAGCTTCACAGGAAAGAAAAACAAGGCAGTCATCTGGGCACTTCTGGCAGGTGCCTTTTCTGTGAGATAAAACACCTGGAGTCACAGCTGGACTGGCCCAAATCCAAGCATAAGGGCCCCAAGTGCTTTAGTGCACCCTTGGTCAAAACCTGCTTTGATTTCCAGCTGCCCAGAGCAGCAATCAGCTGTCAGCAGCAGTGGCCAACTTGTACAGCCAGTCTCCCCTTCCAGCTATTTCCAGCTCTGCAGCATCTCTTCAGACCTGCTCCTGCAGCGATCTTGTTGATGCAGCTTTCAGCATGAACACACTATGAGCTCCCTGAGCAGCAGCAGCAAATTATAAGTGCTGGTCAAAACTGTGAGGATGTGTGCAGTACAGAGTTTCCATGCAAAAGCACTGGAGCATGGTGAAAAGGAGGATTTAGCATCGAGGACATCTGCAGCAATAACAATTTCCAAACCTGTACCTTCAAACTTTGCTGGGAAAATTATTCATTAAGCTGTGGTCAGTGCAGGAAATCAGTTTTGGACATCTTAATAGAAGCAATCATTTACTGTGCTTGCTTCTTTATGAATTCTCCTGGTATTCAAGCAAATAGAGTGGCCACTTGGCTCCCCATGGCAGCAAGTGCAAAGTGCAGGGTCCCATGCCCCTGGGAAAAAATCAGGATCCACTTTCATTTTGGTTACTGTTATCAGAGCCAGAGAAGCTGAGGGTGCAACAGTGCCACTGTTGGGCTGGAGTTGGGCTGGAGGGGTGAGAAAGGCAGCGGGGTCACACACCTTGCAGTTTGGGCACGTTGCTTTTCTGACCTGTGTGTGGTACCCATGTACCAATCCTGCATGGCACTTGCACATCATAAACACTGAAACTGAATTATAAACTCATCCATTTTCATTCCAAAAGAGGAATGAAATCCTTTGCTGTAATCCATGCTGCTGCCCATGTAGTCATAAACACACAGCACCCCAATGCTGCACTATTCTGTGGTAAAGTAAGCTATGAGGACTAAAATCAATTTTAAGCCCTCAATGCATCATTACTGTCCTTATGTACTATTGAACTGTGCTCTAATTCCTGGTGCAGCAGGATGAAAATGAGTAGAAGTTGGTGACAACCTACAGCCAAAGTTTGTGTTTATTTTACCCAGAAGAAGATAAATGTCTTGGACATTTTCCTGAATTAAAAATTGGTTTTGTGTTACTTGCTGAGCTGGGATAACATGATCGAAGGATGAAGCAGTGGAGCAGAAAACACCAAACTGTTTGGCCCGTGGCCATACGAGAGCTGCTCCATTATCTTGTTGTGCAGTGCCTGGCTGTGAGGATCACTGGCCTGTGGGCACAACAGCAATGTAGATCTGCCTCAGGATCACAGTGATGGGAAACGGCACAGGAGGAAGGAGAACAAGCAAACAGCTAAAGTGACCACACTCGTGTTTACCATGGCCAGGGGCTGCTGTCTTCCACCTGTTGGCCATGCATTTATAATGGGATTGCTCTGGGATGTGATTTCTTTAGGGAATGAATTCCAATTTCCATAACAAATTCAGCCCTTGAGAAGCATGATCTACAGCACGTTGTGGATAACAGCTATCTCACTGGCCAGTTATGCTATTCACAGCCCTATTTTATCACTAGAGGGCTGATAGAGATGACAATCCTATTTTTATCTGTTCTGCATTGCCCATGAAAAACTCTATTTACCCCACACTCCTGTTCCAAATATTTCTTTACAGAATGAGACATTGTATGAGTGGGATCGTTCATGTAACCATTGTTACTGGAGAGGGACAGAAGGTTTCGCAGTCTTTCTGGAAGCAAATGGAAAGATGGCATGGCACCTATCTACTACCCAACCACTGCTCATGATCACTGCCAAGGAACTGCCTCACTGGAGAAAGACCAGGACTGTCAAGTGCCAAGAGACATTGCTGACTCCATGATTTTCTAGACATTTTTGCAGTTATCTTTTGTTGTCATGTCACTAAAGGTATTCAAGAACATTTTGATATGGCCTAACCTGTTATTATCCTCCCAGGGCAGGGTACAGGAAATGAAGATGGCAATCACCCACTACTTAATTACACTGTCCATTAGTTAATCCTTTTCTTCTCATGCCCAGAAAGGCTTCACCCAAGATAAGTTCCTGCTCTACACCTCCATGGAAGTGTGGAAGAGGCCAATAGCTTGAGCAGATCCAGCCATCTGCAGGTGGACCCCACGAAACAACCTCTAGCTGCACCACCTGCTCCTCGGCAATGCAAAGCTCCTTCCTCCCTGTATCAGCCCACCCCTCACCTCTGCAAAAGGTGCAGTGAGACCTTGGGGGTTCAAGCTGAGCACACGTGGGGTAGAGTGACCAACCCCAGGGGTTTCCACTCTTTGAAGAGATCACCAATAGTCTCTTCACCCAAGAGGGTTTGTGCTGGTTTGTGCACCAGCAGAAGATTCTGCAGGGTTTCACACTGGGGAGAAAAAACTGTCCTTTTTTTTCTGAATTGAGAAATATCCCTTGGAAAAAGCAGCAACTCAAAGTGTGCTCATTCCTCCCCTTACAACTCTGAAATAATAACAAGGCTGCATTTTTGTGAGCAAACAACAAGATCTGCCTCATTGGAAGGAGCATGGAAGAAGAGCGTGAGTCAGGAGATCTGGACCAGATCCTTTGATGTGCTGCACTCTGAAGGTCTGGGAGAGCTCAGCAGCTTTCCATGTTCTCCTGACTCCAGTGCTAGCAGGGCTTGCCCAGCTCTCTGAGCAGAAGGGGAAGCTGGGGAAAGCATAAGATGCTTTTTGGGTGGAGGAAGTCCAGTAACATGCAAAATTATGAATAGCTTTGTGCTACCCAAGGCACAAAACTGACTGAGAGGGGAGAAAGAAACCCAACTCTAAATCTTTTCCCTATTAAAATAGAAGATCTTCAGGTTCTTCTTCACATATTCATGCAAGATGCATGTCTTGATTTCTGCCATCAAAATTGTGGGTACCTCATCTAAATACTTTTGGAGAGGGAAAAATAGGATGATGATTTTAACTATGATTTAAGAATATAAATTAACATGTGGGCACTGTGGATTGTGAGGGCTTTGAGTCTGTTGCCATGACCCATGAGAGAAGGGAGATTAATGTGCATCTGGGAAAACAGTATAATTTCAAACCAATGTACTCTTGGTCAAAATGAGTACTGCCAAAGCAGTGTTGCCATAAATTGTTAAGAATTTCTTTTTGCTTTTTGCACTAAAAATTTTAAAGAAAATCCTGACTTTGGTCTGTGAGAGAGGCTCTTAGAGAAACAGATTTTGCTCTTGTGAGCTTCACCATGCAAACTCTAACTGAAAGGACCATTTACAAAGAAAGGAAACAGAATTGTGCTTTTCATTAGACAGAGAAAAGGTGTCCTCTGCGTTGTAAGGGAAATAAAATTTGCAGCCCAATGAAAGTATCTCTTTGTAAGCCCTCAGAGCCAAAAACAATTAAATCCAAACGTTTATCCATCAATATGAAGTCCCACTTTCTTAGCTAATATAACCTCTAAGAACATCCTGTTAACCATTGTAACATCCCTAGATGAAAATCTGCTTCTTTTTCCCCCCTTGTGTTTTCTCTTGTGTTAGATTAGGTATTGCACAACAATTTACAACATAATTAAAATTTAGAGTCCTCAGGATGGGATGGAATAATTATAATTACTCATTGTGAAAATGGGCGTGGAAAAAGGTCTTATGACCTGTTCTTAATAACCCAACTCACACTTCATTACAGTGCACGTAATACTTAATTTGTGAAACCAGTGTAATTGTATATGCAATCTGTGCTATGGTGACGGTGTGAGGAAAACAAGCAGCCTGTTAGCACGGTGACCACCGAGCACGCTGCCCAGCCTCCTGGCCCCGCTGAAACTGCCAGCAAAGCAAAATAAATTATTCTGCTTAGCAGGAACAACACTCTGATCTCACCCTCCAAACAGAGAATTTCCTGCTCCTGCTGCTCTGACTCAGCAGCTTGCCCTGAGCAACAGGAAGAAAACAAAGAGGAAGAGGTCAGGGAGGAAGGCAGAGGTGGGAGCCCGGCGTTTGCCCATCCTCTCCTGCGGCTCCTCCTGCCGCAGCCTCGCACGTCCCGCGGCTCTGGCGCTTGGGGCTGGAGCTGGTGCCGGGATCCATCCATAACTCTGGTGTGGTTTCCCCGTGCAGCCACAGCGCTCCCTGCCTCCCGCCTCTCCCCAGGTCCACCCGCAGTCAGTACTGGAAGGGTCTGTACAACATCCAAATTTTTGGGAGGTGGATGGAAAGATCCTATATCATTTTACCGACTGGTGTGCACCATCCACAACCATGGAAGTGCAAGGGTCTAGGAATTCAGCGTGACTCCTGTAAGTCCCTCTCCTTCCCGCTGACACATTAAACCTCCTCATTAAGACAGATGAAAGGATGGCACTAGAGGCATGCAGGGCAAGAGTAATGCCAAGCTGTGGCAATTCCCTTCCCTTTGCATCCACAACAGCCATACAAGCCCAGCCTGCAAATAGTAAGGCAATGAATCACCCTGCTGCTCTGGTTGTGGCTCCTTTTGCTTTTATGCTGATGCCATGGATGTCAGTGAGGTTCCTCCTGATTTACTACAGCAGCCTGAGATGAACAGGAGAGTGCGAGGCTCATGAAGCAGAGCCATGTGATTGCAGCACAGCCTCCTGAAAAGCAAGACACAAAGATGTGACTGGAGGCAGCACAGCAGAGCCCTCAAAGTCTCAGTCAGCATTGGAGAGAAGCTGGACTAGAAAAAACAATTTTGGGCGGAGACCACATGCTATTATATTTCTTACTTTAAATGCTGATTAAATATTACCTTTTCAGTTTGTATTTACCTGAGGAATCAAGTGTATGTACTGCTGGTGGTGTTGAAAGGCTACCTGCAGGTTGATCTGCAGCTCATGATGACAGGCTTCCCAGTGGAACACTGGCACTCAGTACCAGCAACACAATATTATTGGTAGGTCCCACACCGAAACCTTCCCAGCTGAGCTTTTAACACAGACAGTTGTTTATGGAGTGACTCATGAAAAACAAATAAGAAGGGCAGAGAATTAAGTGTTCTCAGTTTTTCTGCAGCTGAGTTAGTAACCCCCAGGGTGAGAAACCCAGGCACCAAGCTCTGGCACTCTGCAGTGAAAGCAGGGCTACCCCTGCAGACAGGGAGCATAAGGCTGGTTTGCCCCACAGCCCCTGTACTAAGTGAATTACCCAGATGAATATCCTTAGATAGCAGTCCCAGCTTTTGTCCCAAGACTCTAGAAATGCTGTCTCAGTGCTGGTACATTAACTAGGGATGGGGTGCCAGCCCAGATACTGCAGGCAGGTGTCCACACACTGGCATGCTCAGGGCCAGGAGCCACAGTCCCTCGGAGGCAGCCTGGAAGGGACTGCCTTGTCCTTGAGATGCGGCCTCTGCCCCCAGGCCAGAGGCCCCTGTGGTATAGGGTGGTGGTGAGGATGAAGGCTTTTGCAGAGCTGGGGTAGGACACAGTGCCACACATACACTGAATTCAACCTGGAAGCCACCTCCCTTTTGCTGGGAAGTCAGAAGGACCCCACGAGTCACCACTCAGGGAGCTCCCGGGGCTGCAGGGCTTGCTTATGGCAGAGCCCTGTGGGGAGGTCCAGCAGCTGGCCCCCACACTCACCTGCAACGCCTGCACAGCCCTAATCTGTAGCAGCTGTCAGCTGCAACCCAAAAGCATTCACCATTTAAAAACCCAATTCTATGTATATTTAACTACCTAGATAGAGTATGCGAGTCAGTATGATGGCATCATTAACGCACGATGTCATCACCTACTGCACCAACCCCTACCTGCCATATCCCTTGCAGTCCTGGATTTTGCTCTTGGAAAGTTCTGTGCCTAATACAGGGCATTTGCCCATGCAATAAGGAAATAGCATTGTAAATTTGTTTTCCTTCTTTTCCCTTTTTTTTCCATTTACGGCCCCACATAATGGGCTGGCAACAGGTTAATTGTATCTGATGTAAAATTTCCAGGAGTTTCATTTTGCTCTGCAGTGCATGTGTGTGACAGATATGAATTGTGTTTAGTACTCACATGAATACCAGGATAATAACCCAGTGAATCTTGCTGCTTAGACTATGGAAATGGGAAAAAAACCCCCTCTTTCTGCATGAGTATGGCTATTTCCTGTCATGCCTAGATCCAGCTGTATGCAATCCAAATATATTCTGTGATTAAAAGCACTTTGCCTGATAATGTATTTGTAGACTTAACACTTGTACTGGGTGCAGAACTGAGCAGCCTGCTTTATTTCACAGGCAGGCTGCTTGGCAGAAGTTTGGCAGCTGCCTCCAGCTGTGAAGCTCTTTCTCTCACCAGGTGCAGATGGCAGCAAATCTCCTTCCTCCATGCTAAAATGTAAATTTCAGCCCTTTCCAAGCTACTGCACTGGATAATAACCACTCTCTTTCATAATAAAACTCACATATACTGCCAGAAACATCCTCGAGAAAGGATAGAGAGAAGGGAAGAGGGAGAGACAGAAGTGTATCCAACCTGTAGCAGACAAGGCAAGGGAGAATACTTGAGCACTGGTGTAGATCAATAAAAAAATTGCAGTTAAGCAGGGATCATGGGGGTTGCAGCAATTAGATTAAAGAGGGATTGATTATAATTTAAGAGGATGCTGTTGATATGCAGTGCTTTCATTTTCTGATCTAAATATCACTGTAGCAGCCAGCAAAGCCTGCAAATGCCTTCTAAGCAGGTGGGAGAGGGGTGCAGTGTACAGGATGCAAAGGGCCATGGGGGGGGCCAGGTGCAAGGAGCAAGCTGGGGAGAACATTGCTGAAATCTGTGAATCAGTTCAGAGAAAGCTTCTATCAATAGCCTTATCATCAATACCCATGTTTGCATCAGGAAAGAAACAGGCAGGAAAGCACAGGTTTGACTGTATTTTTCTGCATGTTGCTTATTTGGGAGAAAAACACATCACCCACTGTAGTAACATGGTCCTTCCTCCCCCCTCCCCCCCAGGTATATTGTTTGCTAATTGTAAATTGTTCACAAACACAGGGGCACTAAATTTAGGTTGAAGAGATGTTTCTTTGTTTGAAAACAAAACAAATAAAGCAAAATAATTACAGGAGTCCTGCAAGTGAATACAATAACAAGTCAAAACAGCGGGAAAATAACACTTTTCATCCCTAGAGCTCAAGCATCTCTGCAAAGCTGCATCAGGGTTGGTGCCTCCTCCTTGCTGAAAGGGAAAAAAGCGCTCTAATCCACTCCAGAGCCTCTGGCAGAATTAGGAAAACCTTCTGTATTTCTTGCCTCTGCAGAGCCCACTGGAAAAACTTGAGGTGGGGATGCCATTTTGAGACAGATTTTCTTCTCGGCATCATGCAATAAGAAATACAATTCTTGAATTTCTTAAAGGCTTTCCATGCCAACAGAAAGCTGTCAGAGCCAGTCCTCAAATCTAACACCAAAAGTCCACATCATGGAAGGCCCATGTGATGCATCCCTGAAGCCCACACCAGCTCTGCCACACTGCTTCTTACCTACTGCCAAGACATGTTTTTTCCATTTTCCACTTGGAGCTGGTGGGAATGCTGTGCAACCCCCCAAGATTTCTAGCAACCACCAACCATAACAGCACTCTAGATGCTGAGATTTTAGTAAAGTGCTTCAGCTTTGAACCCAAACTCTACCCCAAAATACATTTAAAGCCCAAATCCTTATTTTCTCCCTGTAAACACAGAGGCGAGCACTGATTTGGGGGGATGTAGAAAATGACCACCCACTGCCCCTCTGGCTCTTTCCCATGTGTTTCTAATATGTGTCCATGTGTCCCTCACCTTCAGCAAATAAAGTGCTGCCAGGGAGAGAGGCTGGCTGAGTGTGTGTCGGGAAGCTCACAGCAAACCCCTGCTTATGACAGCACTGTGGCAGAAAAAAAAAGCTGCAGAAAGACAAGTGCATTTTAAGAAACAAGGGCAACATCATTGAAACTACTTCTTGTCCCCAAGTGATCAACCAAACTGTTGGGTAACTGTTGGGAGTGCAGACAGGAGCTCTCACGTTCAGTATGAAGCAGCTACTTGGTGTCTCTACAGAAAAGTGCAGCTGGAAAAATCACTGTGGGAAGTCCTGGCTGGCCAGAGAAGTGCAGGGGAGGCATGCTCTGATGTGACTGGAGCTGGATGCCTATGAGCAGCATCACCAGCCAGGGAAGCAGAAGAGCTGATTCTGGGAGCACTGGATCTGGGTTAAATCTCAGGAAAACTGGGTCTAGTTGTCAGGACTTGCTTCTGGAGGTTGGGGTGCTTTGGTGTGCTGGCCTTTTCTCTGGGAGCTCAGGAGCAGTAGCTCTGGGGACCCTGGGGTATGACCCCCTCATACCAGCCCGCTGCTGGAGATTTAGGAAATAACAGCAAGTATGGGAAACATCTCACTGAACGCAGAGCGTTGGCAGTGCTGGGTAGCAGATCTCACTCGGGACACTCAGCTGATGCTTGGTTAACCAAAGGGGTGCTCACAGCACAGACACAGGGCTGAGAGCTGTACAGCAAGAATCGCTCTGGTCCAGCTTGTACCTGAGTTTACTTTGTACAGACCAAAACATTTGTTTTCCTCATAAGTTCCTCAGTCCAGGATCAGACACTCCAGGTTAATTTTGTTCATGGACCATTTTTGGTTTTAAGCCTTCTAAAAATTTCTTCGCTAACACATGCCTTTTCAATTTATTTATTTCCTTGATTTGCTTACCAGGTACCAGGAGGTTATTTAAACTTCACATATGGTATTAGCTCTTTGGCAATATTTAAATCCTTATGGGACGTATGTCGTCTTGAAAATGAAAAATTAGGTTAATTGTTTGACCAATTCAATAAAGTGGAGCAGCATCTCTGTGATCTAAGCTCAGGCCCGTGTTATCTGACAGGGAGGATGTTTTTTGTGTGTCACCTAGACAACTTTCCCTCACGCATCATGACACAGCCCCCTGACATCAGTGCAGGTGCTGTCTCCATGATTCCCTTACTTGCATGTCACCACCCTCTTGATCCCAAGGGCAGGAGCTGGCAGCCTGCCCACTGCCTTCAGTGGGCACTGTTGCATGGCAGGCATGACTCCTGATCCTTAAATGTTGCCTCTGAGTCAGCAGTGACCCCGCGATTAGCACTTGGGAGAGGAGCACCTTGTGCCATTCCCTTCACATCAGCGATTCCCAGATGACTCACAAGTGGCATGAGCTGGCACAGCTCACTTGGAGACTTTTGGGGAGTGGTAGAGCCCTGCCTGCTCCTGCACAACCCACTCCCATGCCCGGCTCCATGGATTGTGCAGAGCAAGAGCTAAAGACACTCCTGAGCAGTGCAGGTCAGCCAGCAGCCCCCAGGCAGCCATCGGGGGCCCTAGGGGAAGGCTGAGCAGGGGTCCCTCCTGACAGGAACCCCTCTGGAACCTGGCTCTCTTTGACAGAAAGTGGTCTCTATTGAGCGGAAGGGGTCTCTACTGATTTTTCAAGATTCACAAAATAGTCTAGTCACCTTCAAAAGTCCAGAGGGAGAAAGCTCCTTGAATGAGTGGAGGGAAACGTGAAAAAAGCTCATGGTAGCAAAAATGATGAAGAGAGACTGAGAGTGATGCACAGAATGCAGGTAGGGGTGTCAGACAGCCCAGTGCATGTGCAGCACATGCACCTGCACACGACCTCTGCAGCAAGAGAAACATAAACCAAAATCAACGAATCAGAGAGTTGTTCAGACTGGAAAAGACCTCCAAGTCCAACCATTAACCCAGCACCACCACCACGTTCACCATTAAACTGTGTCCTCAAGTGCCACATCCACACCCTTCTTGAACACTTTCAGGGATGGTGACTCCACCACTTCCTTGGACAGTTTCTTCCAATGCTTTGCAACTCTTTCAGTGAAGAATTTTTTCCTCACATTCAAACTAAACCTTTGGCACAACTTGAGGCCATTTCCTCTTACCCCACCTCTTGCTGCTTGTGAGAAGAGACTGACCCCTACCTGGTCACAACCTCCTTTCAGGGAGTTGTACAGAGTAATAAGGTCTCTCTTGATCCTTCTTTTTTCCAGGCTAAACAACCCCAGTTCCTTCAACCACTCCTCATAAGAGGTCTTTTCTAGACCCTTCACCAGCTCTGTTGCTCCTCTCTGGACTTGCTCCAGTCCCTCAGTGTCCTTTTTGAAGTGAGGGGCCCAAAACTGGACACAGGACTCGAAGCGTGGCCTCAGCAGTGCTGAGTATAGGGGGACAATCATTGCCCTGGTCCTACTGGCCACGCTATTGCTGATAAAGGCCAGGATGTCAAATGTGAAAGAAGAAAAAACAGAAAAAAATGCCTTGCCTCTTTATTTTTCTGCTCACTTCTGAAGGTGACAGCTGACCTGCTGTGTTTTCTGTCAATCAAAACTCCTACACCACTCAAATTACAGGACATAATTTGCTGGGAAGCACTGGCAGGAGTCAGTCCTTGAACTGGAGCTTGTCCTTGAACTCTTCATCATATGAAGAAGACAATTGCTACTGCCCCTTGGGTACCAAGGACTGCAAAGGTGTATGTGACATGGATCATACATGATGTGATGGGGAGTGTTGGGGCATGGTTTTTCACATACGGAGACTCTGAGGGAAATCTCCACTCAGTCTTCTGCTTCAGTGCACTGATGATACCCTCCCCTGCTTTCAGAGCCCTGCTGTTCCTGTGGGGACTCCTCACAGCTCCAGCCTGGCAAGCTGGCAGCAGCCGTGTCTGTCAGCCGGGGCAGCCCCGGTGCTGCAGCTGCACATCCAGCTGTGCTCACAGCCGCGCTCGCTCTGAGCTCTCTCCTCATTCACAGCCCTTCATCATGGCATGGGCATTGCTCTGCACTTGCAGGGGTTCACTTTGCTTCCCAGGGTTCAGGGGAGCCCGAATGATTGGCATTTTACTCTGCTTTGTGCTGCTGCCGCCATCCAGCTGGGCTCTGACAGACAAGCACTGGCAAAACCTGTGCTGCTGCTGCTGCAGCACCCACTCTCACTCTTCTACTGTTATTATTACAGTAAATAATCAGAGACACCTTAATTTCTCTTAAGTGGCTTTAGGCTACAGCCTTTTGTCCTTGCCAGTTGGCAGCCAGCAGCTGATGGCAGGTTGAGTTGCCCTTTAATTTGGCTAGATTTGCCATTGGGTAAGGTGAGTTTTGGAGGAGCTCAGAGGCTGAGAGCACAACTTGACACAGTAATGCCATCCAGTACTGGGCAGGCTGGCAAGCCAGACCGTGGGCACTTCAAAAGCCCCAGAGCAATTCTGGCTGGTGCACATTCCTGCTGCAGCACGTGGGCAGGGGCTTCAACCTCCTCCCCTGGATGATGGGCTGTAGGAGGACACTGCCAGGTGGACTGAGCTATTTCCCAATGGATGTAGAGCAGCACCAACCTGCCTAATGGCCACTTGAAGCTATTTATGAAAACACTGAGTGAAAGACATAAATGGTTTCTTTAACCAGCCTGTCTTAACAAACAATGTAAACTCTGCGTGGCAAAGAGGGAAGCAAACCCCACCAATGTTTTACTTGCTGGGGATATGCAGGACTCTCCTGTCTGGAGCAGGGCTCTCCTGCACAGTATTCCTCCGCATGCCATGAGATTCCTCACAGAGGTGGGGGCTGCCCACATTGGGACTCTGGGCTCTGGGGAGAGCCTCTGCAGGTTTGCTCATGCTTGAAGCACACGGAGGGTGTCTGGCAGCACTTCAACCATGTGTTGCACTGCAGCAAGTAATGTGGAGCTGATGTGCAGGGATTGTAATGCCTTGGGAGGCTTGGGAAAAAGTCTCCCTCCTGTTTCAGTGATGGGATCTGGGAGAAATGATGATGTGTGTGTTCTCCATCCACTCCCCATCAAATGCTGTCAAAACTTCCTCCTGCGCATCCCCATTCTTCCACATCCATCCTCCACCACAACCCACTGGCAACCAACCTTTGTTACAAGTGGACTTTTGCTTTCTTTTCTTCTTTTTTAATGTGAAATTGGTGACAACCAGTTTTCTGACTGAAAGGCAAATGGTGACTCACAGCCCTTCCCACCTCTGCATTCAGGAGAGAGCTGCCCTCCCTTGAGTGGCACTAAACCATGTGGGATAGGGAGAGACCCCACCATTCTATCAACCTGTTCTCTTTCCAGGACATTTAAGGCTCCCAGCATTTTAGAAAAATGGGCACTTTTACTAGTAAATTCTCTTGTCCTGGAAGCAACACTTTTCACTAGCATCTTCACATTCATCAGCAAAGATCCCAAGATGCAAAACCATCATAAAGCTCCATGGTGCAGTCACCTGGGCCACCACCTACCAAGCCCGTGCTGCACCAGAGCTGCAGCCTCCACTTTTCTTTCCCCTTCGTCCTTTTTGGTTTTCAGTCTGACACCAGTCCTACACTTGGTTCACAGACAGAGACTTTCCCTGGGTGGAAGGGAGGGAAAGGCACCTCTGGTCTTCATAAGTTGTATAAATCAGGGGAGGGAGGGGGGGAGGGAGGGAGGGAAAGGCAAATTTGTGTCAGGTCTTTTATCACTCTGATCATATTTCCACTGGCAAAGGTAAAGTGTGTGAAGACCCACAGCCCAAATGATGCTGTACCATAAGAGAGCTGGATCCCTGTGTGGGGAGAAGAGGCAACAGAGAATGGTTGACATGGCCAGCCAAGGCCATCTAAAAGGCTGACATTTTATTTAATTTTTGTATTTCTGTGTTACTACCTGCCTTTATTTCCTTGCTGCCTTTCAAAATCAAAACACCAACTATTTCCTGCAGAATTAGCCCTCATTAGAGCACGGCAACCACCACAGTAGCAAGTGTCTGTCCAAGGAGGGTTTACTGATGAATGCTGTACTGCCATATTGCCCTGGCAGGGACAAGTCTCCTGGCCAGAGAAAACCAAAGGAACATTTTCTTTGTGCCATCGAGATATCCGAGACAAAGGGAAATGTGGGTGAAACCTGCACGTCTTCCACTTACACACTGCCTTCCTGCAGCTCCTCAGGAGAGAGGAAGGCAGCTTCTGCATTTACCTGCTGGGTTATTGAGGGAGACAGAGCACCTTTGATCCCAAATCTCCATGGCTGTCATTTCACACCTCCCGGTGCTTGCTGCTGAGAGAAGGAAGGACTGAAGTAACTGGTTCCTCCCAGTCACCGCACCACGGCTCCTCAGGTGCTTAGAAAACACCAGGGACTGCGCTCTGGAAGTGCCTGTTGAGTCCTGTGTCTTCCTGGCCTCTTGGTTAAAGCTGTGATGAGAGAATTAAATGAGGCAAGGAGTCTTCTAAAGCATTTATGTTGCATTTTGTCCTTCAGTATATTACAAATTGCACATTTTGTGACAGGAGTTAGCATGTCAGATTGCTTTTTCAAATAATTATGCATGATACACTCCTTCAGCCAGCCCTCTGGTGACTCACCAGGAGGTAAAGCTTTGAATAGGAGGGGAAAAAAAGCTCAGACACGTTTCCATGGGCTCTGTGGAGCCGCCAAACAAACATCAAGTCTAGCCTCTTTGTACTGCTGTCTGGCTGCTGAATCCCACATCAGACACAAGGAAGGGATTTTTGTGAAGAAGAAAGCCTGCAGAAGATAGTCTGCTTTGGAGAGAAGTGGGAATTTTAGTGGTTTTGGTGCTGTCTCCTATTCCTTGCTTTGCTTTGTTGTTCTGAGCCACAAGGTCCACCAAAATGACCTGCACAGAAGGAAAATAATCTTCTCCAGGTGGGGCAAACACAGCTGGGTTTGTGGTGTACTGCTCTGTACCGGGAACGGCCCTACAAAAAAAGAGCACCAGAAGTGGCGACTGTCCCGCCTCCCCGTGTCTCTCCCTGCTGTGCCTGAGAGGCTGGGAAGAGGCAGACGCCGGGGAGTCCCAGCTGTGCTGCGGGAGCTGGGAGCGGGGCTGGCACAAGGCTGCAGCAGGGCAGTGCCCACCCAGCCGCCTGCCTTTTGTTTTCAAGGAGCCTGGTGGGGGAGCAGTGGGGTTCCACTGTATTTAAGCAGTGCTCAGAGAAAAAAGACCCCTAGAAACTTGCCATCAGATGTGATTTCATAGGAGCCCAAGAACACGATCTCTATTTAAGCATCCTTATTTTTGCCTGGCTAATGGGAATGATTTCTCACAGAAAAGCAGGTTCCCGATGGGAGGGACTGCAATATAATCCCTTTGCTCTGGCAGCAGTGCTGCAAAGGGGGATGGCAGAGGCTCAGACACCCAGACCCAGCGGGTTACATCCTGCCTTGGGGTCACGAAGCCTGATGGCCTTTCCAACCCATCCTTGTCTCACAAGGAGAGGTCAGGGCCATCAAGCCCCAGCCCACAGAGCCACGACATGTGCAGAAACATCCTCTGTCTGTCTTGTGTCCCCAGTGCCCACCAGACCCCAGGAATCTAGCACTGGAGAAAGTGGTCACCAGATGTGGCAGCTGCACTAGGAGGACCTGCAGGTAGTGACAGATTTCCATAGGGAACCAGGGCAACAAATTGTTAGGAAAGCAAACAATCCAAATCAAATCCTTCTCCTTTATTCAGCAATGGCACATAGGCACAGAACAGCAGTGGGGCCAAATCTCTGCAAGTTGTTTGGATGCATGAATCCCTTTTCTTACTAATGGGAGCAAAGTGATTAATGGCTTTAAAAATGTGAGCTGTGATACATCTGGTTACAAGACCCCATTCCCTTGATCAATAGGAAAATCCAGTCTGGGGACTCCAATATGGGAGGATCAGGAGCTAACTGAGATACAGGAGACTGGGAAAAATGCAGGACTTGGGAGAAAAAAAAATCCTGTTTAATAAATATCTTTTTCTGATATGGAAAACTCTATACTTGGAGAAGAAATGTAGAAAAAACATTCTAGTAAATTATTTTTGCTCACAATGAACAGTGAAGGTTAGAGAGATGTTTAACATGACATGACTTCTGCCATTCTCAGCTCTTCAAAATGCTTTCAATAACGAAAATATTTCAAATGAAGGTCTTTTATTTCAAAACTGCATGGTATTGAGCAATTAAAATGCTTACGGACTCTCAGCTTCAATACCTAATTTAATGCTGGTCTTGGCTGCTGTTGTGTTAGCTGCCTCACAGAGACTGTGGAGAGAGAGAGCAAATGCTAATTTTTCAAGCTTTTGCTCTATTCTCTTAAGTCTGTTGATGTCTTGTAGGATACAGCCTTCTTTCTTGCTTAAAAACAACTAGATGGATCCTTTTAATTTTTAGCATTTTATTCTCCTAAAGTTAGAAATATATTAGTAGGCAGCACATGTAAGTACCTCAGCACATAGTGGTCATGTCTCTCAGTGTTTGAAAGCAAAAAACTGAAACTCAGCTTTGTAAATGTATCCATCAGCTCCTTTGTTGTGCAAGTGCATAAATCATATCTTCCCCCTTAAAGAATTTAAATCCCAATCATTCTGATAAGCAGCATAACTACTGAAATTATTTGAATTTCCCAAATTTGGTGGGGTTTTAAAAAAACATTTTCCCCCTTAAGCCTTGAAAAGTTCCAGAAATTCTCTGTTTCTAGGCAGAACAAGATCTCCCTGTCAGACCCCTGGCATCACATATTGACACGTGCCAGCTCTCTTTAGCACTGGCTAACACGTGTCCCCAAACCAGCCCTGCTCCTGAAGCCAGGTGAGTATTTTGTCTGGTTGCCTTGTCCCAGCACCCCCTTGCCCCAGGACCTCCACTCACGCCTGCCCACATCCCGACCACCATCTCCCTCCATCCCCAGGCACTTTGGGAAGGGGTTTGGTATCAGCACGGGCTGCCCTCATCTCCCATGAAATCCAGCTGGAAAGCAGGATCCACAGACCTGCTGAGAAATGCCAGGTTTCATGGGAGGGTTAAAAAGGGCTCGCTCCCTCCAACCAGATGTACTGAAGGCTTTTTGGATAAAGAACAGTCACCCTGTGGAGTGACACATTTTGCAAAATTTTAGCAGAAGAGACTGTATTGCAGTGAATGCTGTGCCTTCCCCAGAAAAGGATTGGAAAGTCATCCTCGTTTCCATGGATACCCTGTAACAGGACTGAAAACAAAGCTGAAGCCGTACTTTTTGATATGGCTCCCCGAGCCTCCCTCTCTGTTCTTATGCACAGGGAAGGGACAAACAGCCTCTGCAGCAGGAGGGGGTCATGTCCACATGAAAAGATCCACATTTGTGGCTGAGCAGGACTGGAAACTTTGTCAAGGCATCTTCTTTTTGTGTGGAAACCCCAATGAGGCTGAGCAGTGCAGGGCTGTTTCTCCCCTCTCAATTACATCTAGTCAAGTACATGTTTTATATATGACCTTGAGAAGCTATTTGATGAAATAAATTTTATTTCATCTCTCCATAAATGTCAGTATTATGTGGCATATTGAAAAAAACCCACAATAAATATAAAGAAAATAGATAACACTTTGTGGGCATCACGTAACTAGTGATATTCCCTCTGTTGCCAGTGACATCAGTCTGCAGCAGTTGGGCTCTGTGTGACCCATCATTGTGGCACCAGCCGTGGTGAGTCACATCTGCTACACTGCTGCAGGCACCACCACGTGGCCCCAAAGCACTTGTGAGTCCAGCTCAGCTCTGAGCTTCTCCTTCCACCAGAGATGCAGAAATCCAGCTCCTTACCCACTGGAAAGGGTTGATGTCCAGCTTTCCCTGCTTTACACACCTTCGTGCTTGCTCGCTTGCAGTTCCTGAGCACAATGCACACTTTTAAGAAGCCATGCTCTGCTCTGTGCCAGGCTGCCTGATGCTCTCTTTCTTCTCCTTCAAGAAGATGCAGAGCATCAAGAAGATGTTCCACCTGGGTTGCTGCAACCTTGATGCTGATAAATACAGCTAAGACAGGGTCTTTAATTTATTCTTCAGGGGCCTCATGTGGACTTCATCCCAGAAATAGTCCTTGCAGCAGTCCTGCAAACCATTTCCCAGACAGTCACATTTCATTCCTTATCAATGCATCTCTTGTGGAGGTGTTTGGAGAACTGTGGAAGTCCAGGATTTTGTTGTGCCAGCTGCTGGCCAGGGCAGAGCTAAACCTGCTGGCACCCTGCTCTGAGCACATGCTGGGAAACACCACTGCCTTCCCAGTACTGCTGTGCCCTGTCTTGGTCATCTGTGATGTTATCTGAAAAATAAAACGAGAAAAGAAGGGGCAAACTAATACTAAAAAAGACGGATGTGAATAGTGATGCTATGAGAGTACTTCAGTAATCCTTGGAAGAAACTACTTTGTTCTAAGGAGCTTTGATTATTCTGGTGGATGGGAAGAAGCTTTGTGAGGAGGTAGGAGGACCTGGTGGAGCTTGAGCCCTGGTTCCAGCCAGGGTTTCTGTTCCAAGCTGGGCAGCCCCCCTAGGGCTCATAAGTCTCGGTGTTTCAGTCTGAAAATCCCTTGGGAAATGGGAAGAACAGCAAGGACCAGATCCCACAACACAAGCACCACACTGCTTTACCCCAGCATTGGACCTGGATTTGCAGGAGATTAAAACATTTAATGAGCAGAAGTCAGCACGAGGGAGGGAGACAGAGAGTTGACTGAATATTCAAGATAACAAGTGTAAAGTGTAGCTTGCTGAGATTTTCTTTCAATATTATCTACTGTCATTTAGTAATTGTATGTACACACAGGCATGCATGAAATACAAAGTGGTGGGATGTGGTTTTTGGCATGGGCTTCAACAGATGCATTATGCACGGAGGGAAGAGGCACAAAGTCAGCTGTTCAGATCATCCCTCACGAGTGCCAATAAAGTCTTTACACTGTGCCATTAAGCATTCACGATGCACCATCTGGACGGCAGGAAAGCTAATTTTGGAATGTTTTAAACACAGCACTTTATAATCTCTGGTGCATTAGTTACCTAGTTACCTGGACGGCAGTTTTGCAGGATTTGGAGAGAAATGGTAAAAGGCACAAACAAACCGAATCTGCAGCTGGGTGATTTCAAGTCCTCCGTCCTGGACTCATGCAAAACTCCTAAGGTCTCTATCACTGGACAGTTGCAGATTGTCCCAGCCCCAGTGGATAAGCTCTCCTTTTCCAGACAAAGAGTGGAATTCCTTTTTTAGTATTTTTTTACATATAGCTGATGTTGACCACATTTCCCTGACCAGGAAAAATGGAGATAGCAAGCAGAACCCTAAATGACAGAGAGGAGGACAAGGAGGAGAAGGAAGAAGCCGGCAGGTGGACAGGGTTGTCTGTGCAATCAGTGTTTCTTTGGACTGGTTTGGGGCTCGGCAGGCTCCAGTGATTTGCTGGCTGCAGTCCAGTACTGTAGTCAGGGTTATTTATTCCTCCCCTGCCTTGGCAGTGGGTCCCACTCTTGGGGTGTGCAGCCTGCACCGTCTCACACAGGCGCCATGTCCATCCTCTGCCACCCCTCTGGCTGGAAGGAGACTCCTGGGACAGGTGAGCAGCCTGTGTAAATTGGATCTATCCTTCCAACCTGGAAACAGGTATTTTCCTTTCGTTCCTCTGAGCACAAGGGAGCACTGCAAGGAACCCCACTGCTCTGCTTCCCTGCAGGCCACTCCATCTCGTGTCTGCAGGCAGGAGCCCTCCAGCCCTTGCTCTGCTTTTGTGATCAGAAAAGCTCTGGTTAACCCACCTGATTTATCTCTGCTCAGGCCAGGTAGACTAATGCTTTCAATTAGGTCCCTGTCTGCAGCTGCTTTTAATACCTAAATGCATTTGGCTGCTCTTTCTGCTGGCTTGGACCCATTGCTGCCTTAATGAGACCTGCAATTTCATGGACCCTTCCCCTCCCAGCGATGGCCATTAACACCTGCAGAGCCATAACTGTGCCGGGATGCACTCACACATCTTTCAGGAAAAACACCTGAAAATATGGACTGCATCTATAAAATGGCCATGTCTCACATATTGAGTGGGTTTACTAACTAATAATTTTTTGAATAAAAATTTCTTACATTTGAGGTTAACAAAATTTTCTACATATTTTCACAGAAGTGGAAATAGTTGTCAAGCTAAAATGTTATGCCTTTCTCTTTTTCTAGCTTTGCAACAGTATATTTGCCTTTTTTCATTTCACAAGTAAGGAAGCTCAAATCTAGCTTTAGTTGAGGAAGGCTTGGGATTTTTATCCAGCTCTGAGCTGCTGGTTTGTGCTGACTTCTCCTTGGAAAGAGAAGTCTCCCTTCCACCTCAGAAATTTCTTTCATTTTTAGGTACAGAAAAACCTTCACAATGTGCTTGGCTGCTGTCAGTGCCACAGGATGCGTCCTTTCTGGCACGCCAGTGTGAGGACAGCAGGCAGGTTTTGCCCTCTGTGCTGGTGCAGAGGGCAGGTACATGGAGAACACTCTGTCCCTGAGGTGGGGGTCTGGGGAAGCACCCTGCATACCCACAGCCTACCCATGTTCCTGGTTGTTGAGGTGGTATCTCCATTCCAAAAGCTGGGGTGGTACAGGGATATGAATCCCTTGAGTGCATATGTGTGGGTAAATATAAAAATAAACTGAAAGATGGTTGTCCAAGGTGTGCAAGGAAGCAGCAATAAGAGCCAATAAACTGTCTCCTATTAGATTCGCTCCCATCCCAGTGTTATGATTAAATTATGAATAAGTCAAAACCAACTGCTCATAAGATGTAATGTCAGTCCTCATCTGTGGATTCCCCTCTTGTCTGCGCAGGCACTGATGCCCTTAGCTGGGTACAGTGTTGGAGGAAGATGTGCTGCACCCTTTCTCAGGCACGGACAGGTCCATGTCCACACTGGAGAAAGCTGGGGGAAAGTCCTGTATTGAGGGCTGGTTGGAAATATCATGACAGATTCCCAATTCAATTAACGAGAAATTTCATTACAGCATCCAGGGTTTGAGCAACCACCCTAGATTGCAAGATGCTCTTCAAGAAAGGAGGTGCAGCTTTATCATTTTAATAATGACAGAGATAACCCCCATTTTCCTCTGCACTAGAACCCCATAGATCCCCTCAGCTCTTTTCTACCTGACTCAAAACATGCTCACACCCACTCACTCCCTACCCAGCACCAGTCACATCCCAGCCGGTGCATCTCTGTGATTTCCAGATCTGAATATTTTTATGGGTCTCCCTGGTGCTTTCCCTGCTTTTCCCTTCACCTTGGAAATTGTGAAAGGGGAATCAGAAGCAGGAAACTGTCAAATAGCATTGCTAAAAAAATAGCCTAACAAGGCTATCATCGGCTGGAAATGAGATGCTTCCCACACCAGCAGCTGCAGGCTACTGAGGAGATAAATACTTGTATCAGTCTTCTCAATGGTAAATTATGCCAGTCCTCAGTCAGTGTGGGCTGGGGGGAAGGGTCTCTGCTGCCCTGGGACCTGCTGGAGCCTGTGGTCATAGGACACCCCACAGACTCTTTTTCCCCAAACCTGCAACTGCAAAAAACCACCCAGCAGATGATAACCACAGCAGAAAAAGCAGGGAGACATCACGCAGAAGGTTTGCCCATAAGGGAAACTGCAAGGGAGCATAGGGTTTCTCTAACAAACCTTGGTATGTTCTCTCCTGCACTGGCAAAAGATGGGAATAAACGTCTCTCACTGTTTCAAGAAGTTCTACTGTTAGTTATTTTGTGTTAGTCCTCCTCCTACCCAAACATCATTTTTTGCTGAGACAAGGTACGTATGAATAGCTTTTTCACAGTCAAGATTTTTCAGTGACCCCCAGGGATGGTCAAACTTTGCCCAGCCAGAGAAGGACAATCTGGGCTTGTCTGCATGAGGAACTGCACTTAACCACATCACTGCACTGAATAGCAGTCATCCTCCAAGCATGGACATGCTTCCCTCAGTGCACTCAAATACTAGGATAACATATCAAAAGGGGAATCACCATGCTTCAATAAATTATACCTATATTTTATATATTGGGTGGGTGATGGAACTCTCAGCTTCTGCAATATCTAGAAAAACTTGTGGATGCAAAGTGGAACGCTCGGACCAGTTGACAGTGAGATCCCCACGTACCTCTGCCTTTGAACCACTGTCAGTGTGAGAGAAGCAAAGCCCCTGCGCCTTGTGCTCACATTGTGCCCCATCTTGTGATGGGTTGTCTGCATTTCACATTCACCTTGCTCCAGTGACAGTCCTCCTTTGCTTTCATCACCTGGGGCTGCAGGTATGGGGAGAAGCAAATGCCCTTCTGAGTCTAATAAATGGCTCAAGAGATGCTGGAGCAGAAGCTGACCAAGTCTGCAACGTTCAGAGAGTGACTTTGCAAACTGAGGCATGGAGATGGGTCAACATTTCCAGTACGGAAGTGCTTCCTCAGTTTGTGGTTGGTTGTTTTTTTCCCTCAATGTGTAAATTCTGTCTAAGGAATGTGGAAGGTCTAGGGCATAGCATTAGCACATTGTCAGACTAATCACACAATAAAACCTACCACAGTGAAGCCAGAATTACCATTTATGGAGTGAGATGATGCTGAAAAAAATGTTGTTTACAGTTTAGCATCTCCTCTGTCTGAAAATCACCCAAAGAGAGGAAGGAACTGAGAGAGGATGCATTTGGTGATTTAATGTTTAAATAAGAGTGTGAAATGGGTATTTCTGTCTCCACTCAAGAGGGTTCAGGATTTGATTCCTCCAGCTCCCTGCAGCCACCACCCATGCCCTGGGTGTCCCCTGAAATGGGTGCTAGCAGATGGGAAAAAATCTATGGGAATGGGGTGCCGTCACACTTATAACAGTAGTGGAGAAGGGGAGAAGGAAACCCACATTTTCAGTTACTTATTTCATCAGGACTGTTTTATTAGTGACTAGATAAGGGATGTGAGCCCATCCTGTCAATAGCTTTAGGAAGAGCAGGTACTGTGGAAGGAGCAGATCCCAATTTTTACATCTATTTTCTATTTACATCTATTCCCTTTGTAAATCTATGCACTCCTGATCTGGAGTAGGGTGGTGGCAGGGTTGTACCCACGCAGCTGTACAGCTTCAGGAGTGGTAACACGCTACCAGCCTGGATTTGACATGGATAAAAAGCCTTTGACATGGTCCCCCACAACATTCCTCTCTGGATGGAAAGTGATAGATTCAATGGATAGACTGTTGGGTGGATAAAAAAGTGGTTGGATGGTCACATCCAGAGGATTGTGGTCAACGGCTCAGAGTCCAGATGTACATCAGTGACCAGTGGTGTCCTCAGGGGTCCATACTGGGACCAGTGTTATCTAATATCTGCATTAATGATGTAGACGAACGGCTCGAGTGCATCCTCAGCAAGTTTGCAGATGGTGCAGAGATGAGTGTTGCTGTTGACACACCTGAGGGATGGGATGCCATCCAGAGGGACCTGGAAAAGCTTAAGAATTGGGCCCATGAGAATCTCATGAGGTTTAACATGACCAAGGGCAAGGTGCTGCACCTGGGTCAGGGCAACCATCAGTATCAATCCAGGCTGGGACATGAACAGATGAAGAGCAGCCCTGCTGAGAAGGACTTTTGGGTGCCGTCCTGAGCCATCTATAATTTAACCTCTTTAGAATTATGAGCTACACCAATAGTCAAAGGAATCATCTCCAGTTTATTTTGATTAGTTGAAAGAAATTGATATCTTCTTCCAATTACTAGAGCTAATGATATCTAGCTCCTATATGAAGAAACATTCCCTATTTCCCAAACAAATTGCACCTTTGGGCTAATCAACTCTTGCATAGCCTTTGCAAGATAAATAATTATGATCAACGTGGAGTAGCAGGAAGCACTTAGAGGCAAAAAAAAAAAAATATAATTAGGAATCACAGCAGTTGAAATGAGACTGTCAGGGCTTTCCATGCCACCTGCAGCACTGTGCCCTTCCTGAGAAAGTCCTATATAGGTGCCCAACTCCTTTACACGTGAATCTGCCCTAGTCTCAGTGTTTGTTCCTCTGTTTACTTTTGATGTGCTTGTGTGCATCCTCAAAGCTGCACCTGCAACAGGACCCCACCAGCCCTGCGGACCAGTAACCCCTGGAGGAATTAGAGCTATTGCAAAAGGCATGGAGAGCCATGCCACCCCATACTGTGGTAGTGCCCCTAAGTGTTTGAGCAGGTTTTATCTGTCAAGCCACTGCATAGCAGACTGCACAATACAAAATGAGATATTGCTGCTCTGGTCAGTGTATGCTTTTCACTACTTTTAGACTGTTGAAAACAGTTACTTCATAAATCTGGCCCTGGATTTATCTGCTTTTCTATTTATTGTGCAGCATGCTGTGTCACTTCCTTTCCATGTTGTGATGCCTGGAATATATTATTTCACAAGTGCTTTTCCTGAAAGTGCTATTTTCAATGAAATAGGCACGAGCAAGAGCAAGTGTGGTCTTGGGAGCTTTCAGACACAGTGTCTGTTCCAACATACATCACAGCTGCTGAAATACCACCCTCAAACCTGGAAACCACTGAAGAAATTTCACCTAGGAAAGGCGATAAGGTTGTTATGGACACAGTAGAGCCTGTACCATCACCTATTCCCCAGTGCTGCCAGACAGAGAGCCCATTTTCTCCGTACTACCAGTCCTTGAAATATGTGGCACGCTGAAAGGCTGCTGCTTACCACAAGAGATGGCAGCAAATAGACACAGCACATCATCAGCCTCCCCTTCCGTGCCCCTTGCTGCTCTCCTTCTCGCCCTCCCTTTACACCTCCAGCACCAAGCCCACACTGTGGAGCCATTAGCACCAGGGGAGACTTGTTCTGAGCACTTCCTGACACCAATTTCTACAAAGGTCAGCACCAACATCAAAACCTGCCCGTCTATTCCCCGTTTCCTCAGAACACAACAGGGTTACTCAAATAAGCTTATTCCAAAAGTCTGCAGAAGGGCAGTACTAGCATCATGTACATGAAGAAACACATCATGGTGTGGGAAAGTACCAAGATAATGATGGAAGATTTTTGAGCTGCCCCACTGAATTCTTCCAGAGGGATTTTTAGTTTTCGCTGACTTCTCAAAGACTTTCCTACCAAGGGTACCAGCAAGGTGTTTTGCTGCATTAATATGCCACTACATAACAAAAATAACACGAGGCAATTCAACACAAGCCACACAGGACTGGGTGCAGAACTAGTCATGACCCAGACTGCCCAACTGGGACAGCAGAGCTGTGCTGGAGCAGCAGTGCCACCCAGGAGAGGCAAGACATGTTCAGGGCAGCTAAGGTCAGGAAGTGGTTAAACAGCATGTGGGAGGAGATGACCTGAAGTCTGGAGGATGTGGACTGGTCCCCTGCCCTTGGACATGGGCAGGAGCATTGCCAGCAGAGGACCCTTAATGAGACAGGAGCAGACCTAGATCTCCCTCCACTTTTGCTGGTAGAGGTTAAGGTGGGCAGCAAAGAGAAGAGATACAGTCAATTAATTCTGAAAACCTAATTAGCACTATGGTATCTTTGGAGCTTTTTGGGAGCACCACAGCAGCCACATGCTCCCTGTCACACCACTGCTCTTCCTTGGCAAGATGGCCTTTGCTGACAGCAGCAGACTTCATGTGCACCAGTGTCTTTGTCCTTCATGTCCACCAACACTTCCAGAGCCCAGAAAAGCATTGGCTGCTGTGGGCTTCAGGAGAGGGTCTCCCAGACTATGGATGTGGCACAGAGCTGGAGGCACGAGCCTTCCCCATCCTGCGAGAAGCCACAATGTTGTCTCTGCCATGAGTGAGACAGACTGGTTCTGTGCATGATGGCTTTCAGAAGCACTGTGCACATCTGGAGCAGCCAGAGACCACCTCTGGAGAGGAGGATTTATGGAACTCCCACAGGGACAGAGAGTGTTTGGGAACCAGAAAGCTAAAAGCCATTATCTACATGCCTAATGCCTTTACTCAGGAGGCATTTCCCTTCTTCCAATGCTTTTAGCTTCCATGTAGCACTGGATGAAATCCCTGTTCCTGTGGGGTAATTATTCAGAACACCAAATAAGCATGAGAAAACACACAAAGCTTGAGAAAAAAATAACCCCTTCCACACACAAATCCCTGCTTTCTCCTTGCCCAGGAGGAAATGCCACCTTGGATGGGAGGGCAGATTTGGTAGTTGTACCTAGAACTCTATTCTTCATGAATAAACTAACTTTTTTCTGCTTCTGTTATTTTCTTTAATGCTATCTTTGCATTAATGCAGAAACTACCTTTGCTACCATTTTGCTGGTAGGACATAAGATGTGACATATAGGAACACCCTAGAACTTGCAGAACTTGGGAAGAGGTAATAGTTGAGCTAGAATTAATAAGGATGTGTATGTAACTAAAAGGAGCAGCCTGCATTGTGGCAGCTGTTAGTGGAGGATTTTAAGCCATGACCATTCTCTCTGTAGCATCCATCTCTTCAGGCTTTGGTCTCCCCAATGAGTTCACCAGCAGTGAAGTTGTCATAGGACACTCAACACCAGCACAGGGAAAGCAGTCATGGGAAAGGCAGATCTCCTTCAAAAGACCCAAATGTCTTGATCTGGGGCTTCCACAAGTGATTTTCTGTGTCAGTATTCATGAACCCTCTGCAGGCTCTGCAGTTCACCCCTGGAGAAGTGCTTGCAGTGGTGAGATGTCCAGGCTTGGTCTTGCACCATCCCTACCCCAGGCACGGTGCTTGACCACAGGTTGTGCTGCACGTGGTCCTACCCAGAAGGATTTTCTTTTGGTCCCAGGCAACAAATCCTAAGGTGCAAGTAAACCCTGTGAGATGAAAAAAAACCTGGTTTCAGGAAGATAGATGATTCACTAACAACTGCAGTGGTTTTATATTAATAAGTAATAGCACATTAGCTGGTGGAGAAAGTCTTTCCTACTTTAATAGAATAATGTTAGTGTTTTAACAGGTAGAAAGCCCCACTTATCCTGGGATGCTGCAGAGGGAGGCTTCAGCTCCTTGTTTTTCCTTGTCTCAGAAGTCGTTTCTCCCTGAACTCTGGGGAGACATCACAACACCATGAAAACACAAATACTGCTGAGATGGCACCCAGGAACTTGCACATGCTTTTGGCTACTCTGTATCTGTAGCTTACTGAAAGACTGTGTGGCACTGTGCGTGAGAGGCAAGGGGATGCCCAAACCTCACCTGCACACTTTTAGGCTGTAACTGGAAAAGTGTGAGGAAACCTCAAGCAGGCACCATCTGACACCAGCACTCCTGGCTAGAAAGCTGGATTTGACACATTAGCCTTGCCAAAGCACTTGCAAGCACCATTTGGCATCATCACTTTGAACATTTCCAGATGTGTGGCCAAAATTATAAATTGAGGGACATTAGCTGGGATGGACAAAACCCCAGGTAGGCCAGCTGTCCACACTGCCCTTTGTAGGGTTCATGTTCATGCCTGCACCAGTGGCAGCCACCGGGACAAGTGAGGACACACATCTGACATCAACCTCATCATCTTAGACCACAAAACTAATAAAATAAAATAACATAAATTTAAAATGGCTAGCCAGACCTCATTTTCTAAGAGGAAAAATGCTCCTTGTCAGGCTAAAGAGCTTGACAAATGGATTTATCAAGGTGGCCTTTTTCCATGAGGGTTCAAAGATAATTATAGTGATTTTAATTCTTAGTTCATGTTTTAATAATCAGCATTTAATGACCATTTGGAGCAAAAAGCTAACTGAAAATCATATGAACTGTGGCTGAAAAGTCATGGCATGGGGCCAAAAGATCTGATTCCACTGACTTGCACTATTTCTTGGGACAGCAGTAAATACTAACACAAAAACCTAGTGGTTTAGTTCCATCTCATGTCTCAGACCAGACCACTAATTTTGACATCTACATTCATAAAGATTGTGTCCCCTAAATCAAACATCTAAAAATAACAAGAAGACTAATGGAAATTTAATAATACCAAGACTTTTAGGGGAAATTACTTTTTTTTGAATGCTAGAATGTGTTACTGATGTTTCACCCACAGCTGGGAAGGGGAGGCACAAAAGAGCTGCTCTTTCCCCAGCTTACCTCCAGAATGCAAGGGAGGTTTGCCAGCAACAGACCTCCCTTACACAGACATACTTTTGTAATTCATATAACACACGATGGCAAAGAAAACCTGCCCAGCTGCTCGGCAGGCTGGGATTCATCCTCCCTTTGAACACGGCATGTTGGCTCACGGGGACAGCAGCACTGCTGCAGCCCTTGTGTGGTGCAGTGCAGGAGGACAAGCAGAGCTTTCTGAGGACAAATAATATTAAAAATACACCTGACCTGAAATCCCTGCATCCCAAACTGAATCCAAACTTGCCAAAAGTTCAAGGATGCTCACATCTAAGGTTCTGGTTCAGCCATGTCTCTGGAGACCTTAGAAACCCGTTTACTCTGTGAAGAGGAAAACAGGAAGCAGAGACCGTGTCACCCCCGGGGCCTTTCCTCCAGCTGAGCTGACTGGTCCGGGAGAGATTAGTTTGGTTGCAGGCACAAACAGGAGGAGTTTTCCTCTGCTCTTTAGCTACAGCTTTTTCCGTGGAGCACTAAATCCCTGACAGGAGGCAGTGCCTACTTGCAAGCTGTCTCTGAGCCCCGCTGATGGAAACCCAGGGGATGGACCAATGGGTTCTCGGGCTCCTCAGCACTTGGAGGTAGCTTGCTTGAGGCATCTCTTCTGTCCTGAGGTTCTCACTTGGTCTAAACAAACAACTGACTGGTTTTTTAAGAGGAGAACTGAGTGTTGGCGTGCCCTATTGCTGGCTCTTGTGTCTTGTCTTCCAGGTGGCTTAAATATTCAGGTCATAGGGTTTATCAGCAGGAAAACTCACAAAATTGGACAACAAAGTGCTTCTTGAAAGTGAATTTATAAAATCCATACATTTGTCAAAATTGCATGTGAAGTCTAGAAACCACAGCACGCAATTTGGGGAGCTAATCAGCCAAACTGTAATTGCAAATTGCAAACCCTTGCATCAGGCAGCTGAGTCATGAGATTAAGTGGGAGAATTGGGGATGAACAGCAAGAAAATCCACATTCTTGGCTTGGAGAGACGCTGAGCATTTCTAGTTCCCTTCCTGGCTGCTGTCAAGGCTTTGCAAGTAAATAATCAGCATGAATAATCTATGCATTTCATGTACACTACTCCCGTAGAGTAGTTTTAATGTAGAGAGGGTTTAAGGGATTTTGAGAAAAACTGCTCAGAGCTGTTTCAAACAATTGCTAGGTATTAATGTCACATTTGCAAGTCCTGGTGTTTCCCTGATTTTAGCAGAATAACATTTTCTGCTTATTAAGGGTTTGTGTTCTTGCTGTACTTGTAAAAATACCAGGGACAGATGCTAAATTGCAGGTAAATATGCTGCTCTGCTGGGGAATGGCCTTCTATGAGATGTAATTGAGACAAACACTCTGGAAAGCCAGGAGGCTAAAAATTTGTCATTCATTCAATCTACTAAACAAGGGTTGCTGAATACAATTAGGGAAAATTAGAGCTGGTTCATGGGCTGTATGCTGGCCAGAAGGGAAGTGAATGCATACCGAATACATTTTATAATAAGTAGCCAACCAAGTCTAATTTCAGAATTGTTCATGCCATGGTAGTGTGCCTTTATTCTTTCTCTGCTTTTGAGATATCACTCAATGTATTTTGTTCTTCTCCCACCCTCTCCAGATAATACACCAGGCTCATAATAACACATCTACTACATCTTCAGTGTGATCATCTCCACATATGCAGAACGCTGTGTGTCTTATGGTTTCACAATATCAGGATTACATGTTTCCAAGAACCCTTTTTCAAACCTGCAATTTGCAGTGATGATTTTAACCATTGAGCTGGTTGGTGGCCTGTGCTTTCCTGACAAGTGGGGAGAAAACCTACTCAAAATTAGAACTTCTGTAGGGAAAGAAAATGAAATCCTCTTTAAGAAACTTCAGACCTTAATGGATGAGGGAAAGGCTGTGGATGTGGTTTACCTGGACTTTATTAAAGCCTTGGACACTGTTTCCCATGGCATTCTCCTGGAGAAACTGGCTGTTCATGGCTTGGTCTGATGTGCTCTGCACTGGGTAAAACACTGGCTGGATGGCCAGGCCCAGAGGGTGGCGATGGATGCAGTCACTCCAGTTGGTGGCTGGTCACAAGTGGTGTTCCCCAGGCTCAGTGGTGAGACCAGTCCTGTTTAATATCTTTATCAGTGATCTGGATGAGGGGATTGAGGGCAGACTCAGTCTGTTCGCAGATTACACCAATTTGGATGGAGCTGTGGATCTGCTGAAGGCTAGAAAGGCTCTCTGATGCTCACCAGAATCTGTGAGAGCTGTCTGGGTTGCATGGAGCAATAAACCACCCTGCAACAATCCAAACCAGCAAGGTTAGAGAAATTTGGCTAATGGCCTTTGAGACACAATTTCACAGCACCTTCTTTCTTTTTCAATTCATAGGCCTATTCTGTCTTCTGCTAGCAACACCACGATGCAGATGGATTATGAAAGTCAAAGAAAGGTGTTTAGCATGACTGAGATGAGCAATGGGCAGCATCAGAGCAGAACTCACTGCTCTGACCCCCCCAGCTCCATCACAGGTGTGCACACACTCCCATGCTCCAGGCAAGGGCTGGCATCATGAGACATGAGTGCAAAGCAACCAGTGCAGCCACCCCATGGAGAACATTAGGTCCCCAAGGGTTGTCTTGTGTTCCCCACCAAAATCAACCTTTCTGTGATTCTCAGATTGTCTCATGAGTAGTTTGCATCATGACATCTTCATCATTGTGGGTATTGTCTCCCTTTCAGCTGCATTTATTTTTCAGGGTATCAAAGCTAGGAAAAGCATGTAGAACTGATAGTCACCAGGAATATCACAGTGCATGTGACAGGCAGGCAAACCCAAATGGAGATATCCACTCTGCAAGCAATCCTTCCCCAGAATTTTTGACTCAGGATGTGGCCTCGCCCCTTTCAGACTTATTTGCAAGGAATTCCTGGGAAAGGGTTGTGCTGTTGTGACATGCCTGGAAAATCCCACATTTGCTCACATTAGGAAATCAATCACTAAAATATGAGAAATGAGCCCAGGTTATAAGTGATTTTACAGTATGCTTAACTGGTTATTTGGAGAAGCAGCACAGCAGGGTCTGTACTTGACCTTCCCACTCTGCATCTTAAATTTTTTTTATTATGGAACAGGTTTCTTTGGGTTTGTTTTTTTTTTTTTGGGGGGGGGGGGTTTTTTGGTTTTTGGGTTGTTTTTTGTTGTTGTGTTTGTTTTGGTTTTGTTTTATTTTTTATTTTACTTTATCTTATTTTACAGGGATTTTAAACTGCAAAGCTCTTTCATAGAATAACAGACTCAGAAAATCCTGAGCTGGAAGAAACCCATAAAGATCACTAAGTCCAACTCCTGGCCCTGCACAGGACAACCCCAAGAATCAAGCCATGTGCATGCGAGCATTGTCCAAACACTTCTTGAACTCTGTCAGGCTGGTGCTGTGACCACTCCCCTGGGGAGCCTGTTCTAGTGTCTGACCATCCTCTGGGTGAAGAACCTTTTTCTAATATCCAGCCTAAACCTCCCTGACACAACTTCAGGCCATTCCCTGAGGTTCTGTGTCTGGTCACCACACAGAAGAGATCAGTGCCTGCCCCTCCTCTTCCCCTCACAAGGAAGTTGTAACTGCAGTGAGGTCTCCCCTCAGTCTCCTCCTCTCCAGGCTGAACAGACCAAGGTTCCTCTGCTGCTCCTCATACGGCTTCCCCTCAAGGTCCTTCACCATCTTCATTGTCCTCCTTTGACACTCTCTACAGCTTCATGTCTTTCTCACATTATGGCACCCAAAACTGCCCCCAGCGCTCAAGGTGAGGCCGCCCCAGTGCAGAGCAGAGCAGGACAATCCCCTCCCTTGCCCGGCTGTCGATGCTGTGCCTGATGCCCCCAGGACAGGGCTGGCCCTCCTGGCTGCCAGGGCACTGCTGGCTCATGTTCAACTTTCTGTTGCCCAGGTCCCTTTCCAAGGAGCTGCTTTCCAGCCTCTCATTCCCCAGTCTGTCCACACCTCCCAGGTTGCCCCATCCCAGGTGCAGAATCCAGCACTTGTGTTTGTTACTCTTCATATGGTTGGTCATTGTCCAGCTCTCTAATCCAAGGTCTCTCTGCAGGGCCTATCTGCCTTTGAGGGAGTCAATAGCCTCTCCAAATTTAGTATCACCAGAATAACAGTCCAGACAAACTTCCCAATACAGGCTTTCAGACTCACTTCCTGGGCAATACCCTAGGCTAGCTTTTACTGTCACTTTATAGATGTGTTCTTTCTAATTTTTCCTCATTTCACTTGAATAGTTTGTGAACAGTTGGCTTTAACTTCACAGTAGGAGCCAAGAGCTGTGTATGGTGTCCTCAAGCCTCAGCAGATTACCTTGATTTTTGCCACAGAAAGATCTGTCTGTGACTGATCTGTCTGTTGCATGCCCTGTTTGCTGCCTGAGAAGTGATTTGTCCCTACCTGTGCACTCTGACCTACAACATCCAGGTCCTGAGAGCTTATGGGTGGAAGCTACCCTGATATCCACAGACATGCAGATAATTTTTGCATGAAGATCCCAGTTTAGGTTTGTCCTTCAAAATGCAATGTGTAAATTTGATGAAATGTCACAGTTTAAATCAGTATAAACCTACTGAAATCAATGAGGTTATTTGGATTCACAGCATGAAGGCTGACTCTATCCATGCTTAGACTACAAAACTTCCCAGTTCAAGCAATGGTGCTTCATTGATTTTACTGTTTAAGAAACAAATTTATTTAATATATTAAGGAATTACCTTGGCATGAAAACAAGAAGGGAGACAATGGCATTTATGAAGAGGCAGTGCTGCAGAGTGTAGGGACAGACTGTCCTACGGCAATCCAAAGTAGACCAGGCCCTGGCAATGACTGGGAGGGAAAGCCTGGCCAACCCGAAGAAAACAAGTTTAATTTAGCCCAGTAAACTGGGGAGCAGTGGGGATGGTAATGATCTCCATTAGTGCAGCAAACATTAGGGATAAGGATGATGATTAAGCTCGGGGATGGCACAGCTGGTATCACCAGTGGCTGTGCCAGAGCAAACGGGCTGCTCTGCTCAGGAATGGCTTCAAGCTGAAAATGAAATAATGATTCTCACCTGTTAGAGCAGACAGGGTCTGAAAAGGCTCCCTGAGGAAGCAGAGTGACAAAAAACACCTGTGAGTTTGAAGACGGGTTTGAATTTGACTGTGAGAGGGTGGGAGGGAGATGGTGAGTGGCAGTGAGGTTCCTGCCCATTCTCTGCATCTCACATGGCCCCTTCACCCACCATCAGGGTCTGCTCTGCCCGAGGGGTGCTCACAGCCCTTTCCATGTGGTGTTCAACTCTGCTAACTGAAGTCAGTCCCTTCTGCAGTTGGTTTGGCAGAACCAGTTGGTTAAACACTCACCCTCCAGCCACTGGGCTGCCCTGAGGAACCACATCTTGAGGCATGCAGCACAAACTGGGTTCAGACCAGTAGCACTGGCGTGAGCGGCTGTATTGTGATGCCAGTGCCCAGCATCTTCCAGCTCCTACAAATCCACCTCCTTGTTCATTAGTGTGGATCCACATTGATACAGTTTTTTTCATGAACAACCTTTTTTTCTCTAGGTATACTGCCTTTTCATTTATTATTATTATTATTAGCTGATAAAATATCTGGAGATGTGCATTAAAGGCCTGTGCATCTAACTAAGTCAGTAACAACACATTAGTTCTATTTTTTTTCTTTGTTTAAATGAGAAAAGCTTCCTGTCAGGCCTTCTTAAAGTATAGAGAAGATAAGCTTAACAAAAATAAAATCAATGTCAAGAAATCAAGCCTACAGATAATGGAGTCCACAAAGAGGTCACGGGGAGAGAGCTGCACGTATCTTTTCAGTCAGGTAGAGCTTGTGTTTTAACACTAAACTCTTAGTTGTATCAAAACCAACCCTTGTTTCCATTGAAGTCTTTAGTAGCTGTGCTCAGTTGATAAATATGTGATTTAAATGGGGTGCTATTAAAATAATCTGCATCAAAACTCAAAACACACAGATTTTCATTCAACAAATGCTTGGAAATATTTAGTGTGTGTTTTTCTCAACTGCTTCTAAAATTTGGATCTGTTATGAAGCATATTTACATTTACTATGAGGGTAGCATCATCTGACACAGTCTTTCTCTAAATGGACATTTTCAATAGACTGGGCAGTCTCTGTGACGAGGCATTAGGTGAGCAGTAGCTGCCCATAAGCAACTACATGATGTAAAAACAGCAGGTTGAGCTGAACAGACTATTGTGGTCTGATAAATGAGGTGTCTGTGCCATGTTCCTACTAACAGTATTGACAAGCATTATATGGTAAAGGAGAAAAGGTACTTATTTCATTCAGTGTTTTAAGTAGAAAAGCAGGTGGGACTGCTTTAAATTTGGTCCTGGTGTAGAAAATCTGGCTTGTAACTGAAAATAAATGACCAGAGAGATGCTGAATGGTACGGTGATACTCCTGGTGTATCACTCTGACATGAGCAAGGATGAGGAGGAATGTTGAGAAATCATGGAGAAGGCTCTGTTTCCTTCTGAATTTAATTATTTACAGCCAGCTGAAACAGAAGCTCTTCCTGCACCTCAGCCTTGCTTCACCAGAGTACATGGGACATAGCAGGCTCAAGTCTGGCCAAAAATGTCATGGCCCTGGCTCATGTATCCTGTTGGACCATGCTGTTGCGGCACATGAAGCTGTCATTTCCTGAGAGCTCCTCCTGGGCCCTGGGAAGATGCTGGAGGGAGGCTGGCATGCACCCTGGTCCCTGGGAGGATGCTGGAGGGAGGCTGGCATGCACCCCGGTCCCTGGGAGGATGTTGGAGGGAGGCTGACCAGCCAGCTCTCTGCAGGCCAGCAGATGCATGAGGAGTTTACGTGTCTTGCAGACAAGACAGGCATTGCTTTCTCATGTCTGAAGATCTTCTTCTTCCTCTCTCCCTTCCTGAGACAAAAAAAGGTATGTAAAATGCCAGGGTCTGTTCTCTGCAGGGAGGATCATTTCTGTCTCGCTTCTGCTTCCAGTCTCCTGTGTAAGTGGCAGTCATGGGTATTACTAGACTTCATTTCATATAAGGTAATTTACCTGCCAAGTTTTGAATGTGAAGATCTTGTTATCCTGTTCTACAGAAAGAGTCTGTATTTTAAAGTGATCTTTTTCTCTAGTTAAAAATCACACCAAATAGTTTAAATTTTGGTTTAAACATGCTAGGGATTAAGCATTCAGGATAATATTTCTGTTATGCCCAGCACTACTTACAGAGTCACAGAGGATGAAGAAGGTCTTCAGTAGCAATGCCACTGCAGGAACACTGAAGAACAGAAGCTTGTTACCAGCATTATCCAAACAGTAACACAGTGCAGGATATCCTGAGCTTGGTATAATCAGCCTGAACACAAGAGAGTGATTAGTGAGAGCTACAAGAATATGAACATTAATGCATGTTGATCAACCTGCCTTCAAAATATATAAGAAAACAGAATATAAATTGGACATAAAATCCTCCTTGGGAATTTTCTTGAAGTGCTTTCAACTCAGAGGCACTTGGAAGTGCCTCTGGACCCAGAGAAGAATGTGGCCAGGGTATTTTCCAAAGGCCAGGCTAACATGGACTCCAAGAACACAGACACAGATCTGGTAGCATTCAGTACAGATGAGAAACCTGCTTGCTTAATAAATAGAGAAAAGTTGCAGATGAAACCCAACATCTTCCTCAAGTGGACGATGTCAGGGCAATGGTGTGTGCCTGTTTTCTGCATTGTTATTTTTGGACACAGCCGCCCTTCTCCCCTGGAACTGACTCACCTCTGCAGGAAAGCCTCTTCCCACCCCAGGCAGTTGTCTGCATTTTCCTTCTGATTTCCTTCTAAGGATTTGCACCAAACCTCACACACAAACAGTTTTAGAGCACAACCACTGTGACTTTTTACAGGGAGAGACTTGAGCCAAAACAAACAACAAATGCTTGAACTCTATCTCGTTAATCAGATCTCACAACACAATTACACCGAATCTTGCAAACCCCAACAAGTAATTTCTCTTATCCTCATTTTGGGTACTTGGATGGTCAGGCACAGACAATTCAAATTATTTTCCCCAAATTCATGCTGTGTAGCAGGCCTGGGAATAGATTTTGGATGTAGACATTTGTAGGCAGCCCAAGCTGGAAGGGATGAGTTTTCAGTCAGCATCAGCTCAGAAGCTGGTCTGAGATGTCCCTTCTCAGTACCTTCAGTTAATGTACTGGGAGATAAAACAGGGCAGGAAACCTCTGAACACAGATGAGACACAAACCTTTCTCTCAGCAACACTGTAGTTACTCTCTATCCAATAAGAAACAGTTCTTTGATGTAGAAAATGAATTCCAGTGATTTAGGAAGCAAGCAGACACCATGTTGCACAGCCTGATGGGACCAAGCACCCTAAAAAAGAGCCCATTCAGAAGCTCCAAGGATGTTTTGCAGAAGATCCTTATGGTGAATTGTTCCTTCGAACTCCCAAGTAAATTGGTCTTTAAAAAAACAGGCTGCAGGAAACAAAAATCAATAATCTTAGTAATCATTGTAAGTCTTTAAAAAATAAGAGGAGGGTGAAAGTGTCTCATTAGAGTGCAGCAGTCAAGTGGACCTGCAGATGCCCAGGGGTGGGTGGGTGTGGTGGCAAAACCTGCTGGGAATGGGAGATGAGGTCATGCTTTGGCCTGGATTTTTGACTTGTTTGGAGGGTTTTTTGTCTCTTTGCCTTCCTCTTAGGCATCCCCTCAGGTGACACATGAACATCTTGTATCTTGCAAAAGTTTACAAAACTGCCTTTTGGTAAAATTTTCATTTTAGCAGACCCATCTCCCCCAGCCTTGGGCACACTGTAGCATCCAAGAGGAAAGCCAAATCCTCAGCATCCTTCCTCCCTGAGCTGCACCACCAGGTCTCAGCTGACTGTGACCAGAAAAGCCTTCCCTATTCGATCAGAAACCATAACACAAATGAAAACTACAGTTTCCTGACTAAAATTCAGATACAAAATCTTCATAGAGATGAAGTCTTGAAGGGTCATATTATTCTCTGGGCTGATCACGTTTCCCTGCTCACTCTTTCTCTTCTGAAGTTTTAATGGCTTAAAAATGTAAGTGTTTGGAGCAGTCACGGTTTGTAGCTCTGTTTTAGAATAAATAGGAAGTGAGAAGGCTTGAGCAGCAGTAAGGTTGCCATAGCAATTGTTTGTTGAAGAAGAGAAATTGCAACAACAAAACCCTGGAAAACATGTCTCTGTGACTCTACCCTTTGCATCAGGCCCGTCTAGACTTCAGAAAGGACAGGCTGCATGGGAGAAGGGAACCCTCCTGGCCCCTCTGCTGCTCTTCAGCAGGAGTTTGGGGAACCTGCCTGGGGGCACGGCCAAGGCAGTGAACCCATGGGCTCAGTAGGAAGTTTTGCTGAGTGACACACGCCCGAACCTTGCAGACACGTTAAATCACGCGTGAGTCATCCAGTGAGCCCATCATTGTATCAGAGCAACTGCTTACTTATAAATCACAGATGAATCATAAGGCATTCGTTTGACTCTTGAAACCATGGAGTATCAATCATATGTTTTGTCTCAGATTTCAGTCTGCAATCACTTTGAAAACAAGCTGATCTCTGGTGTAGGAAGGTTATCTGTAGGCTGCTCTTGTGCTACTCAGCTGAACATTGATGGGCCACTACCCAGACTCGTAGATAAATGGAAAATAAATCCATGTGCAATTTGGGGAATTTACTTTTACTTACATGAGAATATCTCTGAGAACCAAATACCACTTGTACCACTGTTATCTGAGCAATGCAGTGATAAATGGACGGCATTTGTAGCGAGTTTTTCCTTGTGGCTTTACATTTGGTGTTTTATGTCTTTTATTTGCTTACCCCTGGCACCAGCCTTTAATGGCTGACTTGCATTATTACTCTCATCTTACAAGGGAAGGGACAAGGACAGAACATAAATGGGAGCCAAGGTGAGGTAGACACAGCAGAGCTGGAAATTGATCTTGTTTCCATTTGACACAGACCCTGCCTAATAGTGTACACTCACGGTTGCTCTGCTGCCATCACAGCAGATGCTGCTGGCACCTTCTAGATGCAAGGGTCACACCATGTCTGAGCATCAGCATTTCAGTGACAACATTCAGAGACACCCGTGGGACATTTATATTCGCATGTCGACATCACTGGCCCAGGAAATAATGTTTGCATAAATAGTTTTTAAATGCTGTCTGGAATATCTTAACCACCATAGGACACCCTTCTCTAAATGCAGCAGTAAAGTGACCCCTGTGCCTTAGGAAGAGGAGGGGAGAGGAAGAGCAGTATCTCACTGGTCTCCAAACCAGCAGCCAGCCGCACTGGGCATCACAGGGCACTTGCAGAATGCCTTCATCCGTCTCACCCACAGGACAACAGCTCAGACTAGAACAGTGCTTCTCAAGTAAGGATTTAAAAGTTCACTTCATGACCATGTCTGTACTACACTACAGTGACACACAAATACTTCAGCAGTACTCACAACATACACATGGATAATGGCATATCTGGTGTTCCTGGTATGGAAAAACACTTCACCCACTCACCGACACAAACCTTGATGGTCACCAGGTGTGCCAAAATGTGAAGGTCAGTGCAATCAACCATGCATGTTTGCCACCATTTGGAAATCAAACACCTCTCAACCTGCAGAGCACACTTCTGCACAGCCCTCCTTCTGCAGCTTCAAAACATTATGTATGCTTGGCATCTTGCTACCTCGACACTCAAACACTGTCGTCAGGCAAAGCTACCTCCCTTGAATAATGTACTGACTGCCAAGGAACATGAACCATCCTACAGCAGGAAATTTAGTTTGCTTTAAGCAAACTCTGCTACCAATTCAAAATTCTTTTTGCTGTAAGACAGGTTTGACAAAAAATATTTATATAAAGTTATCCTTTGGGGGGTTTGAACCACAGGTTTGGCTTTCTTACTGACTCTGCTTCAACACTCTTCAACACTTCAACAAATGAAAGCTTTTTATTTCCCTACATTCCTTTTTTTTAGCTTGGTCAAAGATCACTGCTCTTGCCTGACAGCAGAGCACATCTTCTGAAGTCCGAGTCAGAGCCCATGGGTGCTGTCTGTCTGTCAGCGCTTGTACTGAGGTCCCTGGTTTCAGAGATGTAAATACTGACTTGATATCAGCCAAACACCATTTCTAAAGCAATTTCCAAATCCTCCATGCTAAGGAGTTACTACTGTCTTAGGAAAGGCTTCAGCAAGGGGAGATAGGTCTGTTTATGGATCAGTTCCCTCCTCTTATATAACTGCACATATTTACCTGAAAAGAAGATGCTTTGTTCATGAAATAGCATCTATTCCTTGATGCATTCCCCCTCTAAAATGCAGGTTTATTTTATCTTGGTATCATAGGTTTCCTGCTGCAGAATTAGTAGGCTACATTAACAGGATCAGAAAAAATACCTCATTTTTTGAAACTTATGTACAACAAGCCAAGAATAGGGAGAAGCATAAGTTATTACTGTTTCAGCAGGGCTATTTTCTACTGGAAAGCTTTTGAATTTGTCAGTATTAGATTATGAAGTTACTTTAATTTCTTAGCATCCCCTCTTCAAGGTAATACATCCACAGAAACTCTTAAAAAAATTTTCCCTACCCCTGACAGAAGGACTATCAGTGTCCAATACAAACTCGTGGCCATGCCCAGCCCTCTCCCGGATAGTGACCGTGCAGCACCAGAGAGAGAAAGTAGGACAAAATCTGCGCAACATATGGTCCATGAGGTGACTCCCCTGGTCCCGCAGCTGCTGAGGGGGAATGGGAGCCACATGGCCTCTCCAGAGGCCACGAGGAGCAGCCAAGTGGCCCATGGGGCTGTGGGGAGCCCAGGCTGGCTCATGGCCAGTGACAATAGGCACAGCATTTGGCTGGCAGAGTGGCACATACATACTGCTGGCAGCAGCCAAGCTGCCTCCCTTTGGTTCTGCACATCCCGAGGGGAGGGTGAGTGGGAAGCTGGATGTTGTCTTGGCTGAGGAGTGATGGAGGGTGGCTCTTGCAGTGATGGGGGTCCAGGGGCATGAAGGGCTCCACGGATGCAAATTTGGGGTCAAGTAAGAGATGTGGGAGGTGTTGCATTGTAGGAGTCATTAAGGCATTACAGATGGCAGAGGTGAGGAATGCGGGGGAACCCAGGACCTTGTGGGGAAGATGAAAGCGAAACTGAGGGTTACATTTTGTAGGTACAGGGAGCTGTGGCCCAATGGTGATGTTTGATGGCCTCTAAAATCCAATGTGCCCATGAGAGCTGGGCTGCACTGGGCTGTCTGTCCAGCCCAGGCTTCAGGAAACCACCTCAGAGAGCACCTTCACTCTGTGTAACAGTAAACACCAGACCCAAACCGCGGGGTGTGGATCTGAAATACTTGCAGAGTTCACTTGAGTCCTGGTCAGGTAAAGTAGCATTTATGCTTTACATTTTTCTGGTTTTATAATGAGTGGGTTTTGTATTCCTCAGGATTGTGGGCAGGATTTTCAAAATAGGGACTGGGTATCAACCAACAACATTGCCTCAAGCTCCCATTTTACCACAGAGTATAATTAAAAGTGAAACCCCTCTCTTTCTGATGAGCTTCTTGTGAGACATTCTGGTTAAGAGTTTGTAATCCTAAACTCCTTTGACCGGATCTGCAGAAGGAAAGTGATGGTGACTCCAATTTCTGTAGCATCTCCCGTAGCTTGGCTGTTTGGCTTCAGGCACAGGTGAGCTCTGGAGCAGACAGACCTTGAAGCCAGCAAGGCACACACAGTGTCACAGGTCACCAGATCACCCAGAGCAGAGGAATTATGTTACCTGTTGCACAACAGCCTCAGGGTACCTATGCAATAACCCAATATTCACTACAGGAGCAAAAGTTCTACAGATTATCACTGAATGCAACATTTGTTATTTATCGCATTATTATATTCTTTAAAACAATATTATTGTCTTTAAGGAGAAATAACACAACCACTTTTTCTTAACAATGACTGGGGTTTTTTTGTGCTCATTATAAAATTTCTTGTATCAGAATGGGATGTTGAGTGGAGCTTAAAATGTTGTACAGAAACTTTAGGATTTCATAAGCAAGTATGATTCATTACCACCACCAGATAACAGAATTACCAATTCAAAGACCTCTGAACTATTCAGTATTCACTGCAGGTGAGTTATTACATTTATTAACAAGAAGTGGTTGCATGAACCAGCTTCTCCACATTCTCAAGAGGGCATAAAGGCACTACAGTGTGTGTCAGTCTGTGTAAAGAAAATTAGACACATCAAGAAAAAAATTAAAGGACTTAACCTCTTCAATTTTGGTTTCTCAGGGAAGCACAGTGTAAACTTGCTCTTCTTTCTACTGCCACTAGAATGTCCCAAGGGGGCTTGCACCAACACTCAAGCTTTGGGGATGAGAGTGGCCCTGGGTGGATGTACACTCTTCATTCAGACCCAACCAGCCATGAAGAACAAAGAACAGGAGCCTTGGTGGTTAAGTGCTTCTGGAACTGTGAGTTGGTGTTGCCTCACATCGTCACTGGCTTGTGTCAGCAAGGCACAGGCACAGGTGGCACTGCCTCTTTCCTTTGTTCTTCTGGAACCTCTTCCAAACTCTCCACAGCAGATCCATAAACCAGAAACATCTTCAACCTGTCCCGATGAAATTTTTGCCTTCTCATTACAAAAGATGTGTGCTGTGCAGCACTGCCAGCACTGGGGACAGCAGTGTCCCAACAATTTCCAGGCATCTGGCCCTTTGTTGGTCAAACACATACTCAGGAACTAGTCCACAGGAGTTTAATGTACATTCAAATCTTCTTCTGTCAGGTGCCATTAGATTAGGACAGGTTTTCAAGAATGGGGCCAGAAGAGCCCAGGCAAGCAGGAGCAAACATCTCATGGTCATCCCTTTCTGTTTAAATAGTTGAATACCAAGTCTTTTGTACACTTTGTTCTCTCATCCCATAGTGATCTTCTGCTATAGGGAGCATGGCCAGTGTAAGGCACGAGTGACACCCCATGCAGCTGACCCAGCTGAGTTCTGTGCAGAGCAGAAAAGGTACATTTTGTCTCATGCTCGCTCACTCTGGGTAAGTCTGCAAGTTTGTCTCCTAAACCTCCTGAAAATCACCATTAAAGGACAGAAAAAAGAAAATAGGAATAGGCAGGCAGTGTTTTTGGACAAGGGCAATTACCAGAGAAGTTCCACAAGAATCTCTTCTAGAGTTTAGATCGTATGAACCATATGGATCATATGACATATGTGATATAAATTATTTCATAATGACCTCATAATGACCTCATAAATGATTTGAAAGAGTAAGGAACAAAGATTGATGATGATACAAACAGATTCAAAGCAATCAAACTGAAAGCTGACTGTGTAGAGTTGTAGTACAACCTTGCAATAAGTGGCTGGATGATAAAAAGTCAAATGAAATGTGGTATTGATAAATGTGGAATAATGCATACTGAAAAGACAACTTTAACCATGCACACAGTGATGGGCTCTGACTGGCTTGCTGCCACCAAGGAAAGAGATCTTAGAGAGGTTTGTTAAACTATCTACTCAAAGCTCAGGATCAGTTTGAAAAGGCTAATTTAAATACTACTATTAGGAAATTATAGAAAACAATTTGAGAAAACCCCAAGAAAATATTGCAAGGATTGTATGCCTGCATCCTACCATACATCTCTACAGTGAGCATTGGCATCTCTTCCCAAAGCAACATTGTAGCAGCAGGAAAAGCACGAAGATGTGAAGCAAGGGTGTTACAGGGAAAAACCTGACAGAGATAAGGAATCCTCAACCCAAGGAATAGAGAACCCTGAGGAATATATGTTAGGGTTTATAAAACCTCAAGCCACTTAGGGTAGATTAACAGGGAATAATGATTCAACTTCTCATACTACTACTACTAATAATAATAATAAGCTAGGAAACTTAAAATTTTCTAGTGGCAAATTCAAAAACGAGAGGTGCACACAGTGTATTGTTAAACTTGTGAGCTCTCTGAGACGTGACATTGGTGGATGTCACAACTGTATGTGTTCAAACAGTGAATGGAAATAGTTGATGGAAAGCAGAATATATCAAGTATTATTAATCACAAAGACATCATGCTTGACTCAGGAGTTGCTTGGCAAAGCCTCCTGGGGAAGTTCTCCTACAGCTTTCACACTTTTGTGCAGGTTTCTAAGCATCCACTATCTGGCACCTTATTTGTTATGGGCATTAACTTCCTCACAGTTTTAAATATCATTCTGCAGTCCCATCAGAGGTGTGAGAATGCAGCAGTGAAACCCAGTAGAAATGTAAATCAAGCTTACAGGGGACTAAATGACACCAGGGTATGCTAACCCAGGTCACAGAAAGAACAGGTGCTTCTTGAAAAAGAGGATTTCTATGGCAACAGTGAAAAATTATTATATTCTTGTTTGTCTTCACATCTTTTGATCTGCAGCAGCCCATGACTTGCATAATTTTTATCTCTCTTTCTGAACATGGGCAGAGACAACCTGCTGACCATCCAACCATCCACTCTCAGCAGTGTAGATTTGGTCCTAATGCTCTCTGGCTGGCAGGGATCTGAACAAAAAAGCTGGGAGTATGTAGTGTTTGTAATGTGCTTAATGAAGTGGAGGATTAAGCTAACAAAATAATACAAAAAGGAATGGTATAGATTAATTGTTAAGATAATAACAAGACAAGATTTGTTTCTTATATGTGGCGGAGAAAAATAGTCTTTTTTTGGTATCTGAGCTTGTACTTGAACTTGTAAAGAACTTTGCAGCTTTCTCCTCTATATTCCTTCTCACTTTTGGCCAAATTGCCCCATGCCAGCCTCTGTGCACTTGGGATAACCAGTAAAATCTTTACTGAGGGCTGCTGTGCAAGACCTTTTTATAGCCTTCCTATATGTCATGATACCCAGATTGGTGCAAAAGTGAGCTACAAGCCACAGGCCCTAGGCTGAGTCTCAGCCAACCCTTCCACTTGTCAGGGTTCCTCTGCAGGGTGCACAACACAGATCTCTGCACAGGAAAGGTAGTGGATCTCTGGACCTCTCAGAGTCTGGGAAAAAATACAGGTAGCCTTTCCTTTCTGCAGGTACAAACATTTCATCCTCACTGTGGGTGTGCTGAGCATCTGCTAGAAGCTAAGATAATTGTCAGTAGAGAGACTTCACACAGAAATGAGAGATATTTCTTATTCCAAACTACTGCTGCCTCATCTGAGAATGGGTGAGCAGGTGTTAGAAGTGATTTTGAAGCATCTGCAGTGTGTGAATGCAAGCTATATATTAAGTAAGGTTATTAATTTTAAATTGATCAGCTTAGTGCAGCTCTGAACAGAAGCATGTCAAGTTTGGTTGCTATTCTGGGGGAAGCTGTGCTCAGAGGAGTGCTGGCTAGGTGAAGGAGCCAAAATAAGAGGTACTTTCAACAAGTTTTGAGAAATATTGATTTGGATGGACTGTACTGACAGTAAAAGCAGTGTGAGCATGGTCTGGTCTGCTGTGCTGGTGAGGGGCTATGCAGTGTCCCCAATGACACTCCCCTGTCCCAAGGGTGCTCGTGCCAGCACTGTGCCTCTACATGGGCACAGTTGAAATGCCCTTTTAATGTCAGTGAACAAAGTAAGGAAGACATCCATTAGATATTTACCGTGCCCTATTTTATACCTTCTGTGGCGTCAAAATGCAATATTATAAAATGTAGGAAATTTATAAAGAAAACTAAGTATCCAGAACAAAAGGCCATAGGTGGCAGGACAGGTGACAAGGAAAAGACAGGATGTCCACTTTGCTGGTGCTACCTATCGGATAAACCTTGTCTTCCTGAGCAGGCTGTGAAGCCTAGGAGAGAGCTGTTGTAGCAGTAAATTCAAAAATAAGTTTGCATCTCTCAACAACTGAAGGACAGCGAGTTGGGGTATTAGACAAAGAAGTAAAAAACTGCTGAGGGACAAGAGTAGAAATGTAATTATGGAAGATAAGCCCTGCCAAAGAGAATATTTAATTCTTTGAGGAGATTATGTGTTTGATTTATTACTGCAAAGACATAATAGAGTTTTGTAAGGTTTCTTTCTGAGCACTATATTGGCATTCTGATTAGAAATTGTCAATATACAATATTAATAAAGCATTATGTGGATAAAGAAGTGACTAATAAACAGCTCAAAAAACTGTTTTCTTCATCAAACAGATTTGTTATCTATGGGATATTGTGAAGACCAGCAGGATCTTGGTACCTCTCCAAAATTTTTATCCATTATTCCTAAGAAACATAATCACTGTTGGTAAGATTTCAAATGCAGCTGCTCTCGGGGAAGGCAGAAAGATCTGGAACACATAGCAAACTGAGACTTCTAAAATGCAAGTCATTTAAAGAAAGTCAAATTCAGAGCAGATCTGACCCAAGCAAGGCAGACCAGTCCTAAGAAGAGCTGCGTCTTAGAACTGGCTCTGGAGCAACCAGTGCAATGCACCATGAGAATTCAATGGGCTTAAAAAATGCAAAGGAGTTGTCTCGTGGGCAGAGAGGCAATAGAAGTAATGCACTGTGTTAAGGAAAACTTAGGGAAACTAGATATTTTTGTCTCAGCCCTTTCCAGTGCCTCCAGACCACCGAAACCACCAGCAGCCCTTGCATTGTGCTGGTTGCTGAGGCTCTTCCCCACACTCCCTTCCAAAAAGCCTGCACCCATCTTACTCCATGATCCTGCTTTCCTTGGATTTTCACCTTCTGATATGTCAAAACTGAGTTTGCCCAATCACTTGAAAAGCAGGCACCTGACAGGAATATGAGCAGCTCTAGAGAACACAAATCAGCACACAAATGTTCTCCTGGCAGCAGGTGAGAGCACACGGGGAATGGGACCAGCGATGGCCGTGGCACCACTGAGGAGTCATCGGCGGCCAAGGGTGCTGCTGCTGGGCATGCACTGCTTTGTCAGAGCACTTCATTTCTCAGTGTTTTTGAACTGCCGATGCTGTGCACATGTCACTTTCTAATTTATTTTTAGCTAATGAAGTTTCTGAGAAGTAAATCAGATTGCTATTGACACTGAGTCTAATGCAGCCCCTTCTTTGTCACAGTCAGTTTCTGAAATGAAGTTATAACAGTGCTGTAGAAAATACTTGATGTGACAGGCCTGGAAGATGAAATGGGTTTGTTGATGTCAGTGTGTGCTAATGGAAGCTGAGCTGAATTGCTCAAGAGCAACAAATTATATAGATTTAGGGCACAGAACAATTTCAGCTACATCACCTTAATGTCCTTTGTAATGAAAACAAATTGCTTTGTGCTATATAAAGTGGTGCCAGTGGGAGCTGGAAAGTTCAAAATGACACAAGGACATTGGTAGGTTCCTCAATCAGCTCAGCTGAAGTGTGACAGAGTGAAAAATGAGGAAGAAACCTCACTGGTTTCTTCCAGAAGAATTTAGTCCCCAAGACATAATCTTGAACCTTTGTTTAGATACTACACCAAGCCAAATATGAAGAAATAGTCTTGTTTTAATCATAGCAGTAACTGCTGATCATTTGACTTCATCAAAGTATCCATCAAACGTCACTTAAATTTGCAACACCTCCGAAGCCTCGCCAGTGTCTCAAAGTGTTTAGCCATTTAAACTACAGTGATACAATTGCAGCAGAAGAAAAACAACCCTAAAATTAGTGGCTCTACCAAGGAGCTGTTAATTCAATACAGTTTATTTAAACTGTGCAAAGCAACATTAGCACTCTGATGAGCAATCATTACTTCTGTGTTGTGGCACCTCAGGCTCCCAACAACACACCTGCATCACTCTGTGCTGGGTTCTAGATGAATACACAAATCTGAAGCCAATACTTTTGTACTAGGCTTTTAATGTCTAAAATATATTTGGAAATTATCAAGTTTTTCATTGACATGGAATAACCATATCCTTATTTTAAGGAAGAGGAAAACTCAAGTCAGTTCCATACTTCTTTCTATTACAAAAGTGGAAAAGGAGACATTTACAGATTTCCACAGAAGAGACACCTTTGCCCACAAAGATATTGGATTGCTGATTCATATAATGTTATAATTAGGTCATATAATGAAGTTTTTTCCTCCTTCTCAACCCTGACAATGGAGAAGAACTATCTTTTTTCTTTTGGAGATGACTATATTTTAGTGCCACTCTTTTGTATTGTAATGGTGACTTTTTCAGGAATAAACCTTCTCCTTTGTCCATGTATGTTCATTAATGCCTCAAGGCTAGTCTTTAAATCTTAATAGTCTTACTAGATACAAACTTATCTACCTTTTTTACTGGAAAAAAAGTATTGGAATAAATTTGGATGTCACTATATCTGTGTTGTTACAACTGGCCACCAACAAGACTGACTTTTGACCAGGTTGGTGAGCCAGATGCAAGAGCTGTGGTGCTGTTCAACAGACATCACAGCTGTGAGAGAGCTCCAGGACTGCTCTGGTAGGTCTCAGTTGAGAGTCACCACAGTCACTGATGCTTTGTTTTGCAATGAAGGAGAGCTCTTACAACCTTTACAGGTATATAAGGTTTGGATAATATCCCATTTCCACCTTTTGATGCTTAGATGATACACCAAGAACCTTGTTCACTTTCAACTAATGTTTCTACTAACCAACTTGTTGCTAATGCATCCATCAGAAAAGCATCATAACTACTTCTGGAGACAGACATTAATCATATGGCTTTCAGGAAATATGTGCTTGGCTAAACTGAAATGCATGAAAGAACTGGCAGTCAGATGTACAGAAAGCAGAAATCACATTGTATGAGCTGGGTGACTTTTCCTGCAGCATGAACAATGGATTATCTTGGGAACACAAGCAAATTCTAAGAGGAAATGTATTTACTTAACCACTGGAAAAATAATTTGAATATCAAGTACATTTGTAAAAGATCAAAGTCTATTCAAGGATAACTAAAATGGACTAGTCTGATGAAGCACATGGCCAGAGAAAAAATATTCTCCATTCTATGCTCCATCAAAATTATACGGGTTTCCAAATGGCCTCAATTGCTTTGCACACATTATTAAGGCTTTGCTTATTCTTGTACAGATGTACATTCAACAAATCCATGAAGTATCTGTGTGAAGCTGTGTATCCCAGTGCAGCTATTACACAGACGCCTTTCAACTCACTCCCATGCAAAAGTTAAATTTAAACCTAAAAAGGCCTTGCCTATGGACTAATTTCTTTCAAAAATTACTCTGCTGAGCGATGGCTATTTTATTATTTGACAGCATATAGAGGAATTGTAGGCAAAAACCATGCTGCTGTTACAGAACCTGGAAGGCGAGAATCTGCCCAGTACAAGGAGGATGTGGACACACTGCAGTGAATCCAGTGAGGGCCACAATGGTGGTGAAGGGACTGGAACATTCATCATGTGAGCAGAGGCTGAGAGGTGGGACTGTTCAGCCTGGAGAAGGGAGGGCTCAGTGGGGTCTGATCAATGTGTCTGACTACCCTGGGAGGGAGTAAAGAGCACACAGCCAGGCCCTTCTCCATGGCACCCAGGGACGGACCAGAGGCATTGGGCACAGACTGAAACACAGGAAATTACATTTAAACATAATATAAAGATTCCTCTTTCCGTAAGGGTGGTTGAGCATTGGAACAGACTGCGAAGTCCCCACCCTTGGAGATACTCAGAATCCAACTGGACACAGTCCTATGTGACCTGCTGTGGGTGACCCTGACTGAGCAGGGCTTGGTCACTGCTCTTCACAGGTCCCTCCTGCTGGTACCACAGCATCCTTGCCCCACTTCAAGGCCTGGTAGAAAGTAGAAAACATTCTTGAACTTTTCAAAATTTTATTACTTATTTTCCTTCTCCTAACTCACTCTTCTCATATCCTTAATTTATTTCTTGAGAGTCTCTGAACTGCAATTTTATGAGGCAGCTGGGTGAGTTTTGCTATGGCTGAACTGGATTATGACTGGACAGGATTACGGCTGGATTGTGTCTGCAATACCGACTTTTTTAATTGAGCTGAAAGAATTAGAAACGTAACAGGACTGAGATGGGCAACAATCTCATTGGAGTCAGGCTGCCACAGAGAATGCCACCACACCTGCATCAAACACTTAAGCAAGAGGTAATAACCCAAACTTAAACGAGATCACAGTGACATGGCTTTAGTTAGCCTTGTCTTACGGTGGCTGTTGTGCCTGCAGTAACAGTAGAGATCCTTATGTGACTGCTGCAGTACCTTGTGGGATAGAGAGGTGAGACCAGGGCTCATGTACACAGCTCAGTTGGTAAGCTCATGACTCTGCTGTCCCTCCCATGTGGCATCACATACCCCAGGATGCTTGAGAGCTTCTGCCTTGGACAGCCAGGGCAGTCGAGAGGGATGGGTGAGGCTGGTGCAAGGACTGGGGCCACCATCCCACCTCTCAGCTGTGCCGCCTTCCTGAAGAGTCTCCTGCTGCCACGTGCCTGGAAACAGAGTGTTCTTGAGCCTCAGGTATTGCTAAACATTCATTTTCACAACTTATGGCATGAAAAATGGACAAAACCTCAGGCCGTCCTTTTCGATCATTATTGCCTTGTGACTTTTAGTCCACACAGTTGTTCCAGCTCTCCCCCTAACCCAGAACACCTACAATCAGGAAGGCAATTCCTTCCCTTCCAGCAGGCAATATCTTGTTGTGGTAAAGGCTATCCTGGTGCCAAGGACACCTCCTTTATTAAACCAACTCTTAGTCTTCTCACTTAAAAACCAAAGGAAGATGAATAACAGTAATGCAAGCCTGGCATACTAAAATCAACCAACTCAATACTACAAATTTTGAGCCTCACCTCTTAAATTCCTGAGGAAAAAACCCTTTCATTAAGAACTGGAGAGGAGAAAAACCGGAAATTTAAAATATAAAAAGAAATCTGAGGGTTCTATTGTTTCTAATCATACACCTATATGTATATATGTGCCTGTCGTGGGTTTACCCAGGAAGGGTCAGTCTTTCAAGTGACCTATGGTGCAGGAAGCAGTGCACCTTGCTTCCTGGGAAACAGAGCCAGTGACCAGCTAGTTTTGAGTATTGATGGGTGTATAATCCAATTAAAAGCTGTTCCGCCTCCAGGGAAAAAGCCATATTTAAGAGAGATACACCTGAGAAAAAACTCTCTTTTCCTGTCGTGTTGCTGCCAGAGAAGCAAGTCCTGTGCTTCTCTCTCTGGTAAGAGTGGGCCCTTGCCCTTTCCCCCCCCCCTCCCCTCCTCAGAGCGGGGAGGGGGGGGAGGTTTGGAAGGGAGTTTGCAGCAC
>VZTJ01001073.1:2905922-2940893 GCA_013397795.1 Orthonyx spaldingii | reverse complement strand
TTTTCTCCTGGGCAGCTGCTAGTTGTGAGGCTGAAAACCATAAGAACTATATTTCTTGTGGAGAAGTCAACATGGTAAAGCAGGAGAAAACTCCTCTCCCTAAATGACCGAAAAAAGACTAATTTAGAAGTGGTAAACTGACTGAAAGTCAAAGTGTTGTTTTTTTGTATTGTCATTGAAAAATAGAGAGGTGGGAAGAGCAAAAGTGTTCTGACGGGTTTGTTCTGGTTCTTAAGTTTTTTTCCTTCCTTTTAGGTCTGTTAATAAACTTTCTTTATACTCTTTAAAGTTTGAGCCTGCTTTACCTACTCCTAATCCTTATCTCACAGCAAAATTAAATAAAATCTGGTAAGTGTGCTGGCGTTTAGCCAAAAAACTCAGGTGAACGAACTCAAACCACTACAGTGCCATTTACAGTTCAGTTGTCATACAAATAGCTTGTCTCATTTTGTTTCATAAAGATAGTATACTGAGGTAGGAAATAGAAATGAAGGGGACATTCATAAAGATGACAGCAAGCACAGTAAATTTTCAGGATCCAGGCAGGGCAGGACACTCACAAACACACCACTGTCCGTGACAGCCCTTTGCCAGGGGTCTGTCACTGATGAGACAGCTCTTGGCCTGAGACACTATCATGCCTTTCCTACACACACAGGGGATGGTAACTGGTTTGCTTGGATGGGAAAAAACAGAATTTTCATTAAATTTGGTACTTGGGCAGGCAGCCTGCCACCTGCTGAAAGCTGACATATGTGACTGGTTCAGCCTCACAGGAGGCAGAGAGAGAGGAAATCCAGGGTAAGGAATAACTCATACTACAAGCAGACCAAGAGGAAAAAAATAAAAAAGATCACTTAGGTGCAAACCCCTGCTAGGTATAAGACAGGTGGTTTTCCATGGCCAAGAATGAAGATTTTTTTTTACTATTGGCCAGAAATGGCATGAAATCATGCTATTTATTTATTTATTTACTTAGTCTTCAATTAAAAATACCATTGAACCAAATATGACAGTGTTCAAATTCAGTTTACTCCAGCCTTACCATTTCATCCTCTGATGGGTTTAGTTCCTTTTTGAACTTTGCTGTATAGAATTTTTATAAGTGCTGCTGACAGCTTCACTCTGCATCAACTCCCAAGGCTTTCCAGCAGCAAACCCACTTGGGCAGGTATGGCAAGAGCAAGACTTGCTCTTCTTTCCCCTCCTGGGAGATGATGTCCTGGTGATTGCAATGACATCATCCATATGCTGGGAGGGAAAAGGAGCCCCACACATCTCCAGCCAGGGGAAAGGGAAGGGGAAATAAAAGTCCCTGTGCAAGACATGCTGCAGAGGCTGTGCCCCTCCTCAGCACAGCCACACTATTCACCCTGATGGAAGGTCAAGCCCTCTGCGAGCACATGGGATCTGGAGGTGGTGATTCCATCTCTGCTACCAATGGCAGCAGACTCCCAGCACAGGCTTGCAGAAGGGTGGAGGTTGGCAGGGACCTCTGAGAGTCATCTGGTCCAAGAGTGGATACCTGCACTTGTGGAAATATTATTTGTGTTATTTCATTCTCTCCAAACTGCACGAGGTATGCTGAAACCCTCATGTCTAGCTTTGCTTATTAGATTCTTGGGGAAAATGGGCTATGAAATCTATTCATCTCTTTCTCTTACATTTTTTCAAAGTATTGCCATGCACATTTTGAAGCGATGGTCTGGCCTCATACTCAGCCAAGTTTTGCTGAAGGTGAGGATCACCTGGGGGCAAGGTGGTGACACAAGCAAGCTGACAGCAGAGCGGTGCTTGGGGCAGAAACACGGAGTGTGAGAGGGACTGGGCTGCTCTGTGTGACGGGATCTTCCACCCACCACACCAGCAGTGCTGAGGGCTGTCACACCCAGTCCAGCCTCACCTGAGATACTGAGTTAAAAACACATAACACCAACCAAACACAAGGCAGAAGGGAATAACCTCCAGGAACTCAAACTCCAGGATGACAAGCCCAAGGGAGATGTCATAGCTGTGGGGCAAGGGGCCATCAGCGAGCAAGGCACAGCCCTGCCAGGCTTGGAGAGCTCCCACCTGCTCTCCTCTCAGCCATCGACCACAGCTGAACCAGGGAAGGGAGGCAGGGAAGCATGTCAGGGAGCTGACGGGATGTGACAGACCTGGTCTGGGAAAAAACCCAATACATTAGGTAAGCCTTTATCTCATGGCTGACTTTGAGATATTGGCAAATGAGAAGAGTTTGTATCACATAATTACTTCTAAAAACAGGAGTGCTGGAGGTTTTTTTTCATGTAAGAAAGGTCTGATTATGTGATCCAGCTGGATTTTTATTTAAAATCCTCTCCCTCAGATTTTGTCATAATATTTTCTCAAAGCAAACTGCCCAAGGACTGAATTAGAATAAACCAGAGCATTAAATCTGTTAGTTCACAAGGTTTTAATTTTCTCTTTGTTAAATTTAATGAAAGTTCTTTTACAACACCCTAAAAGTGTTATTTAAGAGAAAAAGTTATTTTAGCAGTCAGAAACAGGACACAAGGTGTCAGGGCTTATGAATCAGATTGTAAAGGGTATAGCAACGAAAATCCACTGATTTCCACTAAACTAAAGCCATTTTACACCACCTGAGCATATGCTCTTTCAGCTTCAGCTCACCTCCACTGCCAAATCTCTGTTGTGAAAACGTCCTTCAATGGAGGACATCCATTAATGGAAAGAACAATATGATTTTTCTTCCCTTTCTGCTGTTCCAAAGATAATTACAACAAGGGAGTCCCAAGAAAGGTTGTCTTTGCTTTTGGTTTTGTACAAGGACATTATTTTGCAGTGTTGAACACAAGGTTTAATCACAGCTTGCATTTCCTTAGTCATCCTGAAACACAAACACCAAGGGAATTCAGCCCTTTGAGCATCACTGTGCAGGCTCACATGTGTCCTGCCTTCCTTGGCCATCGTGGGGGCAGAGCCACCTCCTCCAGGGTAGGTTTCAGAGGGCTCCCTGCTAACAGACCAGCTGTCCAGCCTCTCAGTCCAGCTCTCCATCCTCATGCACATTTCATGGGCTCAGATAAGAAAGGAGAGGAAGACATCACATGCTCATTGAGCAGATAAAATAACTGAAATGCTAAAAGAGAGCTATGAGCCCACAGCCCCAACTGCAGCACGGGAACCGATGGGGCAAGATGCAGAGGGACGGGCTTTTCACTGCTGTAGAGGAAACCATGGCCCTTCAGAAAGGCAGCACAGAGAATTTGTTAATATTTTATGAGTTCTGTCTAGAGGTCAGACCAAATGTACAGGTCTCTCTGGGGATTTACTCCATCACTCACCCTCAAGAAATTCCCAGACTTGCAGCCTGCAGGTGACCCAACTTTATTCATGGATGCATTTCACCAGAACTCTCAGTGTCTGAGTAGAGGCAGGACCCAGTCACACCCACGCCTGGCATTCCTGCGCTGGCTCACAACTGCTCCTAAGTCTTTTTTAGGTTATGCTCTTCAGAGTTGGGTGAAAGCTGTACATCTATTGCTTGCTTTTAAGCATGCAACCTGCAGGAGACAACCCATCATGACTGAGTGTGCCATAGGAGAAATCTTCACAGTTTGGGGAGCAGAAGCCTTGATCAGCTTTAGGTTTAATAAATTTCCGTTTCTAGGTAACGAGCTTCACCTTAGAAAGGGCAGCAGAATGCACAGCAAGGACCTCAACATCCCAGCGTGGTGCAGACAAGCCTCAGAGCCGGCGGAGCAGCCACAGTGATCCCAGCACATTCAGACAATGTTAACAACCTTTCCAGACCACTGCCTGTGCAATAACGCTGGGCAGAGATGAGACTCTCAGGAGTCCCACACTCTTTCCAAGTAACTCAGTCTCACACCTGAGAGACAGTGATCCTGCTGGCCAGAGAGGAGGCAGGCTGCCAGCACTGCACGGGGAAGGGGATTGCTGATCATTCCCTGAAGCAGAAGCAATAACTTCAGTCACCAGGGCTGTCTTTTAGCAGCACAGAACTCCTGTTTGTGGCTGTTAGCAAGTCAGTTGCAAGTAAGCAAATTACATTATAAAAAAATCTCTGTGCAAGGACATGCCTTGAAACCACGTGAAATGGCACGACTGTCCCTTTTTTCATTCTCAGACCTGCTGTGTGATGATTCCTGCCAAGGATGCCCGTGTCCTTATGGTGGCATTCCTGGAGCACCAGCAGGCTCTCCTGCTGGCCTCAGCCCTCTGCACCATCACACTGCAGGCACCTGTCCCATCAGGGAAGGATGCCCACTCTTACCAGGGGTCTCCCAACCCAGTACTTCCCAGCTACAGCCTGGAAAGGCAGACAGGACCATGATCCCCATCCAGAGAGAGACTGTCGGCAGCACAGTTTGAGTTGCTGATCTGGGCAGCAGCTCCAGCCCCAAATCAGGCTGTGGGGTTGAGACTGCCATCACAAAATGCTGCATTTTGCAAGCCTGGCATGGCATTTGGTCCAAAACTCACCAAATGCAGATGAAAAAGCTCTGCATTTCATGACATTTGGATTAGGCCCCCCACCTTTAATATAAAATAATGCTCCCTTGGCTTACTTTCCTTTCCATTATTAAAAAAGAAACCAACACAAACACCCAGTAAAAGAGCTGTTACTTGAACCTACTAGGTAAGTCCTTCCAAATCCTTATTCTCTTGAATTCTCAGACATATGTGCATTTTAAGAAAAAGAAACTATCATCTGCTACAAGGCAGGTGTTTTAGCTGTATTGGGAGCTAGAAATGAGAGTCTGGCTAAAAACTAATTTGATTCAATGAGAAGTTCTTTAACACACAAATTGATTTGTTTTGGCTGATCAGTAGTGATAAAAATAGAAATATATGCTTTGAAATAATTAAAGAAACATGTGACTGGAATAAAACACTGACTAAAAATGCCTTCTGAATGAGAATCATTTTCAGTTCAGTTTTCTGAGAAGAGATTTGGAGCTGACAATGATGTGGACCAGTTTTCTAATGTAGGGGCCCTTGGCTGCTTGCAGACTACAGAAGTCATGTGCTCCCTTTAAGAGTAACTATCTGACTTTAGAACGTGGCATTTAAAGTGATGCCATAATCTTTTTAATGCCCTTACTTGCACATTGTGTTCCAATCCTTTTTCAGTACACAATTAAATGCTCTACAAACCTGAAAAATACATAGTAGGAAAAAAATTACAGCTCTTAGTTTCTGAAGTTCCTCTTCATTTATTCCCTTCCTGAACTGCTCAGAAACTGTAAGGATCTTGATAAATCCAGAAGTACCCTCCTCTAAAGAGAGTTACGTAGTGTTTTGTACTACAATAAAGAATCTGTCACACTGGTGAGTGGTTCTTCATCTCTGTAAAAAGTAAAGCATGACTTCTTTGATCAGTACTTCTTGCTCTAAACTGAGAGGTAACTCAGGATGATTAGTATGAGATGGAAATTAGTGGATTTCCTAAGGAAAAGGGGTTTAGGCAAAATCTACAAAGCTGGTATCTGGCCTATCAGGGTGAAAAGTCTGCATTGGGAATCAAAGCAAAGCAGCTGTTGTTTTTTTTAAGTTCATGAACCAGGACACCTGGAGCACTCCTTGACAGGCATTTGCATAATTTCCACTGAAGAAGTTATCAGAAAATATTAATAAAAATAATTCAATAAAATTTTCCAAGAATAAGCATCAGTCATTTTCTTTGTTTTTTAGTAATTTTCTTTGTTTCTACACCCACAATGACAGTCGTGTAGCAGATTCTTATGTTCAAGAAGGGTGTCGTGGGCTTTGCTGATGCATATGAATGTCATTCATATCGGGTTCGCGATATTATTTATTATAGTGGTCTGTGTGATTTTGTGTACATTGAAATTACATCCAGAACTCTTTTCTTATTCAAATAGCTTGGAAATGCTGCACATAAGAAACAACTTAGACAATCCTCCAATATTTTTATTGTGTTACAATTTCCAAGGCATACTGTTATATGGAGTAAATGTCTAAGCCATCAATATTGCAGCAGGAGAGTGAGCAACAGAGTTGGTACATGGGCTGATTGTGGAACTGGGAAGATGAGCAGAACTCCAGGGTTGTCCTCCTGCTTGTGCCGGCAACCTGAAGGGTCATATTCTGACCAGCTTCCAGCAGGGATTTCCCTCCATTAACTGTCTCAGGGTGGGTACAATTCTGCCTTATGGCCACTAACATTTTACACACATGTGTAAAATGGACAGGTTGAGTTCACTACACCAGGTAAGAATATTTTCTATTTTTATTACCTGGTAAAGACAGTCTGAAAGTCAGGAGTGTTTTACATTAACAAGTGCCTTGGGAAACCCTGGGATTCCTATGCAGTGCAAGAGGAAACCATCATAACCACTGAGAGCAAAGGGTATCATTCTTTGTCACCCCACCTAAATTTTGATAATTGTGCTCGCTATACATCTTTATATATAGAACGATTGTGCAGTTAACGTTGTCTCTGAATGAAATGTAAGCTCATTCTAGACACCTATATTTACAAGCAATAGGGATAACATTGGTGAATCTTCTAATGAAAGAAGAAAAGCTACAGAAAGATCCTAGACTGTGCCAAGAAAGTCTCTGCCTGTATGAATGCAAGTGCTTTAATCTGCATTACAAAGTCCCCCCGCCCCTTCCGAACTGCCACAGCATGGCATTGGCTATTCATTCCATGCAGTCTCCGTGCTAGGGTGTGGAAAAGGAGGCTGGACCCGTGTGAGCAGTGCCGCGAGTACGTCTTGCAAAACACAGAACATTCAATTATCACCAAAATATGTGCATTCACTACCTTCCCCCATGCAGGGCAGGACTGCTCACAGCGTTTTCTTTGCGCAGCAGTCAGACCCTTCACTACACCAGAGATTTTGCAAGCCTGGCTCTAAATCACATTGCAGAGGTTTGATTACTCATTCACTACAAAATTCTGCATGGTAATAAGATGTCCCCGAGACACAACCACTGTGCTGCAGTTGACACAAAAGAAATAAGGCAGAAACAAAGGAAGGAACGTGAATCACCAAAATCCACAGTAAAGCAGGCTCCAGTCTGAAACACAGGTTGCCTGTTGATACTGCTTTGTGTGTGGAGAACCAGCGAGACCCCACTGAGATCCGCAGGGCAGGTGATCCCACCGAGAGGTCTATGGCTGGTCCAGCTCCAGACACGAGGCCCTGCCCGGGAATGGTGCTGGGGCCAGGGCAGCTCCCCAGATGGACAAGCACACAAGCACACCAGCCCCGCTGCCTCCCCAGAGGGTGCCAGAGCTGTGTCAGGGCTCGCTGAACCAAGTGGATTTCTTTCATCGAGTGGAACGTGTCACTTTTAACTCTCACTTCTGGTCCCCAGACACACTGATTCAGCTACCCTGTCTACTCATTGTATACTCGAACCAGACTGCAAAAGCTCAGGCACTCCAGCACCAAGCTCTGCTCTGAGCTGCATAGTGAAAGCTAAAGTTACTCCAGTGAAGACAAAGTCTGACACAGAGTAAATAAGCAGACATTGGACTTTTTTCCCTTTACCATTGACTTCTTACACTTAGTTCTAGCCAAATCTCTCCCGTGTTTTTGGCAGGATCTTCTCTCTGATCAGACAGAACTTCTGATAAAGACAAGATGTATCTTGCTCAGAGCAGGATCCTACTAAAGACAGAACAGTTTTGTTGTTTGGACTTTTTTTATTTTGATCAAGTAGCAACTGGTAGGGAAAGAAAACAACAGATTCAAAATGTAAAGATTCTTCATTTTTTAAAAGCTTGCCCTGCAAATCTGTGCCCAAAATTTATGTGAGATCTTGAACTACAACAATTACTGATCTTCCTACTTGCTGTTACTGATAGTTCAGTAGGTCGGGACTGCAGAAACTTCCTATCATGGGGAACAGACACTCTGTGCCAGATTCTGATCTCAACTGCACGTGGTGTAATTTACCTTACGTTCATATGCACTAGAATAACTGAGATGGAAATGTGTTTCATTCTTCCCATCTTTTTGACTTTGGAGTTGAAGCAAAGGGAAGCTTTACTTTGAAATGTAGGAGCAGTGAAATGATTAACAAAAGCTAAATAGGGCAGTTTCAGGCTGAAAAATGTATGATTCATAGCAACTTGTTCAGACATATTCCTAAGTCATATACATTATGGCAATTTAATTATGTAATGGAAGGGATCATGTACTGTTGCGTGCCCACAGTTCCCACTCATTCGACTAAATGCAGATGGGCTCACGCTACACAGAAAGGAACACACAAAAGAGAGGGAGAGAGAGAAAAGTGGTGCTGAAATTTAAGAAAAAAACACATACCAAAAATAATACCCAAATGGCAAGTTCTGTACACCACAAAGTATTCGTTTGCTCAACTGTAGCAAAAGGCTGGGCAGGAAAGCATCCCAGCAACAAGCCAAGGCAATCTCAGTGTAGGATTAATGCCATTAAATGGAGGGGAAATGTCACAGCATGCATAAGAAATCTGAAGATTTCAGACAAGCAAGTACCACTGGATGTGGGTGTTTCTATTATACAGTTAGATGTAGAATTTCAAAGCCTTTCCAGTACATTTCTGCACATAAATCAGAGGTTTAAAGGCTAGTGAGTGTTGCCTCAGCTTATTTAGCCATTTGATAAAATCTAGCAGTGAGTTCTGAATAGTGTGAGAAGGGTGCAGGTATTTTGTAGACCACTCATGCCCTCATCACTGCACCTTCCATGAGCCCAGGGCACTTCCTACTTCATTCAAAGATGTACTGTCACCAAAAAATTCCTGGGTTGTTTATGTGCTGGAAGACTTAGGTCGATGGGAAGATGCATCCTCACAGACTGGTGTCATATCCATCTCTTGTGAAAGTAGTGGTGGCAAACAGCAGCTGAACATGAGGGAAGCAATGTTGGCAGTGCTCACAAAGACAGTTACTGTTCACAGTGATGGGAAATTTTTAAAGGGGAAATGGCCTCAAGTTGTGCCAGACATGATTTAGATTGGATATTAGTAAAAATTTCTTCATTGGAAGGGTGGTCAAGCATTGGAACAGGCTGTTTCAGGGAAGGGGTTGAGTCACCATCCTGGAAGGGATTTAAAAGACGTGTAGATGTGACAGTTGGGGACATGGTTTAGTGGTGGACTTGGCAGTGCTGTGATCTTAAATGTCTTTCCCAACCTAAACCATTCTATTATTGTGAAAAACTCATTCGATCCTCTGAGGTGCCAAAAGTGATACCCTTCTTTTGATTTACCTTCATCTCACAGAACAGGCACCATCTCCTGTAGCCATCAGTGCTGGGGGAGCTGGATGAGAGCTCATGGCTGTGTTTCTGTAACCATCAGCACCAGATTTGTGCAATAAGAGATAAAGCCCTGGTATGTATGAAATCTAGATTGGACGCCAACACATAATTGTTTTTATATAGAATTAATAGGATCTGGTAATGCCAAGTCTGTGCTCCTGTTATAGCTCTATGCCTGCTTTTGTCAGCTTTGGGAGAGCAGATCAGAACTGATTAGCCACGAAGTCCCCAGTGTGCTCTGTGGTCCCTGGACAGGAACACCCCTGTCCCACACTCCTGTTGCTGGGACTGCATCCTGACAGGGAGGATTGCTCCCAGCAAGAGTGGAGGAGGGCTGGGAGTAATACAAAATGTAAATATATATTTTGAAATATATGAGGTGATGTTATATAAAGTGTACAATAAAAATCAATGCTTTGGTGGACTGTCTGACCACCTGGGTATGCCCCCAAATGCATCCTCTCTGTGCCAGCACAAGCACTGCTGCACTGGAGGAAAACCTGCCTGTTCCAGGTAAATGGCACTTGAGCCAGGAGCAACAAAATTAAAAAATACATATTAGGGCACACAGTGTGAATGGCCTCTGAGCAAACAGAGTGGGCACAGCCTCCAGCAAGCCTTGTTCCCTCAGATTGGCTGCTTCCCAAGGGCAGGAGCAGGTGGAGCCGGAGCCTTCTCGCTGACACCTTGCTCTGGCCACCCCGGTGTGCAGGGGGACACAGAGGGATGCAGAGCAATCAGAGCGATACAGAAGGATGCAGCCATAGACAGAAAGAGGTAAGTGCTCACAGGAAACAGAGACAGCGTGGGCTGGCTCCCAAGAGAAAAGGGACATTCAGTGCAATGTGATACCTGCAGCTGCCGCTGGCCAAAACTTGCACCTGGTGCGTGGTGGAAGCTTAAAACCCTGGGAGAGGGCAGGGAGGAACTGTTGAGCCAGGGAGATGTTCACATGCAGTGCAGGAAGAAAACGTTGATTTACTAATCCATGCCCCCATTAACCAGCAGAGCCGGGCCGTGGCATTTGCCTGAAGGATGTACAGGAAGAAAACATAAGAAAAGCCTGAAGAACTGGGGTTAATCAATTTAATGGAGAATAGGGAGGTGTAGCAGTCTCGTGCAGGAGTGATGTCTGGGAGGAGGCACAGCCCCCACGCTCAGCTGCACTGTCTGTGGATCACCACTCCTCTGGGAGAGAGCAGCCGCCGCCCCAGCGCGTGGGGAAGCCAGCAGGAGCATTACCTCATCCCACGGGAGTGACTCAGAGCAGCAGTATCACCTCTGCATGCCAAGCGTATCAGGTCAGTGAAATTAATTCAAAGTATTGAGGAAGCAGGTCTAGCATGGAAGAGAAAAGGAATGGACACATACTGTAGAGAAAGGCACGTTATTGTACCTGCCTGTACTTCGTCCATCCATCTAGCAATACACAGAGGTGATCGACTCTCACCAGCTGTGATGCTCTTCCTTCTCTCCAGGAAGAGTGCAGCATATCCATGCTTCAGGTGTGCATCTTCCCCCTCCCTGCTGTGTGCTGTTACCAGTGAACACGGGCAAAGAAGTTCACCTGAGTTTGCAGAACAAAGGGACATACTCCTAGGGACTGGTAGAGCTGGTTGCACAATGATGAGATAGTCCCTGAAAAATGGCAGCTAAAGAAAGAGCTCATATTGCACCAAAAATATTAATCATCGAGTTTACAGGTCAGCTGTCACACAGCAAGACTTTTGGACTCTATTTGCAGAATTAGGGATATTATGCTGAAGGCTGAGAAAGGGGTAAGTCTGATCACTGTAACCATTCTGCTCTGGATGCAAGGTGGAATGGTGTCTTCTTGAATGGGAAATGATTCTGTAGCCATCACATAGAAATGTGGAGCTGTTCTTCAGGAGTGATGCAAGGAATATGTTTGCCTCACCTTCTACAGCTTCAGGTGAAAGAAGCTGTGTCAGGAGACAGACAAAACCCAAGCCTGATCCCACCCTGACTTGTATGTCAGCACCCCACTGAGCTGAGATCCACTGTTTCTAAGCTGGGATTATCCCTGCACAGGTACTATGTGTTGTCCTTCACCAAAGAAAGCAGGAGGGGATTTTGGTGCACTTTCTTATGGAGAAAGCAGGATTCAGGTTTTAAACACTTTTTAAACACATAGTAAGGCACTAGTCAAAATGGGCTTAGTGACAGGATAATTTAACACACTTTACCTTCAAAAATAATTACAGGTAAAAAATAGAGCTCTTCTGATAAGTGATGGACATCATCTTATCAATGATTTAAACCTACCAGAACCCTAGGATGCAGGAGGCAGATTCCTGACCTCAGATTATAGCTGTGGAATCTTCATATAATCAAATTGTGAGGCAGAAACTATTTCTTGGTCCATCTTTACTCACAATGTTTTCAGTGGCTCTAAGATGCGGGAGCTCAGGACTTCTGAACAACGAATCAATATGATTTCGCAGAAGCCATTTATTGTTTACAAAAAACTCTTGTTTATACTTTTACAACTGTTGTACACGTGATCACACATTACATGATTGGTCCCTTTAGCTTGTCCATGCGCTTTGCATGCACTTTTCAGAAAATATAATTGGTTCTTGATTTAGTGCAGCACAGCCTTTCTTTATCTATTTCTTGCTGTCTTGGTATTCTGTTTCTCAGCTTTTCCTTTCCCAATTTAGCGCAGCTTACATTTCAGTGGCCTTGACAAATTCTTGAGGGCTTTGATAAGCTAACTACAGGTGGTTTTGGCTGGGGCACACTGTTAGTGTTCAAATGCATTACAACACTAAGAGACATTTTGCACTTCTTTGTAAGCTAGGTTTTCAAAGGTTTGCATACACTAAAGCAAAACCACAGGATTTAATTTTCTTGATGGATTAAAACCAGGAACATATATCTTCAATAATAACATAAGTAGTACCCATTTTATTTCAGTTTGCCTTTAAACAGAATAAAAAGGCATCAACTTACCTGATACCCAAGCACTGACAACAACCAACAGTGAGGTCTGACCCCAGGGCAGGTCACCACCAATGGCACAGTGCACAGCACGCTGCCAGCCAAGGGGAATTTGCTTAAGAACAGCCCTTCTGGCACTGAAACTGCTGACTACAATATTTGACAATATTGCATCTTTTTTTGAATCTGATTGAGAAATGGAAGGGGGATCATTCTGGTTTCTGAGGTGTAGCAGGTCATGACAAACAACCAGGAGAAATGTCCCCGGGGCTAAAAGTCAGTCCTTATTACCAGCCCAAGCTCAGCCTTCATGCAGAGACTTGAGCAAGTTTCTGTGCATATGGTTGTATCCTGTTGGATGTGATAAAACTAACCAGTCTCATGGGGGAAGAGTTACAGAATTCACTCATTCGTTTAGAAAAAAACTATTGCTTGATACAGTGAACACAGGGCCAGGAACCAGACAAAGATAACTCCTGCAGAAATGCTCTGTGCTCTCTGGGCAAAAACCTGTCCCACTCCAACCCTCTCCAGTTTCTGCCATTAGCATCAGTGGGGCCAAGATCTCATTTTTTTAACCAAGCACAAGGATGTAAAAGTGGGAACAATAATGTTTGCTGCACACTCTCCACTGCTTTGAAGTCTCACAGACAGGATTACACCACTGACTTCTGGCTTTGCCCAGCCCCAGTGCAGCAGCAGAAAGCACCTTCCTGTTAAGATGTCAGAAATCAGGTTTTCTGTTTGGGCAGCTCGTTAGCAGCAGGCCCTAAACAGGAGTTTAAAAAGGCTGCGAGAAGGATTAACACTGCCTTGAACCTGACATTAACTACAGAAAAGGAGAATTACACCACTATAAAGGAAGGTGTGAATTTAATTAATCATGCTGGCAACCTATTCCCCATGTGAGTATTTTTCTCTTCCAATATGAACTGTGGCCATTTTCAACACAGTGGATGTTTCTTAACATCAGAAGAGGTAGTTTAAACTAAGCTGAAAAAAAGTCACTCTTTATCCTGTAATAAGAGGATACACAAGAGATTATATGGCATAACTGCAGCAATACAGCTTTAATTACAGCAGTCTGACTTCCCATGCAGATGAGTCCTGACCCTGGTAGAATTATTGATTTGTGCTACTGCCTTTAGGAGGGAAACAAGCCCATAGTGTCCGAATTATCCTCTCTGTACAGCCAAGAAGGAGGACAACAATATTTGGTAAAGAAGAAAGAACAGAAATTTCCTTTCTGCCCTTTTCACTTCACAACTTGCAACAAAATTATTTCATGTCAAACCACTTAATCTGTAGGACTGTAATCCTCCCAAAATGCCATTTGATTTATGGAGGAAAAGGAATACAAAAACAGATTGCTTTTTATTTCTCCTTTCTTCAGGTGCTAATGCAGTCATTTTAGATATTAAACCATGGGAGAAGACAGAACATGTTGCTTCCTTTTCCCTCTGCAGCCAAAGGTTAGATGAGCTGGCACTGTAGGCTGAGCCTGCTTTCATGACATCTTTCCTGACAGCTCATTTTCGATCCCTGATTCAGCCGTCCCTGATCACAGGTACATTGCATCACACCTACAAGCTCACTGGCATTTATCAGACTACAAAGAGCAGACTGTATTCCTATCTACTGTGCTCTGTATGTAAATAGCACAACATTAAGTCATATGCAAATGTCTAAGCACAGCCCACCATTAACTGCCATAAAAATCTATCAAATGCAGGCATAATGAGGTGAAAGTATCAAACACAGAGTAATCCAAATGAGGATCTAACTCCAAATGCTCGTGAAGTTCAGCACTGCCTTTGTTTGGATCAGGTGTCATTCCACATGCAGGGGACAGACCATATGACAACTTTTAATTAGTTGCATACAAAAACCACCATCATATTAATATTAACATTAACAGCACAACTTCTGAAAAATAGTGTCATGTTCAATATTTAAAGCCTGTGGGCTCTAGTCTTTCATCTGGCTGCTGATATAAACATCAATTTATGAACTAGTGTCACTACTCTTCTGATCAGAGTCATGGACAAATAAATATGATGAATTGGGCTTAGAGGCATTTTGTCTTGGCATAAGAAGATCACACTTTCCCTCAAGAAACAGTTTTCACCTACGCTATCAAAAGTAAACAGCACATGAAACCTGAAGTGCCTGTTAAAACACTTTTCCTTGATGAAATATTTAATACATTTGTTAATTAACACCATACATACTCCTTGTCTTCTTAAAAATTAAATGTTCTTTTCTGCACAAGAACAAAAATGTGAAAAGGCAAATGGTGAAGAATCTCAGAAAGTTTTATGAATTGAAAACACCTCACTCAAGGTATTTAAGAACAGTGCTCCAGCTTTCTGTGTAAGGTAGAAATGCCTGGCCAAGAATAGTAGCCTGGCATTTCAAGATGCTGTCTTTGGAGATCTTTTCTCCCTGCCCAGCCTCATATATTATTTGAGTCACACAGAACATCTGTAGCAGACAAGGGGCAGCAGCACAAAACCTAGGCCAGCTGGGATGCCAATGAATCCTACTTCCACAGGCACTGTACAGGTTGCCCACAACATGGATGGAGACCTGAGCACTAGATGACCATGATAAAGCCCTGCTTTGAAGTAGAAGCCACTATTAAGGAGAGGTGAGATAGTAGCCCAAAAGCACAGGAGAATCTTGAGAGGTTTCTTTCTCGTAATCTGATCGTCTTAGGTGTCTCCTGGGCAGGTTATTCCTCCCTTTCTTGTTTGAGGTGGGTACACTCCTGAAAGGAAAGGGCTAGGTGCACCTGGGATGGTGGTGGGAAGGAGCATCACCCTGCAAAGAGCTCTCTGTTGCACAGGAGAACACAAGATGGGCACAGAGGAGCTTTGGGGTCAGGTCGGGACACAGACCTCTGGGTGCACTTGTTCTGCACGCACAGTTGTGTCAGTGACACAAAGCAGGTCTGCAGCTTGAGCTGCCCTCCAGGGACCTCCCTCCAAGTGGAGGATCCACAGCAGAGGCAGGGATGACTGTGATGTGTTTGTATGATTTCTGAATTGAAGATTAACAACAGTAAGCAACAAATGACAATTTTGTCCTGTCATGACTACTGTGCCACAGACACAGTCCTCCTTCCTGGGGTTTCAGTAGGGATGTTCAGTGAGCAAAGGGACTTGTGTCCCTCTCCTGGCGGGGTTGCCAAGGCTCACACTAAGCTGTGACCAACTACACCTACTTTGGCTCTCTCAGAAAAAGGTTTGCTTTCCACCAGTCGAATGCTATGAATCTGCAACTTCCCCCCTTAGAAACCCCTCTTATTCATCCCCAACAAAAACTGAAGTGACATGTGTCCAAGGTACAGTGCCTCAGGAACACACACATCTCCCAGCATATTCCCTTACCTATGCATATCCTCTCTGTTCCCAGGCCAAGCAAGTTGCATTTGCTCATCCTTGGGGGTGTAGGAGCTCGCAGCCGGCTCCCTCTTTCTCCAGCTTCCCGCCGACACACCCCTGCAGCCATCAGATCCCTCCCTTCCTACAGGGCTCCTAGCTCGCAGTTTGGCTTGCCCCCCTCTCCTCAGCCTTCCCAAAGTAGCCTCTCAAAGACAGGGGCTGGAGTTCATTGATCCCTCGTCATCCATCTCAGTCTGGTTATCCATTTCTGTCCAGGGGAATGATTTTTATCCAAGCCATTGTTTTCTCTTTCCTGCCTGGTTTCTTTAGTTCCAGTACTGCCTCCTTTAAGTCTGCATTTCCAGTTAGCAACACAGAACTGATCTGGGAAAGCAAGTTGTAAGGGATAATCATTAAAAAAAACCAAAGCAAACAAACACAAACTGTTTGGGTGCTTTCCCCCTGTGTTAAAAACTATGCAGAAATTGATGTGCATAAAAACACAAAACAGGAATCTCCTGTTGGGGTGCTGGAGCCCAGCAGGGACAGCAGCAGAGTCAGGCAGGCAGGGAGGCTGGGGAAGTGCCTCCCCCGAGGTCTGGCTTTCCCGTGTTTTCCAAATAATCAGACATGTTGAATGTTGAATCCCACGAACGGGTTAAGTCCAAACCTTAGTCAGCTGCAGTGGGAATGAGTCGCAGGGTATTTCACCATCCCTCTGCTCCTCCTTCCCAGCAAACTGGCACACTGCTCAGGTTTTTCTCTGCAAACTGCCAAACCACTACTAAACCTTAGATTCATGCCACTGGAGAGAGGAAACTATTTATAGAATAAAAAATTCAATGAGTTTGCTGGCCTAGGTTCATATTTGGTGACTTCAACAAGTTATATAAGGACAGATTTCAAACCACCACCTTTGGAGAACCTTCTCAGGCTTTTCCCAGTTCTTCCTGTTGTTTTGCTCTCCTCTGCTGATTAGAGCTGGGCATCATTCTGCAAGAGTATTTTAATTGGTACATTTTTAATGTTTTCTTTAAGTGAGAGTTCTGTGGCCTGGCCTGGCCTGAGGATCTTGCTCAGAGCCTTACTGCAAGCAGTGGAATCCTGCAGCCTCCAGAAGTTAAGGTGTAAAATTCCCCTGTAGTCTACTTATAAGCCTGACAGTATGGTGATAATCATGCAAGGGATGGAAGATGTTCCCTTTCTTCCCATTGTTTAGCATTTATCAAAAGTTCTTAATAAAAATATGTTGTAAAAAGCACTGCAACTTAACTTGACCTATTGTTAACAAAAGAGCTGTATTAAAAAATATTTCATGTCTTGCATAACAAATGCAGGATATTATAGTTAAATACATAAATTGAAACTCAGAACTGAGCTGCCAGAAGCCTAGGAATCATGAGTGCTCAGTACTTCTGAGGACATTAGTTGTCCTCAAAATTGAGATGCACACAGCTACCTGATAAAATATTGACTCTTTCAGTAACACAACTCTGAATGTAAAGATCAACCTAAAGACACAATTTATAATCATGAGGAACAGAGAGACCTGCTGTCCCATTGAAAATTGCTCCTGCAGGCTTCTGAGATATCATGATATCACATGATATCAGCCCTGGCTGCCAGAGAGAGCCAAAGTGCTTTAAGTGCTCATGCAGCATTCCCATGAAGCAGAGCTGTAATTTGCAAGTAGTGGGAAACAATCCGCAATACAAACAGGGGAGAGTATCCCTATCAGCATGCAGTGCTACTCTCAGCTCATTAAGATGAAGAATTACTTTCCTTATTTCAAGACACATCACAGCAATACATGACCTTTGGATTAGACAAGGGTTCTGGTGGAATCTTCAAAAGCATTGCAATGCATTGTACATCTCTGTGTCCCAGAGTTGACATGTATTAACTGCTGCAGAGTTTTATAAGATAGAGCAGCAGCCTAGGGATGGTTTTGGCATCCCTGCCTACCTCAGGTCCATATGGCACCACAGAAAGCAGTTTCTCAAGTCACATGGAAGGTGTGTCTTGTTTCCTCCGGTTAACAGAGACAGGGAAGTGCCCCCTGGGAACCATGTTTTAGTTGTAATATTTCCTTTGTTGTAAACAACAAGTTATGCCCTTGGAAAGGACCTGCTGAAAGGATCTGGAGGGTGAAATGTGCTTTGCTTGTAGCTTGGTTAGGCTTGATTTGGCTTGGCTTTGCCACCAGTCATTAGTCAGTGCACCTAAGTAAGTGTCTAGCTCCCACAGCCTTTATGATGCTTTTGAGTTAATTGACAGAGAATTAATACTCTAAGCTGCAAGAACTCAGCTAGTATTATTTCCTTTTTTTCATAACTGAGGCAGTTGTAACATTTAGGACCCTTAGATCTGTGGGTGAAAGCTGAACTTCTAAACTGAGCTGAGCAGTTTTTCAGTCCTAAGGCTCAGTGAGTGCTTCAGGTTTCTTAATGATTTCAGCTAAAATGATGAGTTATAAACCAGTCCTTGGCTTGAAATAAATATCTGTCACACAGTAATCTTAATCATTTAAATATTGTGTAGGCATACACAAAAAAAAAAACCAGCGAGGAAGCGGCGTTAAACAAAAGCAAGATGTTGTACTAAGTGCAAAAGGAATGAAATTAAATGGAATGTTGGAATATTACTTAGATGCTAATGTTCAGTTTTAACAAGCTCTTAAGCAGTGCTTGATTAGATTAGGTTAGATGAGGGATTAGCAGGGATTAGATCTAATTCATGAATCAGACAAAGCCTGAAAAACTCCATGAGAGAAATGTGGGCTGGAGTTTTAGCAGCACATAAGCAACATCCAGGCAGTGGAAGATGATGGGAGCAGGGGCTGTGTCAAACAGCCTCCCTTCTGTATCTGCAGCTACTAAGGGTGAGCAAGGCTTTGCTGTCTGCACAAGTGAAGTGCTGCATTATGCTCCAAATGCTTCTTCCTTAGAAAAATCCTAATGTCTTCCCCAGCTTCTGTACCTCTGAAAAGGGCTGAGATGGAGGCATGGAAAGAACTCAATACAGCAGCAACCTCACACCTACAGGGGTACTGCCCCTGATAGACCAAGTACAGGCATGATGACAAAGTGATAAAAGCTTCACAAAGATACTGTAGGCAGGGCATCACTGCCTGTTGCCCAGGCATTGCTTGAAAACACACAGGACTCCACCTCAGGTTATTGCCTTTAAATTGTTTACATCCTCTTAACAACTCATTGAAACACCTGGGTGAGGCAGGCACACTCCCACCACCAGACTTCAAGTTTTAACAGGGGCTCAGCATCTCTCAGGATGCAAAATGATAACAGAAGGAGAATTGTCTGGGTACTTTGTGGCAAGGGCAGCACAAATTAGTGTGCCAGTTCTGTTGCCATAATTATAATGCCTTTTACAGGCATGATGCACATCCTTGAAATGCTTTGACAGAGATCAGATTTCAGCTATAAAGTCCAGATTACTTTATGGCCTTCATTTTTCTATTCAATTAGGCTGATACCATAACTGCAAGGGGCCTGTTTCACTTCACTTTCTTTGAGCAGGAAAAAAGCAACACTTCCATCTTTATTTTCTCTAACAAGGGATGCACTGTTGTGGCCATATTCCTCCTTTCAGCTCAGAAGCTGGCTTGAAGCAGGTTGGGGTGGTTTTTCAAGCCATCTTTTGCCAGGCATTACAAAGGAAATGGCTGCTTTGGACAATGCTTCAAAGGACAAATGCTTGAAGAAAGCAAACATCATTCAGAGCAGATCCATCCTGGCAGATGGATATATCTGCAATATCATAGGAACTAAGCCTCTCCCAAATATTTAGCAGTGAAAGCTTGCAATCAAAATGGGGATGAGCTAATCACTGTATGAACAAGGCACACTGTCTTTAGTGTACCTTAACACATGTCACGTCCTTCTGGAAGTGTGCTAGGAAGCGTCCGTCCAGATTTGGGGGAACATGAATGGTAAAATCCACACAGGAAGGTGGACAATATGATGTCCTGAGTTCAGGGACCAAATCTACTGCTGGTCCTGACCTTTTCGTCAGGGAAAGGGAACATTTCCTCTCCCCATCCCTGAAAGGGAAGAGTTGAACAGAGGGTAATTGTCCCCAGTGTTTCCTTTCCTTGTAGAAATAGATTCCTAATCCTTCAGTGGAGAGAGCAAGATGCTCCACAAGGCACACTCCTTGTTCTCCCACAGGTTAACATTCACTAACATTCATCCCTGTGCCTCAAGACCGTGGCTTTGCAGTAGGCTCATGATCTGGCTGGTTCTCCTCCAGACCCAGCACTGATTGTGAAAGAATGTAAAGAATGTGGTGAAATGGGAAAAAAGTGACCTCCTCCTGTAAGGAATGATCCAGGAGAGCGATTTTTGTCTTTTCCTTTCCATGCCTACTCCAGCTAGATGGGTGTCAGAGGGACAGGGATTACATATAGTACATTTCACAAACCTGCTTTGAGATGAACAGCATCAAGATGAACACTCAGTACACAATAAACAATAATAGCTGCGTCCAACTGGGAATGGCAATTCCTTCTCCAGTGCACTCAGAGATCTGCTTCAGCCTAAGAACTGGTACAACAGTGAAACTACAGCTTAAACACTTATACAGAAATGGAAAGGGCAACACTGCACAGTCAGGTGTATCTCAAGTCAAGGAGTCACGAGTTTTTCCACCTCACTTTTGTCCGTCTGAAACAAGACAGTGACCAATGCCATTGAAGGAAGAATGTCATCCTTGCCTTCCCCAGGGATCCTTGTATGAGAGCTTGTAGAATAGTGTTAACTAGGCTTGCTCCTGCAGTTAATGTTATTTACTGGCAAAGATTTAAACCCAGTTTGCAGGCAGATTCAACCTGTTGGAGGAGCCTAACTCTTCCAGGATAACAGGAAGTGAATCCTTCTTCTGAAAATATCCCATATTCTTCTACTGACATCCCAATATATTTTGCCAGATACCTGGGGGTTTTTTGCTGTGGCCATTACCTACACTTTTCTTGCACTTTGGCAAAGAGCAAAGTGCCGGTCTTCAGTATTCTGGCTGGTGGCAAGATGATTTACCACCACAATCCCATACTGAAGTCTGGAACTGACAGACCTTTTGAGAAGCCTGCCTCTTGGCCACATCCCTAGCAAATGCTTAGTGAAGGAAAAAATGCAGATGAGGGATACAAATGGATAGTTAGGACCATGACTGTGATAACAATAAATAAATAGAGCAAGACTTCAGGAATGGTACCAGGGCCTACTACTGTACACTCTTACCAAGACCTGACTGCTCTCTGGTTCTTAGTCCCAGCTGGAGCATCTCTCTACATTATAGACTGGGGAAGATACAATTCCAAAGGATGGACCACTGAAACAAGTTGTTCAGAGAAGCTGTGGACAGGGCTTTGAGTAACCTGGTCTAGTGGAAGCTGTCCCATGGCACTATTCCTGATACAGGCCAGGATGTCATTAGCTTTCTTGGTGACCTTGGCACACTCTGGCTCATGTTCAGCTGCTTCCAATCAACACCCCCAGGTCCTTTTCCACTAGAGAAGCTTTCCAGCTACTCTGCCTCCATCCTGTAGCACTGCATAGAGTTGTTGGGACCCAAGTGCAGGACCCAGCACTTTATCTTGTTGACCACCATAAATTGGCCTCAGCCCATTGATCCAGCCTGTCCAGATCCCTATGCAGAGCCTTCCTGCCCTCCAGCGCTTCCACACTCCCAGCCAGCTGGGTGTCATCTTTGAACTGTCTGAGGGTGCACTCAATCCTCTTGTCCAGATGAAGCTTGTTGCCTCCTCCTCCACTGAGCTGACTGCCCAGATAATAGGGCATTATTACATCAGTAAAAAAAATTCACAGCTAAAGGAAAACCACATCAGTTGGAAGATAAAGTTCTTTTATTCTAAAAGTGCTTACTGTACACAGGGGAAGAAAACTTTTAGAGACGTGTTGCTGGCTTACAGTTTAATTGGTACCCTCAGTTTTGAGACAGCATAAATCATTATTATGAAGGAAATCTCTGAGGTCAGGCTATGCAGACACTTGCTAAAGGAAAGCAATTCTGAGAGCTGCTATAGGGAATTCCCTGCAGCTTTCCTATAGTTTTGCAGTGTATTTCACACTGACCTGCTGGAATTAAATGAACTTATACCAAAAGTAGTGCAGTCCCTTAGCATGAAGACTGAGCATTGACACAGCTCTCTGGTGGTGCTCAAACTGGGAGGGAGTGTGCTTGTGCCTAGTCTGGGCCCAGTGTTCTGGAGGAATAGGATGTATTTTTCCTTCTCTGTCCTTATCCTCATTTTAAAAAATCCAGTTTTATCTGCTTGCAACAAGTTTGACAGTGACATCCTTCAAACCAAGGGCAGCCCTAAACGTGCCCACTTACTAATTTGCCTCTCATGCACTTTGCTACCCCATACCAAAAGCAGCCATCAACCCTCTTAACAGAGACATGCACAACCCCTGAAGCCTCTCTCTAGTTAATAGCCTTCTACCCTCCTGCTCCTTCCCTGGATATCTAGGAATCCATGCCATGTTTAATAAATTTTTCATTGAGTTACCAGAAAAGCACTGCCATTAGACAACAGGCCCAGGGGACAAGGAAAAATTTGGAAAGATTAAATCCCTGTAACTTCAGATTCATTTAGGTCTGGAAAGAGTCTGTGAGAAAGAAGGCCTAAACCTGAGGAAAAGGCTAAAGGACATCTGCACTGGGTTAATGTCTGTAAATTGGAAAGTAATTTCTTGGTTTTCTCATTTGTGTTTCCCCAGACCACCAGTGTGATAGAGACAGAGGAGTGCTGGAAAAGGGCTGAAACGCTACAGCACAACAGCTTTCAGGGATCATGGAGGGGCAGATAACTCTCCTGAAGCCTATAATCTTTAATACTCCTAACTGCTTTTCAGATGCTTAGTAACATGGTTTTGCTTAGTGTTTGCCTCTATGTGCTCCTATGTGCTATTTAATTAAAAAAAAAGAAACCAAACAAAAAAAAAACCCACTGAAAATATCTTTCCACAGAAAGAGCAATTAATTCTGCACATAAAAGAAGGTAAAAGGTACACATGAATCATGACAATAGTATTCCATACACAAGAAGATATGCAATATGCTTGACTGGTTGTTTATATAAAGACATATCTGTAGTTCACAAGTGGCTGTTTGAGCCATGCCACGAGCACAATGCATTTCTGACTTGATGGCCCCAAGAATGTACAGCATTTCTGTAAGGCTCCTCATCTGTCTATTCAGGGCATTTGGCTTGTGTGTCCTCTACCTCTTCCCACATCTGTGGAATACCCTCTTGCTTGTTTTTCCCTTACAAAATTGCTGCAAAAGTATTTCTGTCCTACTTCCATCTCAAAAACAGTGCTGTCCATTCAATCATGCTTCATCCAAACCATATTTCATAGTCCTTATAAAGCTACCCAGGCTACAGGACAAGGGACGGTTTTGCTATCTGTGTGCAGGACTGTACTAGTGTGAAAACAAACCAGTGGGAGATTGCAAGTCAGAATTATAATTTAATAGAAAAAATTAAATAAATGCAACAGTACAAGGAAAAAAACACTGACAAAGTTGGATACAACCTGACACCCTGTTAGTCAGGGTGGTGGTAGCAGTTCAAGTAAAGTGGTTCTGTTGAAGTGGTGATCCTGTAGAAAAGTCTGGTCTCCACCTGAAGGTCCAGTGGTAGCTCTTGTCCTCTGGGAATCCAGTAGGCAGGGCTGGCTTGTACAGTTCCAAAGCCCAGGTTATATCCAGGTGGAAATGCTTGGCTCCTCCCCCCGGGTGGAGCATCTCACAATGGGATGAGGTAATTCCAGTGAGATAATTCCATGAGTCATGTGGTGGTTTCTTGATGGCCCATTAACAGAGATAACACCCGGAGGGAGTTATCAGGGGTGAGCCATGACAGGAATAACAAACAGTGCCCCACCTGCTTTAACAGCTTGTGGAGATGGTAATAGAATATCTTATATTGCAACCTAGGACAAGGACAAAAGACTGAAACGAAGCAGCATCCTCTAAATAAGCAGAATAACTCTACAGAAGACATCAGGATTAGGCTGATTTGCTCCCATGAGGATCTGTGCTGTGTCTTTTGTTTATCTACAAAATGTACCCTGCACATCCAATTAAGGCTTCTTCAAGCTTGGGACCTTGGAACTGATCTTATTTAATACTTTCATTAACAACCTTGGCACAAGAAAATGAAAACATGCTAATGAAACAAGAGCATATCACAAGATTCAAAGGCTGTGTCAGAATAGAGGAAGAATCAGAGTATTGCACAGGTAGGCTAAGAGGAAAACAGACAGATTAAAACTGAAGATCATGGAGTATAAAGTTATGTATTTAGGGATTAACACCAGAATTTCTGCCATAAACTTAGAAGCTCATAATTTAGCAGCAAACTAGGAGCACCTTATATTTCTAGCTAAGCACAATCATCCCTTGCTAATGTGATGCAGGGCTGAGAAACCAAAGTTTGATGCCAAGAGGTATGAATTATTTTCACCAGTAAAATAGTTATGTGCTAGTACCAAAAGTCCTATTGGAATCTTGCCAGAATATTCTAAGGAACTGCTTTTTTTGTGTTGAACAAAGACAAATTTAGGCTCAAGAGGTACTGAGGCTGTTTTAGTGGAGGGAAGGAGGCAGATACAAAGGGCCTAGCATTTAGGAGGTTTAGGCTGCACTTGTACAAGGCAGCATGAGTGAATTGTAAGGTAGGATTGCAAGAATTGAGGCAGATGCAGGCAACCAGACATGCTCCTGCCTTGAAACGTGCACAGAATTTGTTCTCGTGCTTCAGTGAACAAGCACAGAGGCTTCCAGCATCCCCTGTACTGCCTTCCCCCAGCATACTTCTGCTGTTCAAAATTAAAGGCAAACCTGAGAGGGGAGACAGGCCTGCAGGAACAACTCCCTCAGAAGCTGCCTTAACAAAATGTGGAAAACTAACATGGCTCATCCTTCCCAAATTTGACTAGATATTGCCATCTCCTTCCAACTAATGAAACACTTCTTTTTGTTCAGATTTCTCAGCTGGGGCTCCTATCCTGGTGTTTTGATACTTGATCCCATGTTTCCCCATCTGCTCACACATTCTCTCCTCCCTCACCCCAACCCATTCCCTCCACAAGTTGCCTATGTGTGTCTGAGGGATGAGATGAACTACAGAAGGGAATGTCTCCCATCGGGCTCTTGTACTGCAACACGGGCATTAAGGAGCTCTTTTGCAATGAAGCAGCATCAATAATTCAGCAACATGAGAAGAGTGGAAAGCCCATGGCTGAGTTGGAGCCAGGCAATCATTTGGGAATGTAAAAGATGCCAGGACATAATATTCCTATGTTGAAGCTTTGGGAATATAACACAGCAAAGAAAGCAGAGTTTCCAGGGATTGTGGACTTCTGCACCACCTCCCTCATGTTGACTGACAAGCTATGTACAGAAATACATCTCCCAGGAATGAGTAGAAAGGCTGATGGAGGGAAGAAGAAAAAACATACAGAGTGCCTTCTATCGATCCCAGTGCAGCGGAGTCTGCGGTGCAGCCTCCAGCACTCCAGCCAGGCTTATGCACCCGGGGGAGGGCCCAACACACACCCACTTCCTCTGCCCACTCCTCACTGCCACCCACGGGGTCAGCTGCCAGCCAGGGGCAGTCTAGGGTTGTTCGACCCCAGATAGCAAGTGCTTGGCTCTGATGCTGTAGGAAACACTCATCTGTGGGCTCCACTCCTTCAACTCCTACAGGTTTCTTGGAACCACTCCAAGACTCTGATGCCACCACAGGTGCTCACAGCATATTTTTTTATCCAAACTGGTTCAAACTTCAAACAATGCTAAAGTCTACAGTGACAAGATTTGTTTGGCCACCTTCTCAGATGCACAGAGTTCTGCCATTGTCACTGATGCAAGCAAAAAGGTAGGAATACAGGTTTTACTTTTCACTCAGGCCAAAAATAAACTGCAGGTGCCTAAAGATGCAGGCTACTGCTCAATGTCTTGACTAACGATCTGGAAAAGAGCGTGAACAGGGCAAGTCTACAATGACACAATATTATCTGACAGCCAAAACAGAATTCTGAGACAAGGTTGTGAAAAACCTTCATACAGACTTAAGAAATGCTGGTTGAATGGACAACATGAAACAGAGGAAAAACTGTGTTATCAAGTACAGTCTAGGATGAAATGATTTAAGTATTGATATGGTCAGCAAAATAAGAACGTTTGCACAATGTTCAGCGTCATTTTATAAAGCTGACAGAATATCAGGAAGAATTGTACTGAGAAAAGTCCTGAAAGCATTAAACCCCTGTCTAAATCAAGTCTCACCTTGCAAGCAGTGTCCAGTACCAAGCCTCCCATCACAGAGATATATGAGAAAGATGAAGTGTCCACAGAGATATAACTGAAGAATTTCAAAAGTGAGGATGGACTAAATGAGATTGTACAAATCCTACAATGGGCTTACAATAAAAATCTTCAACCAATTAATTAAATACAAAAGACACACATTCAAAACAGTCAGCATTTTTCTCTCATTTACACCAGACAAAATTCAGGCCTTATCCTTTTAAAGTGAATCAAAGGGAGCTTGTGCTCTGTGAAAGCAAACACTAAATGACTTTTGATGACAATCACTGTACTTATCAGGCCCTGCAACTACTGTTCCTTCAAACCATTTAAACGGCTGTGTGCCAAGGGTAACAATAAAACAATTGCATCAGCAATGTGGAATATTCCTTTCCACCTGAAAAAAATGTATGACTTTGAATGAAAGTATATAAGTAAAACAGAAAAGGGGAAAATGTACAAAATTCAGTCCCCTAACAAATGCCACTTTTAACAGTATGAAATTGAGCCTTTCATACAGGCCTGATGACCACTTATGTGCCTTCTGAGTGAACATAACCTGCTCGTAATTAATATATAATGTTTGTATTGATCCATTGGGGGTAAACTTCAGCCATTATGAATATTCATCAAATTGCTCTTATATCTGTAGACTTTGGCTTATATTCAACCTATTCAATTTTATTTAGTTGCTTAAGGATATGGAAACAGACACTTCCAGAGCCTCAGTGAGGTGGGAAGAATCATTCCCTGGAAATGTTTTCCACAGTTTATATAGAGATGCTGGGGCTACTATGCTCAAGAAGCCAGTCACTTGGAACTACATCGACTGGAGAGAAATCCACATCTGTCTTTCTGTGGAGCATCCTAATAAAGTCTTGGAAAACAGATCTGACTTTTCCAGGACACACCCTTCTCTTTATCTGTAAGAGAGACCTTATTGCAGCCTTTCAGTATACACAGGGGACTTATAAGAAAGACGGAGAAGGACATTTTACCAGGGCCTGAGCAACAGGACAACAGATAACAGTTTTAAACTGAGAATATATTTAGATCAGACATAAGGATGACATTTTTTATGATGAGGGTGTTGAGGCACTGGTATGTGTTGCCCGGAGAAGTTGTGGATGCTCCATCCACGGAAGAGTTCAAAGCCAAGTTGGATGGGGCTTTAAACAACCAGGTCTAGTGAAAGATATCCCTGCCCATGGCATGGAGGTACTTTCATTCATATTGTAGAAGCATAGGGGTTTTTCTCCATGAGAAAAGTTTTGCAGCTTTCTTCTTCGGGGTAAGAATTCCCGGAGAGTTTGACAGAGCGGGACACTCATTTCCTACCTAGCTGTGATGAAGTAGCATGGGTACAATAAAACAAGCTAGTCAACCAGTACTCCTCCAATATCACACCCAGGAAAGTAAGATACCATCCCTCCAGGAAAACATTTGAATGAAATAGCTAAGAAAGGTGGTAATCTGTGACAACAGAAAAAAAGCTCTATGAAATGTTTGAGACATTTAATATAACATTTTATGCTAAAACTTTCCCCTTAATTATCTTATTATTTTAATGGTCCATGCATAGCTTTTAAGCACAGATAAAGATGTATGGAAACTTGTTTAAAGTTACAGAAATAAGGCCAATTCCTAGAATTGCCTGTTCTTAAGAAGGGGAGCAATGCTAACCACATAACATCTAAACTTTCAAACACACTTTGCTGAAGGTCACACAAACAAGAATAATTTGAGGAACCCCTAAAAGAAGCAGAATGTAATAAATACTGGGATTTACTTACAGCTTTTCTGTGTTCTATTTGGAAGTCTCCAGTGTTCAAACACATGGAAATTAGACCTGAAAATTCCTCCCAGCATCAATGTTTAACACTGTGAACATCTAGTACCTTCCAACTAAACTCCTCATGTACTCATCCATGGATCAGGACCACATCTGAATCTCCGTATTCAGAAGTGGATCTCCCGCTGCAGAAATGGTTTTATCTGCCAACACAGCCAACATCAGCATGTTACCGTGCTCTTTTTGAGGCTGTATGTTGTAAGAATAGCTCTTCACCTCAACAGAAAGTTCTGCTCTCTCATTAGCAGTAGAACAAGAAAAGAGTGAAAGGGAGGTTGCCTCTCTCATTTGGTTTCTCCAAAAGGCAAAACCTCCCATTGGTAATCTCAACCCACCAATGCAGGAGGCAACCCCACACTTAGATACTTCTTTCCCTAGTCTGAAGCTTTTTTCCTTGCTTGTAGCTCCATGGACGCTCATCCCGTGTATCTGAAACTTCCTACAATATTAATGAAAGTAATCAAGTGATATAATTTGCAGTAGCACAGGCCATCATTAAGCAGCTTGCTTATAATGATGGCAGACAAATACAACAATGATAAAATATTTCAGTAAAGCAAAGATGCAGTATGTTAACTGCCAACATTAATTCAGTTACTAAAGACGTATGTATAGTGCGCTGCTCTTGGCTTGTCAAAGGGCATTTCAGCCTAAAATATGTATATATTCATACACTATGTCCTTCTTCTGCTGAAGAATTATTTTATTCTATATATAAATCACTATTAATGGTGTACCCAATACATAATCATAAGCAGCGAGACATTTAACATGTGTTTTTCATAGTCCTCAGACTTCTGATCTTCGTACATGAAAGACAGTACTGAGTTCTAATTAAACTCATAACCAAGAACATTGTCATTAGAAATTGCATGGAAAAATTCAATACGTACACATCCTATTGCCATGTTGACCTGATGGAAGAGCATGAACTCTTCAAAACCAAAATATCTCACCTTTGAACAAATTTTTGAGGGCTACTACATACTTAATTTCAGTCTGTAAAATTCAGAGAAAGGATAGTTATATCACATCTTGCCGCAGGTATCTCTAGTTAACCACTTGATGCCTTCTTTCCATCTCTATCTTTTTTATCCTCTCCCTTTCCTTACTTCATTCTTGTGGCTGCTCTACACTGGAAATAGTCTGATAATCATAGTTTGTTGTTATTGCTCCACTAGCAGGCATTATATTTCAGAATAAAAGTGGATTTCTTTATAGAATGGAGTTTCCATGTAAGGAATTACACCAGTTTACTTATAGTTTACAGGTATAACTATTCACAATTCCTTTATCGGTCAGTTTACCTGTATAGATGAACACTTGACCTTCAGATATCCATCAGTCTTAGTATTATATGACACAGAACAAAAAAGTACATTTAGATTATACAGAGAAACTACATTAGTACTTTCAGATCAAATGCTTGTCTATTTTTCCAAGTGATACAGTTGGATTCATTTAATTGATTTAATTGATACAATAAGAGGTATTACCTCTCTGCACCACCTTTGCCTGCTGGCATCCCTATCCCATCACAAAACTAACAAAAGTGGCCTGCAGTGACCTGCCTGCAGGGCCCAAGACTTTCTCACATCATGCTCCCAACTGCACCTCCAATACTCCCTCTCCTGTCCCCGCTGTGTCACTTGGTTGACTGATGTCCCCTTTCCCATTTGAATAACATGCTCATACAGCAGTTGCAGGCGAAGGAGAAGAAGAGAGAGAGAAAAACCAAGAAGTGCAGAGGTCAAACACATAATAGACAGAGCTCTCCTTGAATTTGTTAAACCTTTATTAAACCTGAAGCCTTTCCAAGTACCAGTGCATCTTTACGCATTTCGGTCTTATTCCCTAGTGCCCCTTTCCCTTTAAATACTTCTCACTCCCTAAAAGGCACACTAAATGTGTGCAGTGTTTGTGCTCTCTGACCTCTCCATATCATTTTTGCCTTGCACATCCACTCTCACTACCTGCTTTCTCATTTGTCATGACCATTGACAAAATGGCAGAAGAACAAAAAATCTATACAAATCAACTGCAATACAGACATTTTCTGAAACCAGCAATCTCATAGCACTACAATAAACTGTTAATGGATGAGCAATTTTAACGGTCCACTCCCACAAATTGAGTAATTTTTCTTAGGTAAAAGCAAGACATATAATTAGAAAAGGGAACTAGTTACTTGTAATGAAAGAATAATCAAATCACCATTAAAAGGACATTAGCTACATTTGTCTTAATTCTAGGGGCCCTCCTGTTGCCTCCAGATAGGAGGATAAAATTTACTTGACAATCTGAGTGACTTTTTCTGGTCCTGTTTGTTCATGCAAAAGGGGACCTTTTATCAATCTTTAGCAGAGCAAATTGCGTGTAACTGAACAAAAGCCATTAAAAGGCTATTTGCTTCATTTCCATAAAATAAAAAGACACACCTCAACTTTGTGGGATACCATGAACTCCAGCTGGCTCCTATCCTCCCACTTGTAAGTCACACTTGTAAGACAGAGCTAGTGAAAATAAAAGAGAAGCCCAAGGGAAATCTGCAAATGCTTTATGTCCAGCTAGACCAGTGCAGGGTATTCGTGGAGAGGAATCCCATGTGGGACTCCATCACATGTGTCTCTTGGCAGTTGCAGCACAGAGAGGTCCCAGGGCTTTGGATCTATTTCACAAGAGAGTCACTGGACCTGCTTAGGACCAAAACAGACAAATCTGCATTTTAATGCCAAGAGCACAAAAGATGGGAATGGTTCTGGTTCTGTTTAGCCAGCATCCTCCCTCCCTCCCAGGCCATCAGGAGGAAAGGAAAGCTCTCTGATGTAGGGAGATGGCTCACCCAGGTAACACAGGTTTGACTCTGTTCCCCAGAGCCTATTCCACTCTTCAGTATCACGTGCCACAGAAGGAAAGGATGCAGAGAAACCCTGTCATGTTCAATAAGGTTATATATATTGCACCTCCCAAGGAGAGGAGTGGAATCTAATACCAATTACTGCAATGGTAGGAGGGAAGCAAGAGTGTCAGACAAAGGCTGAGACACTGGTATCAACCATGATCAGCAGCTGCCTCAGCATATCAGACTACAGCAGCATTTACCTTGCAGCAGATATCAATATTAATCAATACCATCCTTTACAAGCAACAGCCAAACTACTCCCAGCATGGAGATACACTTATCCTGAAGCCAGTTAAACCTGACAAATGGCACTCAGCAGCAAAACTGAAGTTCAGTACCACCCTCCCATGCTGACAGTTGTCTTCCTAACCCAAGTATTCCTTGATCCCTCTTCTCCCAGCAGAATAAAACTATTTGCATAAAACAGCACCCACCATTAGCTACACATTCATCAGCAACTTCAGAGGCTTGTCCTCCCTGGAGCAATTAATTTATACCAGTAATGAACAAGCCATGCAAGTATTTTCAAAAATTTAAGAAGTCATGTGGCCTCCTCACAGCACAGCAGAGACACAATATGGAATCAGACAAATGTTTAAAGAGCTTGATCCCACTGACTCACATTTATTTATCACTTAACTGGGCTCTGATGGTGCTTTAGTCTCTTGGGTGACTTTCTATTTTTAATGTAAGAGCACTCATGCCACCCTCTAGCACCTTTAAGATATGAGCATAAAATACAAGGGTAACAAAAGATCTTACGCTTTCATTCCTAAGTACCCCAACCAAGTGCAAGATAAACAAATTTAAGTAAATTTAACTTTTATCTAGAAGAGTCATTACCACCGGTTTAGTTCCTCTCCAAAGGCTTAAATACAGATCAGTCCATGTGAACACACTTAGAATGTTTTTCATGTTTTAGCTAGAACAGTTTAGCTGTTTCTCACAGAGAAAAACAGAGGGAATTCCAGTTTTGTCCAGGATGACACACTTTATTACAATTTTATCAAATAATTCCAACACCTGCAACCATCAGAGTGGTGCCTTTAAACTCTTCAAGAAGTTGGCCAGATGGAAGTTAAGTGTTACGCTGGTTTTGTGGAAAACTAACCAAATATGGAAAATATAACGAGAAAACTCGATTTTAATATCCTCGGCTGACATCTTAAAATTTGCCTGCAGAATTTTCTTAAGACTCCAGCTCTTACATAAGACTGTTAAATGTCTAGTCCTCCTAAGCAAGGCTTCTTCTCTGCCCAGAAGTGTTAGTAGAAGTTGGAACAACAAAAGAAGGGCAGAGGGTACAGATACAGAAAGAATGACAGCAGGAGAACAAGTGTACAGGCAGGAGCTGAGCAGAAGGCAGGAATCAGAAAGTGATGAGATGGGATAGCAGTGCAAATTAGGGGGCTGATAATAAGGAAAAGACTACAAGAACAGTTTGGGAGCAAAAGAGAAAAGTCCTTAACCACCAGAACACAGGGCCTTAAATAACCATGAAATAGGTTCTCTTGCCATTAAGTGAACAGACACGAGACTAGTTGTAAAGAATCTCCAGCCCACTCAAGGCAGGACACAAAATGAGTAAGTTTTTCTACAGCTACCCACGACAGGACTATTTCAGATAGTTTAGGAGTATGCTGCATATCCAAAGAGCTTGCTCATACTGTTTTTCAGTGGTAGTCTGGGTAAATCCCATTACAGAAGTCTGCTTTTGGGGGTTCTTTGTGTGTTTACCTTCATTCACAGTGCTGTATGTTTGCTTTGTGAGATGCCACTTTGACCTAGCGTGTACCTGTTGTACAGACGGTAGGAAGGAAGCTCCTGCCTCTACCACCTGAACCTCCTTTGCTGTAGGAGATGGAGAGCACGTGATGGAGGGGGCTGGTTCTGCTGGGAAAAAGCACGAAGAGTCTTATAGCAAATAACAGAGGCTCTAGAAAACTGTATTCTAACTCTGTTGTAAAGTTCACATGTAAGTCTGAGGAATTTGCATTATATATATCTTCCTCATTTTTCTCCCACACCCCAATTGAGTAATTTGTGGTGTGAGCTGCTAGGATGCTGAATGTGAGTAGGTGCATCTGAAGTCAGTGGGAGGTGGACTTTCTGTACATGTAAAGTAGCATAAAGCATTTACCACCCTGGAAATGAAGGTCTTTGATATGGTATTTACCACTTGGGAAATTAAGGTCTTAAATTTCTTCATACAGGTAACCAGAAGTGTTGATGTTTTTAATTTCCTGCACACAAGACAAAATAATGCCAACCATTTCATAGTGGTGACAAGGGTAAAGTCATTAACAGTCAGTAAGATTATAGCACTCCTGAAATGCTCGAAATTTTTTTTTTATTCAATAAAGGGTAATGTTATGCAGTAAACTGTACATTAAAGTATACACGGACTAAGCATGTATAAAAATATGGAATAAACAATAAAAGAAACATAGAATTGGAAAGCTTCTTCAGCTTAGTTTCCTGCTGTCTCAGGCAACTACATCACATAAGCACTTCTATAAACTCATCAGGCTCTGCTTTCAAAGTGGATGGGCTTCCTGCCCTCAGCACAGGGAAACTGTCTCATGGCCTCATTGCTCTGAAAATTCCAAATCTTCTAATTCACAGTCTAAATTCATTAATGTCCATTTTACACACATTTGTCCTCCATTAAACAACAATTCTACATCCACGCCATTTACTCTTCGAGACGACATCAAATCTCCTCTTAACATTTATTTTCCTAAACTGCACACAACAATTCTTCAAGCCTCCTCTCAGAAAAGCTCCCCAAAGGACAACATTCCTACTTAGCAATAGGGTTCTTCTGGGAAAATAAGACTTATGGCTATGTGATTAAAAACAGTATTGTAGGGCAGTCTTACAGCACATAAGCCCACAAGACCCAAGCCTGAAAAGCAAGCAGCACAGAGGGGGTCTGAAGCCAGATACACACAGGCCACACAGCTGCTCTGCACACATACATCAGACTCTACATCATGTGTGCAGTTCAGTCTGCATCCATCACACAGCTCCATGCACACAAACTGCTCTGCTCAGCACTTTCCAACTTTTAACATGGTTCTGCATTTCTTAATGCAGCCTCTCAGCAGGTGGGAGAAAGACAGGAACTAAATGGAATGAGGTTAATTCTTAATATCTTCCCCTTTTCTGAGTTGAATCAGTGGAGGAAGTAACCTCAATTAGGTCAGCTGTCCTTCCTCAAATAAAATGCACTCACCCGTGCCTTATAGGTGGAATGGCTAGTTGATGGAGACATGGTGTTAATAAAAAAGGTTTTGTTACACAATTGGTCAATTTTGGTCTTTATTTCATCTTCAAATGAAGATAATTATTAGGGACTACTGAAAATGAGAACATATCCTACTGACAAGGAAGAATAAACAGGCATCCTAAAACTGCAGCAAGTTACCAAGAGATAACTTCTAGGGTAGAGAATTAAATATCCATAGTGGCTTCTGAGTTTCATTAAATTGAAAAGGTTGTTATTGACAGGTCTGGGGGTTTTTTTTAAATAAAGGAATGCTTCCCAAACTCAGATGACAAAGACGAGTGGCTTGGTCACAGCATAGCTCAAATCTCCATGTACATAGTCCCAGTCGTAGTCCAAACACAGACCAAGAGCTTTATGAGTTGAGACAGCAACATCCTGAGGTTGATTCAGAGAATTCATCATCCCATCTGGATGCTGAAGTTCTTCAGTGTGACTATATTTGGTGATGCTGAAGGCAAAGGTGAGAAATCTCATCACTTCACGCAGAGACTCAGTACTGCACAAACACTGGAGAGCCTGACCTTGCCTGAGCCCTGATACACCAGATGCATTTGACGTGACTTTGTATGGCAAGACCAACAGCACCAACCCACTGTACCCTCACCACATCCTCTGAGGCTCAGGCAGCAGGAGCGCAAAGCCATGCATCCACTCGGCCAAGGTTTTGGACATATATATGGCCATAGGTGCCTCACCTTTACCCAGTCACGAGTGGGTAACACGCTACTATTGTTACAGCGTGGTCTGACCTCTGAAGAATTAAGGTGAAATCAAGACGAGGAAATTAATCAAATACTACCAGCAATACACCGATAGTTGCTTATGGGAAAGGGCGCCTTCCCCCCGTGGGGCCCCGGGAAGCCGCACTTGGAATGCGAAGCCCCGCAGGGCCTGTACGAGATCCCGCCGGCCCCCGGCACCCG
>VZTJ01001073.1:2861528-2904993 GCA_013397795.1 Orthonyx spaldingii | reverse complement strand
GCCGCCGGGCCCGAGACCGCACCCGCTGCCGCGCACCGGGAGCCGCCGCGCTCTCCGCCGGCAGCGCGGGGCTCCCGCCGCGCCGAGGGCCGGGCGGATCTGCGGCCGCCGAGGCAGACGGGAGGCGCGGGTCCGCCGCGCCCCGCCGGGGGGAGGAGAAGCGCCTCGCTCCCCCGTCCCGGCCTCGCTCGCCCCCAGGGAGGCGGGTCCTGGAGGGGTTTAACCCCCATCGTGTTCCCCGGGGCCGAGCTCGTCTTGCTGCTTTTATTATGTATTTTTTCCCGCCAGTCCCGGCATTCATGCCCGCCTGCCCCCGGCGCTCGCCCGCAGGGCTGGTAGCACACGGAGGCAGGGATTTGGGCGAGGGCCCCAAGCTGGGTGGTAACGAGGAATCCTTCGACGAGTCCCTGTTAGAGGGCATGTTAACGTGCTCACGTAGGGCACGAAGGAAGAGCGGGGTGATTACTTCTTTCTGATGGAAAAAGAGCTATTTCCACTGCTTGGGCGGCAGGCTGCCGTCCCTTGGATAGCACCGAGTGTGCCTTCCCCGCCTGGGTTTCTAGGTCGTGGTGTCCCGAGGGGTGGACTCTTGGGACGAGTCCCCGTAGCCTTGCGTGAAAAGGCAGGATGTTGCAGTCCGTCTCTCCAGGAGAAGCACCTGGATGTGGGGAAGGGGAGGCGAGGCTTACAGCGATCCTTGTTTTTTGCGGGGTTGCGGTGGGTGCCGTAGGATCGTGTTCGTTGACATCATGGTTACTGTCTTCTTTCTGTCAGGTTTTGAGGTGCATTCCCGTGCTGATAGCGTGATATCTCCAACTTCTCTTGCTTCCACTACTACGCTGTTCTTGTCCCACTGCCAGCCACCATGGATAAGACCGAGTTGATCCAGAAAGCCAAGCTGGCTGAGCAAGCCGAGCGCTACGACGACATGGCCACCTGCATGAAGGCAGTAACGGAGCAGGGCGCCGAGCTGTCCAACGAGGAGCGCAACCTCCTCTCGGTCGCCTACAAGAACGTGGTGGGCTGCCAGCGCTCGGCCTGGAGGGTCATCTCCAGTATCGAGCAGAAGACAGACACCAGCGACAAGAAGATGCAGCTTATCAAGGATTATCGGGAGAAGGTGGAGTCTGAGCTCAGGTCCATTTGCACCACGGTGCTGGTAAGTGAGTTCGTTTTTTCTTCTATTTTATTTAAAGTCAAGAATCGCAATTTTAAGTGTGCTGCCGTACTGGGGGAAGGACTGGGAGCTTGGCTGGGGTGTATCATGCAGAGTGTTGTGCTGGGGTAGGGGAAGTCAGTGCAGTAACTCCTTCAACCATTACGTGGGTCACCGTGGTGAGGAGTCTGAACTGCACTGTGCTACAGGCCCTGTATGTGTAGAGGTATTTGAGATACCCAATTTTAAGTGTCTGTGAGGTACATTTTTGGGTGGAGTGATCCATATGCGGTATTTCACCAGATAGTTGCACAGATGCAGGGAATTCAGCCTCTCTGCTGTGGTTAGTAAACTTACCTGTTTGTAAGATAAGCTGAGAACATGAAAATCCCCTTATTCAGATCAGCTAATAACTTGCTAAAAACATTTGAACCATGTGTGCATTTTTCTTACTTCCTCCTGAAGAAAAATACCCTCAAGGGGTCTTCAAGAGACATTTTGAGGAATGTTTTAACACAAATTTGACTTTATAAGCTGAGACATCTGTATTGAAGGTGGGACAGAGACGTGTAGAAATTGGCTTTGTTAGATGCAAGCTGACTTCTCAGGGTATCTGTGAGATGAATTTGCAGTAATTACGGAACAATGTAAAGCTGAGGTGTAAAGACTGGTGTGACACCCTAAGCATGCATCAAAGCCCAGAAGTACATTTCTGTGGAAGCAGCAGAATTGCAGATGCTGTTGATAGGAAAATTGTAGTGCACTGTAGTGGGAGCTCAAGAGGTGTGTGTTAGCAGTGTGGAGGCTGCTGGCCCCTGTTCTCCATGACCAGGGAGTTGTAGCTGCAAGAAACTGCACATGCATAATGTAATAGAAATTGTGTGGCAGATCATCTTTAGTGGTTTATTTGCTCCTCTTTTTTTTTTTTTTTTTTTTTTGTGTCTATCTAGTATTGCTAATGTGAGAACAGGAGGAAGCAGGTCTATAAGGAAATAAACAATTTTGAGGTAAATTTATCCTAGATTGATTTAGGAGACATGAATTTAAAGGTGACTGGTTCGGAAGTAACTGAATTTTCTTCTTGATTAAGTGTTCTGGCTCACGTACAAGGCAATGCTTCTTTGGATTGTGCTGAAAATACCTGTATGCTTCCTTGTATGCTGCCACCTAGGTTTGTACTTTCTGTCTAAATCAGTCCAAGTGAGGTACCTTTTCTTGAAAATAGTACCATACTTACTAGCTTTACAAACCAGTTGAGTTAATTCCCTAACACATTTAAGAGCCCATGCCTTCCACAAGAGCAAAACTGTTTCTGCATTTACAGGTGTATTGAAATTGTGAAACTTTCACCTTTGTGAAAATGACGGGACTTCTGTAGGGTTCCTACTTCCTGTGACAAGAGTTTTACTGGAACCCTGTGTGAGGAAGTGCCAGCATTTGTGTCACTCTTCTTTCTCTTCTCTACTCAGTGCCCCACTTCAGAACTAACTTTTTGGGACCTCTACATAAAGCTCATTCATCAGACTTCTTAATCTCCCTTTGTCTTTTTACCAAATCTGGTGCCTTAGAGAAGGGGATGCATAAAATCTCATAGTGGTCATACCATTTTGACAAGGAGCTGGTGTTTCCATGGGTAGAGGCAGTGAACCACTTCACACAATGTCTCTACTGAAGTTATTCCACCCCCATCTGATGGTGCCAGCAGGGATTCTGGTAGCTGTGCCAGTGCAGACCTCTGATGTAGGGAAAGCAAGCTCTTCCTGTGCTCGATGAATTTTTAAATGCACTCTAGCCTTTCTCTGTTCTCAGCAATGGCCTGCTGGCAACTCTCCCCTTCCGGCCTGGAAGGCTGCAGGAAGTAGTGAAGACCGAAACCTACAGCTGAGCATGCTTTTCCTGTCCTGACCTGCTGCAGAGATGTGCCTTCCTTTACTAGGAGGAGATGTTGGCTGTCTACTCCAAGCCTTCCTTTTTTTACTCTTCCTTCAAGGGCCATGTGCAGTTATGTTCTGTTCTGATTCCCTCCCTTTCCTCCTCCATCTACCACTCCTCTGATCCATGAGTCAGCATCTGAGAGGTTGGAATTCACAACCAGCAGGTGTTACAAAGGATGGGTTTCCTAAAGCTGAGCCATGCAATGGTTTTGGCTCCTCCTTTGAATGATAATTTCTTCTCTACTAATACTATGGTAACGGCTTGTAGCTTTTTCAGATCTCTTCGGCTGAATCTCGGAGATGCTTTTTTAATTCTAGGAAGGCAGCTAAACTGTAACAACTGCTGGCAAGTAGTATGGAAAGGTTGCTTGTCATCTGGAGTATTTGGATTTAGCAAGGGTGGGTGTGTTGGGTGGAGTGTAACTGCTGTTAGTCATACTACTAACAGTTTTTTTCAAAAGTTTTTTTTAACTACTGGTATGGCATATTTCTGTGTCTTCATTTAGAAATACTTCCGCTAGCATTAAAAATACTGCTAATTTTTTTATTCAAATGTCAGCAACATTGAATCTGTAATTACTTTTTTCCTGCAAAAAATGCCCAAAGCCAGTTAAGTAAGGCATTGTTTCAGGATATGGTTTGATAAAGAACTTAAATTTAATAACCACTAGAATACAAACATTCAAAATAACGTTGAGATATCTGTGTATCGATATATACATAAAAATAAAACTTCTACTGATTATTTAGCTGTCATTCTCTAACTGCCTGTCTTGCAAGTAGGTGTGATCTGAGTGCTTTTTAGCTGTTAATTTTATGACTGGTCTTTCAGGTGAGAGTGGCTCTTTAATGGAGAAAGGGTATGGCTGTCAACCAGCTTACACGAATGTTTTATTAGGAAGGTACACTAGGAGGTTTTGCTGAACTCCCTGAATTGATTGACTAATTCTTTGGTAATGTAGAAAATTAATGTTGAATCATCCCTTATGACTCATAGTTAAAACTGTTCTTGAAACTCTCTTCTTGAATAATGAAACAGGTCGGCAACTTAATTTTTTTCAAGATAAAGTTGAACTATGTTGTTTCATATACTCTCTGAGCAGGAAGTTCATGTTGCTTTCTCTTGAGTGATTTCAAGACTTGGTACTAGATAATATAAAAGGGGTGGATGCAGCAGCAACTTTCATATAGTTAGTGAAATTGTGGTAAATTTTGAAGATAGAATGTACAATATAAGACCTGCTTAATTGTATGCACACTCCAGTGTTCAGTGACATTAGGTTTTTTAAAAAGTTAACTTTTGAGTTGAAACCTTTCTGGGGAAGCAGATTAAACTGGTGGGTTTTCTGAGAACCTTGGTCCTTTTGCCTGGCTGTAACTTGTGTTGCATACAGGCTCCTTTGCTCTTTAGAGAGCAGCAGTGTAAAGGCAGGGAGGACAGCAGCCCTTGCTTGGAAGTGCTCCCCACTTGTGTGTTTGCACTTGTTCAGTTTCTAGGTCCTGATGTTGGAGCTCTTCTTGGACTAATAGAGATGATATTTGGTAACTACTTGCCCACAGTTTAAATCTTCATGAGGTTGCAATAGTTAAAATCATTTGGGCTTGAAAACAGCTGTATCTTTATGGTTACTTCTTGTGTCTCTAGCTGAAACTTGAAAGTGGTTTTTTAATATCCTTTTAAAATTTTGTGTGGAAAAGTTACATACCTGAGGCCTTTCATTTTTTTCCAAACATCTGTTTTCACAGTGTTCTCTGTGAACATTTTTACATTGTATTGTGTCAGGCCCATGTTGGGCCATTTCTCTCGAAATGAGCAAGGGCATTGTGAACTTTTAGAAATGAAGGAACAATCACATTACTTGTGCTGTTGATTCTTTTTGGCACCCTGTGGCAGTGCCTGCAATGAAATAGTTTTGAGCTATAAGGTGTGTATTATCTGTATTTTTACTCTCTTAAGGCTGATAGGATGCTTTGATCTTCTGTGAGATTGCACTGTTAATTGTTGAAAGCATGTATTGGTATGTTGCTCTTGCCAGCTCCCCTTTCCTTCCTTCCTCCCTCCCTCCCCCCCAAGGTTGCAACGTTGTTCCTACTGCTGCTTCACATAATTAACAAACAATAAAAGCTAATAAAATTGAGGAAGTAAAAAATCTGTCCAGTTCTGCTTATTATCCATTTTATAGATCTAGTTCTAAAGTTAGTCACTTCAAATGAGTAGAACAAAATCCCCATGATAGAAGGTAATGTTTAGAGCAGTTGGTTTCAACAGCATGAGTTCATAGCTCCATGGAAAATGAAGTTGGCATTTTCTTGCAGTAACAAATAGATTGCTCATGTCAGCTAAAATATCTGATGTCTGATGATAACTTCTGCCATGTCCCTGTTTCTTCCCCACAGCTACCTTTTTGCCTACAGAAAAGTGAAATCTTTCTTTTTTTATTGCACATGCAGAAGTTTGTCAGATCCAGTAGGTATCAGCTGCATGCTGCTATATAAACAGTTTACCAGAGTTTCATGTCTTGTGAATCCTTTGTGTTCCCATTTTCAGTGAACAGATGGAGTTTGTACAGAAATATGTGGTGTACAGGTGAAACCCAGTAAAAGGGTATTACATACAGTCTGTTGATACAGGGAACTATGTAGGATGTGGTTTAATTTTGAAGGTCAGGCATGCTAATCACTTAATACTACATTTGGACTTGAGTTAGGTGTCCCACTTGTGGTTGGTACAGTGTTTCAAGTATTACTTTTTAACCTTTTGTAAGTTAAAGCAACTGCTATTCTTAAGTGACTGACTAAAAGGAAAGGCTACTTCGTGAAAGTCAGGTTGGTAAGGTTACTTTGTGGCAATTCCAACATTGTGGAGTGAATGTGAATTGAGTGAATGGTTTGGAATAAATAAATTTTTTTGTGAAAAGCAATTTGTGGAGAGAGAAATGATTTTTCCTTTGTGTTCTTAGCACAACTTCTAGCAACCATTAACACATTTGTGGTAAGAATTGTGGAACTTAATGCTTTAATTTTTTTAGTTTAGTGTGCTTGAAACTTAGATCTGAACTTGACTTATTCATAGTTTGACTTTCTTTTACCTCCTCTGTCATCCTTCAGTAGAATCTACTGCGGGAATCCTCACTCTCATGCAAAGAAAACTGACTCATTTCTGAGAAGGGACTGATTCTTGTAGAAACAAAGCATAGAATGCACTGAGGTTATTGAACAGATTCTGAACTGTTAAAGAGTCCAGCTAAAAATAGTTCAGGGAATTCTGATAGTAGCTGAAGCCTCCATCCCATGCACTCATTGCTTGCAGCCACCTCCCGCTACAACTGTATGCTGTCTAGAATTATTAAATTTCTTGGAGGACATTTACTTGTTTTGTGGCCTTGAGAAAGTAGGATGTGCTCACTAGGTGGAACTGGACAACAAACCCACAAATTCTGTTTTTCTGCTAACGCAGTGAAGCTTTTAACAGATTTTGTAAATCACTGTCACGCATACCTGCTAGGCAGTTGTCTCACAGGCATTTCTACTACCTTGGATACTAATGTGATAGGTGCCTTTTTGAAGTAAAACACAGAAGACAGAGAGAGAGGACTTGATGAGGAAAGAACACACTTGAGCTTGAAGGTTATTAGCATTTGGTTTCTTTATGATGGCACAAATTGGGGTTGTTTAGCTCAATATTAAAACAGTAGATTGTACCAGTTTCTGTACAGGCACTGCAGCTTGGTATTCTGGTTTCAGCAATGGGGGATGTCTGATTTTCAGAGGAAGGTAGTGAGGAAAACACCAGAGGAAAGGCTAGTAAAAGTGCATGGGTGTACTGTGTAAGTTTGGTAGGTGGAGGTGCACACTTGATTAATCAATGTTTTTGTATTTAGCTTTGCACTCTTGGCCTTTGAGAATGAGGGGCCAGGTGCCCCTCAGTGTTACTTGTGGTTGTGCTTTCCTGCTGCCAATGAACTCGATGCCAGTTTTGTCACAGACAGGTGAGGTAAGTAATGACTGTTCTCGAGCACTGCATTTGTGGCACTTACTCAGTATAGCTCCACCAAGTTCATCGGACAGGTTTACAAGTTCCTCCTCATCCTTTCTGCATCCCAGGAAGCTGGAACCACCTGAGCACACTGCTGATTTGTAAGCTTGTCATTTACTAATCCATCCTGTATATCTGAATATAAAATAGCGCCCAGTTTGTGTGAGCTGGGAACTTATGAGAGGCAGCAAAACGATTTAAGTGCCGAGTTTCACATCTTGTGGTCTGTGCACCCACCAAAACCAAAAATCAGATGTCAGGATCTAAGAACTCGGAGTCCTGAATTAGCTGTGATTTTGCTTGTACCTTTCTCTAGATTTGTTAGTAATCAAGGGTTTGATTTACCAGATTGTAACATTGATAAATGTTTATTACTTGCTTTATTACTCTTATTCTCTCCTTTAACTTATATGATCCATTCACTGAAGAAGCCTGATACAGGAGTAGTGTTCGGCTCTGAAAACGGAAAAAATGCCATTTGCTTTAATAATGACTTTTCAAAATATACTATATACACTCTTAGCTGACTGGCAGCCACATTCTTCCTGGATAAAACTTCTTCAGGAAGTTTTGTTTTGAAGTTGAATACATTTTGCAAAATTCTTATAAGTAGAAATTGTTTTTAATAAAAGCAGGTATCAGGACCTTAGCAAAAAGTCACAACTCACTTTCTGTGAGATACTGTTGTAACCAGGTTATCTGAAATGTTGACTTCAGTTTTTTCTAACCTGAGGTTAGACTTTATTGTTGTAGGTTGTCTCGTTTGGGAAATAACACATTACTGAAACACTCCCAATAGACTGAGTGAAAAAATACATTGCTGGGTTTCCTTCAAGATGAAGTTGGGTGATGCAAAAGGCTCTTCCAAGCTACACTGATCAATGGGAAGAAAGTGCATGTGTTACCATTTGGAATTTCAGTGATCCCAAGCCTCTGATCAAGGGCTCCCAAAGAGAGAACAGAACTAAAGCAAGTCAAAATGAGTTCTTTGCACAAGGGCAATGTACCTTAAGACCATGTAACTCCTGTGTGCTGTTGTTCCTTTTGAATGCTGTTATTCTACATGTACCTCAGTCATTTAATCTTACCTTTGGGCTTCTGTAGCTGCAGAGCATAGAAATATTTTTAAGTGAAAATTTAGAATTTTTTGTTTGATTCTGTCATATTATGCAAGGTCACAGATGGATGCTGAAAGAAGCTTTTAGGTGGCCAAGATTCTGAAGGGAAGAATTTATTGTCTAAAATGCATGTTTGCTAAGAGGAGAAGAGCACTTAAAATTATTTTGAGGAATTAGAAATATGGGAAATGCGGTCATGGGAGAATGTTAGAATCAATTTGAGATAAATCTGTCAGATACCAAGGAAATTTTCCTGAAAGGTTTTGGCTGTGTTGTATAGCCATTAATTCATCAAAAATTTATAATTGTTGAAAAGAGGAATGACTTTTTTTTTAAAGACTCATTTCTACATTTGATGGGGGGAAACTGGAAAACTTTAGTCTCTTCCATAAAAAATGTAAATAATTCTCTGACTTTGGCTGGATTGTTCATTTTGTCTGAAAATCTATAGAAAGGAGAACTTGCATTTCCATACATTTCTAGTTCCTGGCTTACATAGTTCTCTGGGGACCACAGAACTCTAACTTGTTTTAGGAGAAGTATAAGCAGTGAGTGTAAATTCTAGATTAATTTAATCTCAACACCAGGTGGGAATAGTGTGGGCAGACGTGCTGCAGCTCAGGCTTCCAGTGCATTTGTTAAGTGAGATTCCAGATACTTCATTCAGGGCCAATCCTAAGTATTGACTGCCAGTTTTTAAAATTATATAGACAAAGACATGGAACCAAATGGAAAAGGTGAATTGGATCACCCTCTCCATTTTCATGTCAGGTATTTTTGTCTCTGCTCTCAACAGTGCTTTGTCAGGTCATCTTAAGGCCATGCCATTACTGGAAAGGTGCACACATATTTTCTTCAATACATAAACTGAAACACTGTTAGTCTTAAGAGGTCTCTATGAAAATCACTTAATGTTCTCCCAAAAGGAGTTGATGCATAGAGCTTAAATCCTGAAGGATGAAGAACTTAGTTCCGCTGAATTACACTGTTGAAAGTAAAGTGATCTTACTGTTGCAGCAGAGGACTCTCCCTTTCCTGTCAAGAAAACAACTGCTGAATGTTAAAACACACCTGGGTTGCAGTGAGTCATACTTTGGACTTTGGACTGACTGATTATACTTGAAATAGTCGAGAAGTCTTAAATACCACTTTGCTAGGCGATTAAAACAAGCAGTCATTTGTGAGTAGAAGGCTTATGGAAAGGTCTGAGCCCACACCAATCATCTGTGCTGTCAGAGACTTTGGAATATTTGATGTGTTTAAATTCACATTTAAGTTATATTAGGTGATGTTGGTCTGAGCTGCCTCACCAACATTTAGCTTTGCTTTTTGACTGCAGTTAGGGTAGAAACCATTTCTCTTTATGCTGCTTCTAGGTCTTTTCTTCTCGTCTTGGGCCTGGATGGACCCTCAAAATACTTGAGACTGAGTAATTTTTCCAAATACTTTGCATACCGTAGCCCTGACTGAATTTATGTAGCCTCACACACTTCACAGTGTTCCTGTGGGATGCACGCTGCTCCTCTAGATGGGACTCTGATGTTGAATCCATGTTTCAGGGTGGTGAGTTAACTTGCTAAAAGAAGTGTTGACATGCACTCTGTACTTGTGCATTATTTTAAAGGAACCTTGTCTCAAGTTTATTTTGAAACAGTTTCATCACTTGCATGTGGCTGTTTGATTCTGTGAGGTTTGGCCAATTAGTGAGTGGTACAACATTGAGTAATCAGTTATTTGCTGTTACCCAGGTAACAACTGTTCTGGTGTCGAGCTTCAATGCTCTTTAATAAACAAAACAAAAAACCCAAAAGCACTTGAGAGCTCAAAATAGGGAACATTCAGTGTCAGTTCAGAAAAGGAAGAAACATCTAGGAAACAACAATAAAACTCAGTCCAGTTCCTGTAAAACCTGAGAAAAATCGGTAGCCTGTGGAGTGACAGCACCTCCTCTGCTGGCAAGTCTGAGAACACTTGGACAGGTAAGAGCTGCTGAGCAGAAGTTGAGCTCGGTTTTTTTCTGTTTTCCATACAATTGGACTTTTTCCATTACGCGATGAGGAGGAATGTAATTTTTTTAATATTATATGCATTGATATTTATCAGTTTGTTCTTATGTCAAAAAAAGTTACTACTATAGGATTTTGTTTTTTCTCTAGATGCTTTTCATGTCATATGCATTCAAGCCAGGTGAAGGATGTCGTTTTAAATTTCTAAAACCTGCAAATACCAGTTACTTCCCACAAACTGTTGGGATGTTCACTTTTAAGAACAGCCTTTAAAATTACATTCCCAGAAGATGGAGATGGTGTTGAAATAAGGTATTTCAAACAACTTGAAGGAAGATATATGGGCTTTAGGCTCAAGGCTGTTGCTGAAACAGTCTGACTTGAAAAATCAAACTTTGTGTAACATAGACTTCATTCAGAAGATTCTATGCCAGCCATTTAGAACATTGACGTGCTCACTCCTTCCTAAATACCATGCAGCAGCTTAACTTATGGGTCAAACCTTTGGAGAGCATTGCTGTTTATGACGGTTGCTTTTACATTGACTTTTTTTCCTTCTGGTGGAGCAAAATTAATGATAAACTGTACTCAGTGAGAAATGCAAATGACAATGTAGATCAGTCTTTTAATAGCATAACATTAAATAACTTGGTGCTGGTGATGTGACCCAAACACATCATAGGTGTTGACATCTGAGTGATGGTGGCATTGTAAATGTTTTGGGTGACTTGAGTTTACCACATTGAGAACTTCTGTCAGTACCTAGGCACATGGTGGTTTCAGTGTGCTTTGAGAATTGGCCTCAAACTACTTATGATGAGTAGATAATCTCTAGAGCTGACCTGGTTTGTGTTCATCCTCTGGCATTGAATGGTTAAGTGTGAAGAATATATCCACTAGCTAGTGGTATTGGAATGGATGAGGAGACTTACACTCACATGTTTGCTACTCTTACTGAAGTTCAATTCTAAATGGAACAATTGCTGAAGGAAGCTAAAAGGTCAGTTTGGTATTCAAGATGGTTTTTTTCCAAATTCATCTTGGCTGTTGATATTTTTTTATAGCTGGGTATGTGGGAAGAGAGAACAGTACAGATCACATAGCAGTGGTATTTTTCTGCCACTTGAACTTACCCTGTAGCTAAATTGTACAGAAAGTATTTAGTGTACACTGTGGTTGAACTTAATATCTCAGTCAGTCTGGCCTTTTAAAATAGGCTAAGATGGGGAGAGGGCGGTGGGACTTTCTGTTTTGATGTCAGCTTTTTAAAGGAGGTGCTGCCCTGAAAACAGGTAACAGAAAGCACATGGCGTGGGACTGGCACATGAATTGCAGGAGAGGTGTGTCAGTGTATTGTAAGGAGAGGTTGGCTGCATGCACACACCACAAATAATTACTGAGGAGCTCTGTCTTCAGGGAGCTGCTTTGTCTGTGTCAGACACTTCAAGTAAAGGTATGGCTGACATTCCTTCAGGGCTTGCTTTTCATAAAGCTGAAATAATGGGGAAATGATGAGAGCAGATGTATTGACTTAGTATTTCTGGCTCAGGTTAATTGCAGTGGTCAGTGAGTACCACGTGTTCAACCCTTGAGCCTGCTTAAACAGAGGGGAAAAGGGACTGAGAGAAGAGGTACATAGTTGGGAAAGAACAAGAGTAGAATGCAGAAGGATCCAAAAAGGCAATTGAAATGTAACTTTCATATGGCATGTATGAGAATATGATGCTATTAGGATGGCAAGAGTGTTAGCACACTGTGAAGGTAGAAATAAATTGAGATGGATGAGCAACACTTAAGAGAAGTGGGGTGGGAAATCCTGTCACGCTCTAGGAGGAGCAGCACACACACCCCTTGAGCATAATATGTCAGTGTGGGAGAAGCAGCAGCTACCAACCACAGACTGTCACACTGGAACTTTATTGTAATGCAACTGCAGTGGGACACAAAGGGTCTGGTCTGAGGACAGAGCTTTGATTGCTGTGTCTGCTTACTGCTCCTGGTTCTGAGAGTCACCCCCATCAGGGCAGGCCAGCAGCTCGGGCATCGTGTGGCTTTCGTGCAGCTTCTGAGGCATGTTTAGTGTTGCAGAGCACATAATTAATTGCTGGTTGTTCAAGGCTTGGTTTAGAAGTTGAGGGTTTAGAAGGTGCAGTTCTTGAGTGATGGTGGCAGCTGTATTTTACTACATAAAAGGGATGGGCACATTCACTGTATGTGAGCATGGATGGCAGTCCACTGTATTGCCTTACTTCATCCCAGAATCACCTTTGGCAGTGCTTGTCTCTCCCTAGGTAAAATTATCACAAAAACTTTGAGGCTGTCCGTGGCCTGCTTCATTGCTTTGCCTGCGTGTATTCATTTTACTTAATATCAGCTGATGTTTAAAATAAGGGTTCCTGGCTGGCTGATGGAAAGGTAAAAAAAGTCCAAGTGGGGAAAGATGAGAGAACAGATGCAGGAAATCATGAGTTTTCCTGACTATTAGAGATTCACAACAGTGTAAAACAAATAATTTGGCTTACTGTGCTGTCTGCTCTCACTACCCCAACATTTTGTCTGTGAGAGGGAGGGTAAGATGCCTTCCAAGAAATGATGATATTCTGAGATGAACTGCTCACGAAGTACACCAAATCCATTATTGATTTGAAAGATTAACATCTGGCCTGATAAATAATTAGCTTCACTCAAAGTCTGTTTGGATTCTGTTCTAACCTATGTGATTCAGAAATTAGAACTTGTTCCATTTAAGGCTAATAAAAAACCAAAACTGAATATGTGAAGTCCAGAATGAGGATGTTCCACCCTAGCTAAAGGAAGAGGCACAGGTCTCTTCCTTACTTCTGTTATGTAAGGATCAGGAGGCCCTCAAGACGAACTGGGAGTGGAAGCTGCTGGGCTACTCAGCTCCTCCACCTGAGAAGTGCCTAGGAAGTAACCCACTTTTTGTTATCTGAAAAACTACAGTTCATTCTCAGCGTCTGCTTTTTTTCTCTTAAGTTTCTCAGAAGTTTGGACAGAGCCACTGGTTTTCAGATCTTCATAATGAAGGCAGCATTTTAAGGATGCACTGACACACAGGCAACAATGCTGCTTGCTTGTGGTAGGGCTGGGACCATGGCAAAATCCCTTTGTATTCCTGGAAGAAATGTGTGGCCTACCCTATCTGAAGGGAAGGAGAAGTGGGCGGTAATGCTCTAAGGAATGTGGTTTTCAGGTTTGGCTTAAATTGAATGTGCTAAAGCTTTCCTGTAAACATTTTTTAGTTAGTGTACACTAGATTCCAGGGGTTAGGTATTTTTCACTCATAACCAAGCCATATCAGCTCTAGTGCTAGAGCTATCTCCAAAGACAGAATTTTGTAATAAAATTGGTAATACTTTTTGTGTGCTAAGTAAATTTCTATGTTTTGGAAAGCATAAAAGAAAAATGCCTGTTTGTTCTCTTGTTGATATGGTTGTAACGTCCTGAAAAGTTTGATTGATCTGTTAAATGCTGAAATAAAAGATATAGTTTTGTGAAATATCTGGTTTAAAATGCTATATAGTATCTTTACTACTTGTCTGGTCAGTGCTCTTTGGACTGTGGCACAGTTAATCTGAGCACATGGATAAATCACATCTCTGCTACTTAACGCAGCCCCAGCCATAGGATGGCTTTTAGAGGCTGGTGGTTACTCTTCAAACGTGACAGATTTGTGGAACCTTTCTAAACCATAGGTGTGTTATGTGTCACATGTCATCATTCTGGGCACTTTCTTGTAAAATCAGAGTTAAATGTTACACTTGAGGTTACCATGTTGTTTTCTCTGCGACTCTGAAACTGGTTTGTGTAATGTGCTTTTATGGCTGACATAGACATTGTCATAGGAGAAAAGCAGCAGGAAAACATTGAGCCAAAATGTGAAGTTTTTTTCTTTGCAGAAATCTGTGGAGTGGGAATAACTCATTCTAATACAGAATGATTCATGCACAATAACAGTATTAATGTGGGGTTTTATTACCCATCTGCCTACTACCTCTTCACTCTTGTTTTGAAACAGACATAAGGTTTTGCTGCTTTTTCCATAACACCAGTGAGCTGTACTGTTCTATATGTTTGCTCAAGCCCCTGCATACTTGACTGTGTTAAACCATTACACAGATTCCTCACTTACCCCCTTGCCAAATAGCCAGTATCTAGGCTTTGGCAGTGGTTTTATAGCCTTACAGAAACTCCTAAAAATGTCTGTCTCTGATTTGGTAGGTGCCAAGGGTATGTCAGGCTTGATCTCATCTTACCTTCTTGCTGTTTTCTCTAGGGTGATAACAAGGGCAGGTATGACTCTGTGTTTTCCTTACTGCCTTGGTGGGGTTCTCTAAGGGAGCTTGTGTGGGCACTGCGGTGTTAACATCCATGGGACACACACTGTTTGGGTGCAAAAATGCTTTTTTAGTCCAATTGGAAGTAACCCTACTACAAGTGTCAGTTGAAAATAGTTGCCAAAACCTCAAGTGGACTTGGAATGAGTAAATGCTTTGAACTGGACTGCTCTGCTTCCATGGATCATTGAAGGAAGTAATAATGGTATGGTGGTGTGCATAGGGAGTAGGTTTGTGTCTGACATCAGCTCGTTTCGAATATAGTGCTCCAGTAGCCAATTAAAGTGCTAAGGATTTTTGTGCAGAAAGCTTACCTTGAATATTTCCTTTGTAGCTGCTTCTTGAATTTGGATATATGTTCCTGTAACAAAAATCTTAACTAGCCAGCTGCAAGCTCTGTGGAAACTTTCTGCTCCTTTTATGACTTGTTTACTTTCCAAATAAGTAAATGCAGATCTTTATCACCTACATTCCTACTGAGAAGTTGCTCTGAGTATTGGAGGTTTTTCCTTGAGTCTGTCAGAACTCATTTGCATCTTTTGTCAACTGGAGAATATGGGTGGTTGTAGTAACGAGTTGGGTAAAATCTCTGGGGTTCAGGGACAAGGTCAGCCAGAAGTTGCTCTCCTACTTGTCAGTTCTCTGAACTACCCTGTTCTCTGTGGGGAGGTTCTGTACCTCTTCTTTCTTCATCCCTGTCCTAGGATGACTTGCAGCCTTGGAGAGAGACTTACCTTCTCTTGCTGGAGGCTTGCAAACCTTTCCTTGTCCTTCTGGTTTTCAGGTAGGGGAGCTGTGAACAAGGGGAGTGATGTTTGCAGCAGCTCAGGGTGTGCTGGAGAACACTGTATAGCTCTTTCCATTCTGGGAATGGCAAGGTGGATATGGAGGATGCCTCCCTGCAGTGCTGGAGCAGAATTCCTTTAGAGCCTTGCAGAGAGCTGGTGCAGTTTGGTGAGGTTGGCTGCCAACTGGATGGGTTTGAATCCTTGACTCCCTGTGGTAGGTGGGCTGGAGATTCCTCATCACAAATCTAATAAACACAATTGATGCCAAAGAAAAAGTAGCTTTGAAATTTTCTGTAGTGTTTTGCTTTTCCAGTAAAAGCTTACTCATTTGCAATGTTTTTGAAATGAGAAGTGCATATCCTGAAACCAAACTTGGTCCTGAAACTGTGCACCAGTAAACCTTTCCTTGTTACTTGCAGTCTGATTGGCCGGTTGTCTGTTCATCTTAATATAGTCTCCAGGTTTGTGCCTTTACACAGTTTGTTGAAATAAATGTGCATCTATCTAAAATGTCCTAAAACTCCATTTAGCCTTACAGCAAACATTTGAGTCCATCCAAATTTCCAGGAGAGAAGTAGATTGAACTTAGTTGCAGTGGTGTTTGCAATATGTCAATGTGTGTTTTGTTGTTTCAGGAGCTCTTGGACAAATATTTAATAGCTAATGCAACTAATCCAGAGAGCAAGGTGTTCTACCTGAAGATGAAGGGAGACTACTTCCGATACCTTGCTGAAGTTGCCTGTGGTGATGACAGAAAACGTAAGTACCTTGTGGCCTTGGCTTTTTCACAGCTCTGGTCCATGGGTGAGGAGCCAGGAAATGAAATATACAGACTACAAATTCACATGAGTTAGCTGGGTTTCAGCTGGAAATCTCCAGTTTTCTACAGAGAGCAAAACTCTGAATAGACCTGAAGTATGCCAGGGAATTTTAGTTGGTGTTCCTGTCATCTACCCTAAACTTCTGAATAGTTGCTCAATAATGTTAATTCAAAGCTTCTGGAAAACAATGTAGCTCAAGGTATGGTAATGTATTTAATTACGTTTGTTTGTAATTCTTCACTAAATAAAATTGATGGGGGAGAGTAAACAAATCTCTAACGTTTTGGACTCCATGGTAGAGTCCTGTTGATTTATAAATTTTCACCATTTCACTGTGAAGCAGACTTCATTGTAGTCACTTGAGTTTATAAAGAAGCAACAAAATTACAGGGTCAATACTCTAGCCAAAAAGTGTGAACTGTACTCTAAAATAGTTGATTTTCATGGGATAGAATATTTAACATTTCATAGAATATGTGCACAGGTAGTTATAAGTACCTCAGGAACCTCTTCTGGGGAAGATTTTAACTCTGTATTGAGAAGATGTATTAATTAATTATTAAAACTGTCTTGCAAGGTGCCCAAATAGTGTTGTGATGTTAAAAACTCTTGATATGGCATAAGCTAGTGATCTGTTTCTACATAACAAACTCTTAATTAGTTGTGCAGTAATGCTGTGACACAAAGGAGAGGGACTGTGGGAGCACGTGGGGTCTGCAATGACTGTCCCCGGGAGTTGAGTGTGGCAGGATCTGACAGATTGCATTGCACAGCAGGAGAACAGGGCTGGTTGTCACTTCAGTAGAGGCTTCCTGAGTCTCCTTGTATTGTAGGAGCGTTTAAGTTGAAAGATGAAGGTGTACAGAATGGAGTAAAAGTCTTTGCATTAACGTGTTGCATTCGGAAATTCTTAACCCTTAACCTGATTCAAATAGCAACAGCAAGTGCAAGGGTAGCAGAGAAAACTTGTCTTTGGCTTTCACAAAGATCATCTGATTTATACTTTGTCTCAAGCAACAGCTACAAATCTGGGCTCCTCTGAGCACAGAAATACCAGCTCCTCTTGGCTAAAGTGAGTGCAGTTAAATGCCACACATGCTGATAGGGGATGCAGTGCAAGAGAGATCGATTGATATAACCCTGTTAGCAGATCCTGCTGGGGTTTAGCTGTGAAGTTACAGCTTGTGTGTATCACCATGCAGACGTTTTCTGCTTAACTTCTTGCAAACTTCAATACTTTAAGGTTTTGTGATGGTCTGCCTCTAAGCATCTGTTTATTTCTCAGCTTCAAATACATTTTATGTACTTACAAGCAAATTTATCTCATGGATTTGCTAGTGTTTTGCCTTCTTTCACCTGTTCTCAACAAATGGATAGTCCTTTAGCACTCACTACAGTGTAAATACTGGAAAATCCAAATCTATCTTGACTTTTTTGAATACTTGCTGGATTTTACTTACCAAACTCTTTTACCAGCATTTGCTAGAGCAGTTCCAGTACTATCTCCCTGTATTTTGAGCTGTATTTTGAGCTCTGACAATGACCTTTCTTTTTCTGCAGTCTCCTTCCATTCTGCAGCATGTTTAGGGCAGCTGCTGGGCCTTTGGTTGTCTATCAGAAGTGAATCTGGAATAGACTATAGGTAGCACTCCTGAAGTACTCTCTGACCTGGTAACCTCTTTTCTCTGTGGTGTTTATTCCAGTTATGTTGGGCACAACATTGGGGCTTTTTATCTTGACCTGTCTACACACAGTTTTTGGAGGCAAACCTTTAGTTTTTCAGGAAGTTTCCTCAAGAAATTGGGTCTTCTTTACTCTGCACACATAAATCACATGAACATACCCGTCCTGTGCAAGGAATGAAATAGGAGTTCTGTAGAAAATGTAATGGACAATTGCTTTTTTCTTTCCCCCCACCTAAAGTATTAAAGGCCACTGAGGCAATACAGTGATCTTGGATGCCTGTGTTTACCAGGTTCAGTGTGTTTCTCTCTCTTGAACACCTTTGCTGTCTAGTAGCTTAGTTTGCTTCCTCTGGTTTTGTCAGTGTGGCAATACTTAAAATGGATGTAAAATCATCACTTTGATTAAAGTAAGTGCAGTGCTTTCCTGAGAACAGGCTTACGTACAGCACTGTTGAGTCTCCTACTAATGGAGTGATTTAAGTAGTAATATCTTCTAAAAAATTTAAACGAACCCTAAAACACTTTGTTTGTCATTCTTTTACAGAAACAATAGAAAACTCACAGGGAGCTTATCAGGAGGCATTTGATATCAGCAAGAAGGAGATGCAGCCAACACATCCAATTCGCTTGGGTCTAGCTCTTAACTTCTCTGTATTTTATTATGAGATTCTCAACAATCCTGAGCTTGCCTGCACACTGGCAAAGACAGTAAGTCACTTTTTTTTTTTTTCGGGTATGCCTGCAGGGAAAGTAGAAGAGAATTTATGCTTAAAAGTGTACAAATTATTACTTCCTAGAGTTTGTGATAAACCTATTTAAAGTTTCTGATTTCCAAGCTCATATTGTTAGTGGGATTGACGGGGTACAAGCAGGCTGTATTTACAATGTGACTTAAATTTTCAGCAGCAGGCAAGCTTTTATTACGCCTTTATTATGGTTTTGTTTCAAATAGAGCAGTTCAGGTCATTAACTTCTAATGTTGCTTTTTTTTAAAGCTACCTTTAGTGATAGGTTTAGCTTCTGCTTGTTAATGATCCGTTAATAGAAAGGCTAAAGATGGTTTAATTATTCCAGGCGTTTGATGAGGCAATTGCAGAACTTGATACACTGAACGAAGACTCATACAAAGACAGTACTCTCATCATGCAGTTGCTTAGAGACAACCTAACAGTAAGTTGCTTTTTTTATGTATTATCTGGTTCTGTAACCAGGTGTTTGCTTAGACTGAATTTGTGATGGAAAAAACCCCTTATTTTGCTGTAGCGCAAAGCACAGCACTGGCTTGGGCTGTTTACCTACAGTACCTTTTCATAACTTAGTTTGAATGTTTGAATGTCCAGTTTCATGCTGTGTGATCTGGAATAACAGCCTGGTTAGCTCACTTCTTCCTGGTTTAATGGCCTTATGGTAGAGGGGAGAAGGGGCATTCAGCCCAACCTATTGTATAAGATAGGACAAGGAGCTGAAACAGTCATCTGTGGTCTGTCAGGGCATCTTACTCAAACTTTTTTGATTATTACTTCAAAACAAAGTTTTTCCTGGTGTATGTCCAGTGTAGCTTGCTTTATTTGTTGTCCTGATTTTCATTCGAGAGCTTTGAAATTTCCGTGTGTTAAGAATAAAATCAGTTTGTTTGAGTATGTTATTATAATGATTAACCATTTAAGAAAAGTGCCTTATGGAACAACTGAGTTCTATTAAAATATGCAACTACGGTAGTTTTTAAGGGAATGTCCTCTCTGAATATTCACTACATTTAAATTTACAGCAACATTTATTTGCAATACTGCTTCAGTAGAAATGTCTGTTGTTAGCAGTATAAAGGGCTTAGCCTTGATAACCAACATGGCAATCTACACTCCCAAGATTCAGACTGCTGCGTTTGAAATGGAAGTTGCCCGTGGAGCTGCTGCAGAGGCTGTTGAATGGCCTGGGATGGATGGCACAGCTCCCTGTTAAGAACAAGAGCTGGAGCCATTGAGAACATGCCTGCTCTGCCTCTGCCTGAGGGGCAAAGCTCATTGTGCCCTGTGATTGGGGAGCTCTCCCCCAGCAAGTACTGGAAGCCAGGGTTGTGCAGCCCAGTGCACTGCTGCTTTCTGGGCATCCTTAAGTCTAATTCATTATTGTTTCCTTACAGTCAGTAGTTGTCCCTTTTTGGAATTCAAGCTGCACTTCTGAAAGCTGACACTGTTTTTCTTTTCGTTCTAGTTATGGACATCAGACAGTGCAGGAGAAGAATGTGATGCTGCAGAAGGTGCAGAAAACTAAACTGCACGAGGGGCATCATTCTCCCTTTCCTTCTCAAGAAACCTTTTTACACGTCTCCATTCCTTATAGCTCCACTTGGATTTCCTATAGCAAAGAAAACCCATCCATGTGTATGGAAATCAATTTATAGTCTTTTCACACTGCAGCTTTGGGAAAACTCCATTCCTTGATTTGTGTTTGTCCTGGCCTTCCTGGTGTGCGGTTACTGCTGTAGAAAAGTATTAATAGCTTCATTTCATATAAACATAAGTAACTTCCAAACACTTATGTAGCGGACTAAAGTGTACCTGGTATTTAAAAACAAATCTGAACCAGTCCCTGCCAGTTGACTGTGTTTTGTATTACAGTAAGATATGAAAATGTAGTTAATTGCAACTAAAGAGTGTTCCACATAGCATTTAATTCTCCACATTCCCTTCTTATTCTGCAGGGTTTCCTTTCCATAATTGACTTTCACATGCTACTGTGCATTTGTTTCAGTAGGAATATGGAAGTTCTGGGCCAGATCAAGTTGAGCATTTAAAGTTTGGAAAACCCCAAATTGAGTTGCTTCCCGTATCATGTAATACAGAAGCTTGTGTGTTCAAAAACGGGCTTCTCTTAATCTTCAGTTGCTGCTGTTTAAGTTGATATCCCTTCCCAATAAAAGTTCACTTACACTCCTGCCTTTGTAGTTCTGGTATTCACTTTACTATGTATTAGAAGCAGCATGTTACTGCTGGAGTACAGGCAGTGCTTTTTGGCAGACTAAAGTGCATGTCATTTCTTAATACACTGGAATGGGAAAACCAATTGAAGTTCACATGTCCAAGTATAAAATTTAGTACTTTTCCATGCAGGTTTGTGCACATGTGAGAAGGTGTCAAGTTTGTCCAGTGATTGTTAGAGAGTTTGGACCACTATTGTGTGTTGCTAATCATTGATTGTAGTCCCAAAAAAGCCTTGTGAAAATGTTATGCCCTCTGTAACAGCAAAGTAACATTAAATAAAATTACATTTTATAAACCACCTACTGTTGACTTGTAACAATTCCATATAATAACCTAAGGGCTGAACTTAAATGCAAGTATCTTGTGCTAGAAATGTCTTTCTCAAATTTATTGCATACTTCTTGAAAGTCTGCTTTTAAATGAACTTGTTTTAAAAAAATATCCTGGAAACTTTTCATAGTTAATCTGACATGTGGACTTCTTAATAACTAAATCTACTAGAGGAAATGGATTCATCTTAGTAATGACCTAAGAAAAGATAGCCAATTTCTTGATACTCTTTCATGGCTTGCAGATCTTCTCACCTAAATTATGCATTTTTTGGTAATCTTTTGGAGTTCTCTGTTGTGTTCTCCTGTTGTGTTTTTCATGATGGACCTCATTACAGTGTTCCAGCTACATGTTTAGTAATGCAGAGGAATTTGTCCTGCTCTAGAATGTTATTTTGTGTGCTGCCACATCATAATCTGCATTCTCTTGTTCTTAGGCTGCTTTTAGTGTTACTGTTTTCCGTAATTTTTGGAGCTTTTTGTAAGAATATGTTGCTCAGCTTTTTTCCTTTCCCCCCTAGATCCCTTCAGATTTTTTTTCCTAAACCTCTACCTCTTACTTTCCCATGTTGGTGGGTTTTTGAAAATATTTAACTCCTATTAGTGTTGTGGCTGGCCAGGAAATTACATTACGAGAAAGGATATATATTAGCAGTCCGTGGAGGCTTCTGGTGGTACATCTTCCACCTTCCATGTTTTATTCATTTTTTGAGTGTGCACAATGAGTCTTCCTACAATAAAACTGTTCAAATTCTGTGCTTCAATTGACATGCATTACTCTAAAAATAATTGTATCAATTCCATTTTCTTCATGCAGTCACTTTGAATTGCTGTCAAAGTATTGTGTGGCAGGACTCTACATAAACTCATGCTTCTTAATCTGTGTTTTGGTTTCGTAATTTCCCCTCACCCACGCACTTCTTACTGATCCTTTATTAGTTTCATAAAGGTTTTAGTTCCTAAGTGCTGCCGTTCTCCAGTAAAGCTATTTGGGCACTGACATGTAGCAGTCAGCTTTATCTGCTCATTTAAGGGTTTGCTTTCTTTTCTGTCTTCTGGCTGCTGTCTTAGCTTGCACTACATTGTCAGCTAACACTGTTATCTTGTTTCCTTTCTGTTGCACCTTGTTGAGAGAGTTGCCAGTTTTCCTTACAGGAACAGGAGCTGGGCCTTGTGTCTAGATTATAGTTTAATTTATTAAATGTGCTTTCTGATGGTTATCAAGCTGGGCAAATTCTAACTGTCTCTTGTTCATCACATCTGTATTTTACATGAAAGAAGTCTGAAACTGCAGCATCAGCTTTAAAATTTTAATAATAATGAATACAGCAGCATCTCTCCTCATTGTTACTTCCAAATTTGGCCAAATATTTGCATTGTTTTGCAGGAGGGAGGGAATGAAATGTGTAGAGAATTGGATGATATCACAAAATAAGGGACGGACTGTAAATCTCTAAATGACTTTGCCTAGTCTTTCCCTCCCAGGTAAACTTGGGCAATAAAGCATCATATGTAGGAAAAGGGCAGACTTGGTAATTTATTCCAGACATTACTGGAAGAGTACAGACTTGAAATTCCCATTGTACAACTGAAATCCCAGACTTGTGTAACAAGAACTAACTGCCCCTTCTGTGTGAGCGTGGCTAGATGACACGGCTGCTGAAAGCTCCAGCAATTACAGCTTGGCCAGCTTGCAGCTGAATAAAATGCCAGACTGGGAAGGGTGAAATGTTAGTACCAGCTTTGGATTACTGCCATGGTATTTTCCACTACACTGCAAGGACTCCAGCTTCCTAGAGGAATGCTTTGTTGTCTCCTGCCACATAGTCATGAGTACACCAATAAAGTGTAGCCTGAAACTATCACATCAAGTATTTTAAACTTGTATTTCTGTATATGCAAACTCATTTAAGGGCGTTTGTCTGTAGTGTAGGATCTGTGAGTTGACATCAGTGTAAGAATCCCTGAGCAGAGATTCTGTAAATGCCATTAGAAGTGGCTTGTAAGCTCTTTTATTGCAAATTACCTTCTCAGTTGTCCAAGCTCTTTGCTTAGTTAAACCCTCATTCCTGTTGTTGTAGTCATTGTCATTGTAAAATACCTCTACTTTGGAAACAAAAAGATGGTTTGTAAAACTGCCTGGAGGGAGAAGAGTGGGGCTTTTTTTAGGCCTTGGCTTCCAGTCACATATGGCTGCTGATGTTGTTATTGCTGAGCAGATGCTGGGTATTTCTGATCTATTGTAAGTCTGTTGGAAACAGTAAAAGGGACTCATTAAGGTCCCGTAAAAAGGAGGAGAATGAGAGAGAAGAGATGTTCGTGTCTATGCTATGAGTTACTTAAATTGCATTCCCCAAGGAAATCTGGTGTGTGACAGCCAGGGAGTGATAGAGTTTGGTGTCAGCAGTGACAGCAGTAACAACGCTGTACATTATAGCATTCTTCACATAACTCAAGGCTTCCAAAGAGATTTGTGCACGTGTTAGAGATACTGAAGCCTCTGTATACAGGCTGCATGAATCAGCCCAGTGAAGTTTAAAAAATACTTGCGTTTCTATTCATAGAACAAATTATGCCAAGGTTTTGCCACTCTCATCCCTTCTGAAAAATCCAGGCTGACATAAAAAGCTGCCTTTGTTCTGTTAGCATAATTTCATTGGTCTCAATGTATAGGTGACTTAAACTTCATTTATAGACTAAATGGTCTGAACAAGATCTTGCTATATGATTTAAAAGGTTTCAGTAGTTGGTGAACTTTAGTCATTACTTAATTCACCTTTAATGTTAAAATTAATCATTTTAAATACAGGACCTTGAGAATATAATTTTCAAGTTTCATATATCTAGGGTTTTATGCGAGCATAGAATAAGCACCCACATAAAATATATTTTTATTTGGACACTTCAAGTTACAGGTATTAGTTAATAGGTAGCTATGCCAAAATGCTTGAAATAAATATCAGTGGTCAGTAAGCATTGTGTCAAGTGGAAACTCATGCCAGTTTATTGCTGTTAAGGTTTGTGGCTGAGAGGTGGTTGGCAGTTTCATCAGTGGGAGGGAACAGGAGGAACTTCTCAAGGAGTACCAGAGCATCACCAAAGAAGTTTGTGTACAGTGGAATTGCAGCTAGAGGCAATTTAACTGACTCAGGTTTTGATATTCCATTATGTCCCTTCCCTGAAGTTTTACACCATCTGGGACAGTTTCAGTAATGTTCATGGGAAAGAAAAACAGGGCTTTTTGCTAGGCCCACTTGAATTATTCACCAGCCAAGTTCAAAACTACTCTGCGGTGAAACTCCGGTCCCTACAAATATGTTTCTCATGTTCTGGTTACTCTCCTGCTCTGCTGTAGTCCAGCTGTCCTTGCATTGCTCTTCCTTTCTTCCCTGTCCTGAGGATCCGGAGTGAGGGCTGGGCACACTGGATGGGTGGTGGAGAGGCGCTTGAAGGCACAAATTGCTCTCATCTCTTGCACATTGAAAATACTTGAGGAGCTGGTCTGCACCCAGGTGCCAAGTGTGTAGGATCTCAGAGGGGAGAAGATATAGCAGGATGATCAATACTGAAAGTGGTGTAAGGCAAGACAATAAGAAAACCAGAGCCCCTCTATCAGAGTATTGAATGCAAACACTGCTGTCTCTTGTTACTGCCTCCAGAGTAGAAAGGACTTAAGATACTTTGTCACTTAAAAGTGACACATGTCATGCAGGAACGTCTGGTTTGTGGTCAAGGCTGGAAAGATGTTTTTATCTGCATGTGCTGCTCCATTCTCCAAGCGAGGAGCTGGTTAGGTGCTGTTCTGTACCGAGGGCACATGGTCATCTCTAGTGGAGCTGTGGCATGTGGTTCAAAACCAGCAGCTTTGATAAATAATAAAAAAATATAAATCTGTAGAAATAATAATATAGATAGTTCCTGTGAAGGATACAGCCTTAAGTGTGCCAGACTTCTGCTTCGAAGTTGGACAACTTAGGCTGTGGTTTATGTACTTATTTTAAGTCTGGAGGAGACCCCCTAGATACCACATCCCACTCCTTGCCATCACAGGCACTACACAGTATGTTTATCCAGGCTGGTATTAGATTCTTTTCCTCCTTTAGTACTGGAAGCCTGTTCCAGATCCTCACCCTGCTGATAGCTAGAAATCCAAATAAAAGCTTTCTCTTAGCTAGTTTCTCCCCACTTGTTTTTGTGTCAGTGCTGCCTGTTGGCTAAATCTTGTAAGCATTCAGCTGTCAGCAGCTCTGCACAGAGAGGGATGTAAGATTAATAGAGTGCGCCAGGAACGTTTTGTGGTATGCAGGGATAGTACATACTGCAGGGCTTCAATACATCTGTAACAGTACTTGGTTTTCAGAGGTGGGTCCTCATGCTGCACATTCTTTTGCTCAAGGTTTTGCTGATTTTAGTGAGGATTCAGTTCATCGATGGTCTGCCATAGTTAGATTTGTATTTTGTCAGTGACAGTTTGGCTGGTAAGGAAGGCAATTTGTTTTGGAGTGCATCTGCAAAGAATCTATTGCAAAGGGAAAAACAGCTGAGGAAGAAGGAATTGTTTTGGTTGCCTAATAGAATGATCTTTAACAGCATGGGCATTGACATTTGAAAGAAATAAACATATTTTGTTTTTCCAAATGGCTGCTCTTTATAAAAGTGGCTCACTTGTTAGTTCATGGTCTTAAAAGATAAAAAAGGAAATGTTGCTTATCTGTCTGGCTTGATTGATGGGTCAATTGCAAATATTTTTGTCTGATTAGAACAGATGACAAAGGGCAAATAATTCTTGTCAAAGGTGCTTTAATTTTTAAAGGTACTCAATCTTTCCAAATGTAACTTTTTTTTCCAGCCAGGTACAAATACGAGATCGATATCAGCATCCTGGAACTTCATGTTGTGTTTCTTGACTTTCTGAATTTCCCTTGCTGAGACAACCAGGCAGGCCTTACTACTAATTAATAAATCACTGGGATTAAACGGTGCAGTAAGAAAAGTAACAGGAAAGAAAACAAGTTGAATGTTGAGTGGATTTATAATACTGGAGTGTTTTGTTCTTCTCTAACAGTAGGAAATTGCTACACCCACAAAAGGTCTACAATTTAGTGTGTTCTTCTCTTAGTAACCACATCTTTCCTCATTAAGTGGAATCTAGAAACCTGTTACCGCAACAAGGAAAATTGTCATATCACCGTGGATCTAATGATTATTGTTATTACACTAAAGCTTCACAGCCCTGCCTTGGAGAGCATGACATACACAAGCATCCAAAACCTAGGAACTCCACCTGCCATGCTGACCCTTTCATGACTGGTGAATTTTGGACAACCTTTGGTAACTGCAATGACCACCTAAAATCATGGGATAAAGCCCATTTAAATTAACACAAAGTCAAGCATTATTTACATGAAGGAATGAAATACAGAGTGCGCTCATGTACTTTAAAAGACAATTAGAATAATAAGAACTTGACAATTACTTCAGGGTTTATAGTAGAGATAACCTGTTGTCTCTTCGTAGTTCTGCTGGGGACAAAAGGAAAAGCTATGTGGATTAATTTGAAGATTTAATAGGGCAACTGGAGAGAGTAACCTGTTTTATTCCTGAACTCTGGAGCACCTGAGAGTACTCTGCCTCTATTGGAGAAGGGAAAAAGGCATCTTTTACCAAGAAAATCTTATGATTTCCCTGGTGAGACAAAAAACCACCACATGCACTTGTACTTGAGGTCACAGTGGTTGTGATCTTTTCAGAGATCTAGAGAAGACATTACTCATTTTGTCATGATGAGCTTCTTTCTGAACTGCTGGGTTTCTGCTGAAGTTCCTTAAATGCTTTTGAGTCCTCTCGGGTGAGAATGTTGCTGCAGGGTAAAGTTCAAACAAAATTCTCTAGTGGAGGGTGATAGTCTAAAAACATCAAGAAATGATGTAGCTAAGGGTGAGAAGGCAAAGAAGGATGAGAATTTGGTAGCCACAGGAAGTGCTCCAGCGAGGCTGAGTAGAGTTTGGGGAATCCCTGCCTAACTTCAGAAAGTGAATCAATCCTTAAACTAAACTAAATGGTCACATCTCCGGGTAAAATGAAGCAAATGGGTCCTTTGGGAAATGAGATCAACCTTAGGGAGATACTTGGACTGCCACTTACTAACCAAATACTGGATTTACTCAGTAAGCATGGTGATGTGGTGATAGAAGTTGGGTGTTTGCATTTGCAGGCAGCATGGAAGTCACACTAAAGCTGCCAAAAGGGAAGTACTTTGCCATTTTATTACCTGTAAGTTCTATCTCTGTTTTTCCATTTGTGTTTGGTTTTTTTTTTCTTTAATAACCAGTCCTGCTCTGTAGTCTGAGTGTTTGCCCATTGAGATGTTCTGCTGAAGGATGGGGATCCAAGCACTTGGAGTAATTTATCAAGGCAACCTGGAATACCTACAGTCAGCTAGCACTAGTGCTGGGTCTCCTGATGACAGTCTGCTCAGAGTATCACAAGTACTGGATGCTTCCTAAACTACTTACTGAATTAGTTGCTTGATCTTTTTAGCAGGAAACCTATTGTTTAATTTGTACAATTGAGTCACAGAAACTATTTCATGTCTAATGAAAACAGTGTCCCAAATTATCCCAAATATTGCACAGTTTTTCTATTAAAAAGTTTTTATTGAGAATGAAATTCTGCAATTTGCTTTTTTTTCTTTGAAATGTATTTAAAATTGTTAGATCTGATTCTCTCATTAAGCATTTTTGGCCATATAAAAAGTCCTCAAAAGCTCTGGAAGCCATAGCCAAATAGGACTCTGAATTGCATTTCCATCTTCTAAAAGAGGGTTGGAAAGATAACTGTGTGGGAAGTGATCCACTGCAGGGAACAGTCATGTCCTGGCAGTGAGAATGGACCAGATGACCTAATTTCTCTTTTCCATTAGAGTTGTCTCTGATTCCCCAACTAGTCACGCGATCACATGACTGACAACAAGGATAAAAAAATATGGAAAATATATCTCCCAGTGTAACAAATGAATCCTGTTTTTGTTGATTCCATCACTGTGCAAGCACTGTTAATTGAATGCCATAGACTCCTATATCATTATGTTGGTCTTTTAGATGAAACCCTTAAAACTGACTTGCCATCTGCTCTCCCTGGAATTCAGCACTGCTTCCTCAGCTGCATGAGACATCTGCTTGGTGCTGTTGATGTGTGAATAGAAGCAAGACTTGAGAAGAAGAGCTCAAAGAAGCAGTTGCAGGGATAATATACTCTACTGCCCTGTTTAATAGTACCCCATACAACTCCTCTACAAGATTTGCAAGTGCAGCACTGTGCTGACTCTCCATTATCATACCTTGTATACATGTGACGTGGGCATGCTGTGCCAAAGTCCGCAGTTGGTTAGACTGGCCTTAAGATGGCTTTTTTGCAGCTGTTTATAAATCAGCCATGACCTGGCTGTCGTGATCCAAAGGAGACTTTTTTCCTTTATTTTTTTTCCTTTCCCATCACTTGGTGCTTCTTGCTGGCTGAACAGGCTAACTGTTCTCCCTCATCCAGGTAGCCCGAGGTCTTGTAGTGTCAGATCTTATCTGCAGTATGAAGAATTTTGGAATCAGCGTTTAGATTATTATTAAGGGATAAGTATTTGAAGTACATTTTATTAACATAACCTCATGCTGCATAGTTTGTACATGGAATCTTATTCCCACTTGGTGCATCCCATCTGTAATCATTCTCCATTAACATTATTCACATAATACCTACAAACAAAACCAAACTTGAAGGCCAAAGAGTACTGATTGTAGCATTAAGATGATAATGGATTACAAGAATGCACTTAGAAATACCTGCATCTAGGCAGAGAAGTGAGGGTGTACAAGATAAAGAACTTTAAAAAGCAGAATACACAGACTAATAAAACACTTTGCTGTTTTAATGGAAATTACACAAAACCACTGTATTGTCTGCAAGAGGATGTTTACCTTTGAGATTCTTCAAAACTCTGATTTGCCATTACTAGATGGGTGCTCATCTAGCCAACAGAGATCCAGGAGGAGTTTGCCTCTCAGATCCACTTCAGAAGAACTGTTGTAAGGTTGATTTCCTCCTCAGTAAGAGAAGGTGGAGTAGAGTGCTTCTTGCTAGAACTGTATGTCATATACTTTCTACTACTGCAGAAACCAAGGGCCTCTGCAATGCCCAGTCTCTCCTGAGCACTTCTTGTACCTTACTTTTTTAATAGATGTGACTTTCAGTCTTTTTCTTTATGTATTTCGGGTTAGAGGATGTTGAAAACCTGTTTTTTAGCTTAGATTTATTGACTACACATTTTATAAGGCCTTCTGAAGTAGATGTCTATTACAGACTTACTTGGATGTACAACACTGGACAAGTCCTGTGTTCCTTTGGCCTTGGTAAACAGTTCTTTCCTACTCATGGAGCCAAAGGAAGCACTGTCTCCACCCTGCCACCTGTGGGGCCAGAGACAAGGACAAGATACAGGCATGTCAATTGTTTTCCATGCCCTGCATTCCTCTTCAGTATTTTCCTGTGCAAAGCAATCCCAGTTTCTAAAACAAAGAGAAAAAATCTTCAAGCTCTTAAGAAATATAAAAAAATACATGTGTATTATAAAATTATCATTGGCTAATAAGAAAAATACTGTGATAATGAAGAAAATTTAACATTCAGAAATGAGGAGTGTCTGACTACTGAGGGAGCTTTGTGGAAGGAATGACCAAGAATTAAAAATCTTACATTTAACAGCATATTTCCTATCTGTTCCTGCTTGTTTTTTCCCTTGACTTGTGAAATTTTTCCATGTTTTCCTTTTCCAAATGGAATAGAGAGATTGCTGCTGTTGGGGGAAACTGCCTCAGAGATGTAGTTCACTGAGACAAAAGTAACTGGTAGATGCAGTTTGATGTATTTTTGTTTGTTTTTCTTCCTTGTCAGTCAGCTTTCATATCCATTTGCACCCACCCACTCCCAAAACTCCTGTTTGCTATTACTAATTTGTTTACTTACTTTCTTAATTCAAGGATCCTTGGCTTAAAAACTCTACCCATTGCTTCTAAACAGTGTTGTGGGATAAAATGTATCAGTCTGAGCCTTACAAATAACAGCAATCCAAAGGCTGTGCTGAATCATACTCCCTGCCAGTGATGACTGAAGACTTTCATTAAATGGGAATTGCTGGGGGGCAAAGTTCCAGAGGCAGCCTGTCCTCCTGGGCCATGTCTCCTCTGCTGACAGCCAGTTCCTGCACTGGATCCATGCTCTGGAGGAACCCTCTGAGGTCACAGTTACGCAGCCAATTTAGTCCAACATAAACTCATACTGCCTTTGAAACCTTCTGCTGTCTCATCTCTGCTTGTCCCTAGTGCCCCTCTGAGGCTGGCATCAGACAGTCTGAATGCAAAGCCACCTGCAAGGATGGACACCTCCCCCCTCTGCCTCCCCCACCCACATGCTGACCCCACACTGCCTGGTTCCTCAAGAAGAGAAATGCCAGGAGCACTCCTCCTCCCCACAGGAATGCAAATTATGATGGACGATGTGGCTACATAACAAAAACCCAAGCACAAGGACTTTACATCCCTACTTGTCAGACTCAAGGCAGGTTTATTTGTCTAGTTTGCACTGGATTCTGGGTCTGGTCTTGTAAAGTTTATTGTTGGCTCAAAGTGAGTGACACTGGATTCTCAGTCATTAGGCTGCATGATCACAGTCTCTTTAGGACTAATGTCTTCCAGCAGTGAAAGCTCCTGAGTCTCAAAAGCAAACTGCACAAAAAGAAGAGCTGTAAATAAAAGACAAAAATTAAGATCTTCACCAAGGAAAGAAGCTTGGTATCCTTAGCAAAAGCGTCAATCCAAATGACACCGTGGCAGAACATAGGGATGGTCAGCAAACCTGCTTTACTACAATTTCAGGTGTTCTGCATGATCCAATTTCTTTTTACTTTCACAAGTTGGGCTTAAGGGTAAAAAAAAATTAAGCATCAAAAGGCAAACCTTGTTTACAGTCCTCTCATGCTTTGTTGTGTGGGAGGCTGTTTCTGTACTGTTCCAGAATGAAATGTCCTGGCAGTGATGCCTGTAATCAAGGAAACAGGAGCATATGGGGTTAATGCAAGAAACAAGATGAGCTGATAATTAGCTACAGAAAATTAGTTCACTAAAGAAGTTTAACTCATTAAAATGAAGCAGTCTAGAGCAAGACTCCCATTACTTTCAATTGAGAAGTCAAGTGGATTTGGAATCCTCTCTTTAAAATTATGACCTGCAAGATGCACCATATTCATGAGAAGTAAAAGGTAGGAAAATAATAAGTAATACACCAAATAGTTTCAGTTGTGCTTGTGTGTGTATACTGAAATATATTTTTTATTTATAAATATTTTATTAAATATACTTACATGTGTTTGTGTACATATATGTATTTATTTATGAGATTTGACCCTGTCTGCTTGCAGAGGACTGACTCATTTCATGTTGGAAATTAGTTATAATCAGATGCTAACAACTTTTGGTTACTAAGGACCTAGGCTGAGCCCATGCCAGTAACCACACATCATCAGCTATAACTTTGCAGTCCTGTGAGCCACTCCTGCCTTTGCATAACTCAGATTTCTGGACTCAAATGGGGACAGAAAAATGTTGTTAAAATTTTGTACTAAATACATTACTTTAATTATGGTGTCTTGGGTGAAGGCTATTTAGAAACCACATTTAACAGTAATTACTGGTCATGTTGTCTGGAAAAAACATAAATAAAAGTCTAAATCCTTAAACTCCTCTCTTCTGGGTGTTTTTGTATACAGGTAAGAAGAGACAGTTTACTCATTAATTAAATTTAGCTTTTCAAATAGCTCATTTGAACATGGTTTAAGTTAGGAAATGCTAGAAGCTTGCACAGTAAAACAGCAATATAAAAGCAATAAACTCATACAAAGTGAAAAAACTGCTCAGGTTTACTTACTACCATATATGCAGTAGCTTTGCATTAATAGGAGTAAGACAAGTAATATACATTTAAAGATCTTATAAAACATCTCATACTTAAAGTGTTTTTCTACATTGCATAAATTGCATACACACATTAATAAAGTACAGCTGTTTGTTTATGGCTTCATACTTTACTGATTATGACTGTTTATAGCTTAACATCATGCCTGCATTGCCCTTATCATTACACAATGCTGTCAGCTACTAACAAGGCAAATATTTTAATAAAAGCAGCTTAGTTTCAATAATGCTTTAGAGTCATAAAACCATTAAGTCTGGAAGGGACCTATGGAAATTACATGGTTCATATCTCCTGTCAGAGCAGGTCCAGCTTCAAAGTTACAGGTTCCTCAGGGCTGTGTCTTTCAAACACACATAATGCTAGATCATCCTAATACTCTACATAGCACTAAAAACATTAATGCAGTCAATTGTTCTCACTAATCCACTAACAAATACACTAGAGTTATCCTGTGTTAAAACTAGCCACTATACTTATTGCATCTTACATAAATAGCAGTGTTGCTGGGGTTTTTTTCTCTCAAGACCTTAATTTCTTTTATTTTTATACTACCTTATTTTTATTTTAGAGCCCTTATTGCATAAGTCATTAAGTACAAATATATTTGTATAGTCAGTAGTAGTGTTTTTATTCTTGGGGAGCTATCATTGCATTCTGGAGATTGGGGTTGGTGAATTACACTTTAGACTATTGCTTAGATACTCAGAAAAGCCAATAATCTGTATTCTCAAGGGGAAAAGACCTGGATTTGTATCAGCTGTGGTAAATGAGAAAACCTGTCTGACAGTAGCATACTAAAATTCAACTGATTTAATTTTGTTCTAATCACTTTAGTGTTGTAAAAGGCCCTGAAAAGCGATGTTTTCTTTAATCTCAGTATAATTGCTTCAGAAACAGCAGCAATGCATCCTTGCTTACAATGCTCCAGCAATGTTTTCATCAAAACACACAAGAACTGACTTTTAACTAAAAGGATGGTTTAATTTGCAGTGGATGGTCTGCTGAGCTTACTGATTCCTACTGGGAAATGACTCCTACAGCAAGGCCTCTGCCAGAACAGCTGGAAATGCTGGTACAGACATCTGATCAGTCTGTAATCCTGACAAAGGCACCTAAGCAGGATGGCCACTGTTAAAAGAATCCAGAGGTCTTGTGCAGACACTGCTGCCCTTAAGTGGAAAATGTAAGTGGAGGCCCATGGGATCCCACCACAAATGTTTGCCTGTGTCTCAGTTTTCTCACTCAGCTGTCTTGGAGGAGTCTTCCAGACAATCCAGAAATCCAACAACTGTAGACCTCGATTCTGCATAGCTATTTACACCTTCCACTCCTTTTTGTACCTGTATTTGTGAACACAAATAAATCTTAACAACCCAACCAGCCAAAAAAATAAACTATGAGTGTACCTAAGAATTCAGTGTAGTTTAATTACAAACACAGACAAGGATAAATCATATTCAGCATCATTTAACTGGCCAAACTAGAACAGTTTTTGTGAAGCTCAAAGGGAAAAGGAAAGGAGAAGGTATCAAGGGGACAAGGGCAAGAGCAAAAGCTCTGATGGCACTACAGAGTTTGGGCATTTTTTCTCTGAAACTTTTTCTTGGTCACCTAATTGACCTCCTCATCTTTCATGTCCCTTTTTATGACCTGTTTCAGGCTCCCTCTTTGCTCTGATCCCACAGGTCATCTTTTCTCAGCATCCCAGATAAACCAAGAAAAGCCACTCAGTGCTGATACCTGACAGCAGAGTAAATTTGATTCAGCTGAAGCCAAGTACCCAAGTAGCACAGGGTCAGAGTTAGGCTTTCCCTGTGTGTCTTAGAGATACGAACTGTATCCTTTGAACCACATTCTTGATGATATTTGTCACACACTTCCTCGGCAACTTCAGAGGTGTCTGAGTCCTTTAATTACAGTGCTGTTTACCTATTATTATAACTAACAGGCATTTGCTCAGAACAGACATTTTCTCAAACACTCCCTTTATTATCTTTTCCCCCAAGTGCAAAAATAATTTACAAAGAGCCATATTAACATCCCTGGTTATATATAAAACAGTATTCTTTGGAGAAAAAAATTATTAAAAGAATGATAACCAAGTACGAGTTTCTGTCCTAGATTTGCAGTAAACTCTGTGCTTGTGCTTTCTGCTTTAGGGACCTTAGGAACTTCCTGCCTACCAGCTCTTCACCAATAACAGTTTGCAGTCATGTGTGAGAAACATGAGCTTGGTGTCACTTTTCATAAAGAAAATTACCTAAGACAATCACTTAAGAATGAGTCTAGCACTGTGCTTGTTTTCAGGTTATTTCCCAGTCCTTTTAAATTGGTGCTTTAAGTCAGCAGGTGCATAATAACTATGAACACTTGGCTCTTGCATTGCATATCTAAATATATATCACTATCCATGCTCTACCACTGGAAAACTGATTCACACACAGAAAGGTGAGGAGACTTAGATGGAGTCTCTTTAATGGTATTTTAAATTATTTACAGTTGAAGATTTTGGCCAGTGATTTCCCTACTGTGCCCCATGAGCCACTGGTATGGACTCTGCAGAATCATATGCACACACGTTTTCAAGTAGAATTTTAATAACAGGATACAATAAGTTTTCAGAGTTGACTACACTCCAGTGGTTCAAACTGTTTGGAGACTCCTGACCTAGTCTGACATTTGTGATTACAGAATTACCAAAGTGCTCCCAGCTGCCTTATGATGGCAGAGCCGTGTTACCTGGGTGACCCAAGCTACAGCTCAATGAATAACACAGCTGGTGGCAATACTTGCTGACCAGAGGGCCGGTCTCTCGAGGCTCTATACTACCACTACTCAGAATATACTTCCAACCAAACCACTGTAGGTAGGCAGGAGAGCAAGGAGAACATGCCTTCTAGCAGCACTGTCCTGCAGCAGAAGTGTCCCTTGGAAGTGCCCTCCTCTCTGCCTTCCTGCTGCGTGTGCTGTATCAGATCTGGCTGGTGAGCAAAGCCCAGAGCAGTGTAATCGGGTAGGGCTGGGGACTGGCGATGCCGTGAGTCACATGTCGAGCACACGGAACTGACAGCCCTGCAGTGGAGAGAAATGAGGCACCATGAAAATGAGACATTAAAGACATGTAAATAAGAAGACATATTTAAAAAAAAGTTGAAATCCCAGCTGATGGGCAGGTGACTCTTGAATCACACACAGGTATTAAGCAGTTCTAATGCAGCTCCTTCACCAAAGCTCCATCATGAGGACGGCTGGTGTGGGACACCTGAACCCTGACTGCTGGATGAAGTGAGCCAGTGGTGCTCCCAAGCCTGACATCAGCAGGCTGTCTACAAGTCCAACACATGTGCAGGCCCATTTTGCAGTGGTGAACTGCTGTCCCAGATGCAGGCTGCTCATAGAGATTTCCCTTTCTTTTTGGAAACAGGTGCCATGTGTGAATTCTCGTCACGTGAAGATTTTGACATAGTGTTCATAGACCCAAGACATTTGGTGAACATTCCTTTGCAAAGAAATTATTTAAAAATAAATCATCTTGATCTCACTCCCATACTCAGGAGAAATATTTTGTCTGAGAAAGAACTGTGAGGACTTGGATCCAGATTTCCTGCTCAGTGCAGGCACTTACACCTATTCAGAGTGTGAAGTACTTGCTAGCCTGGAGCAGCAATGCTTCACATTTACGTTGCTCAGATACCAGTGAATTGACATGATCAAAAATAAGTAAGAAGAATGAAACCTCTGAACAGGTTGATAGCTTGTAGACTCTAAGGACTGCAGCAGCTCAGGAAAAAACTGCCTGCATTCCTCCAGTTCTGAGGTGAATGAGTTTATTCAGTCAGTGGTGCAATTTAGGGTAACTCTGCCCAGTCCTTCTGCTGCAAAGTCACCAGGTCACTACACAAGATCCTCTTGTCCTGGTCTTTTCCCTCTGTTGAAGCTTTAAGATGGTGCTCAGAGGAGCATTAAGACAGACATGCAACTTCTTATTGCACAGAAGGAGAGTCACTGCAACATCCCATCACAGGAATTTTTTCAAGAGCATCTGATTCTGTGAGAGACTCAGGGCTCCAGTTCTCACCATGGAACTCAAGGACAATGCAAGGTCTTATTTGGTTGGCTCAGGCATTTGTCTCTTTTCAAGCAGCTCTCGATGATGCCACATTCACAAGTGTGGTCTACTACAGCTCTAATTAGGAATAGCAAGCAAAGTCTAATGCTACATTCCATGTATTCCATGAATTGCTCTGTATTTGAGATATTGCCAAAAAAACCCTAGAAGGCACAAATCCATTCTTGCACAGCCTTTTTCTAGCCCATTTTTTTTTGTTTCTTTGTAATGCAGATGGTACAGAATTCAATACATTCATTTTCCATAGCATGTTGAAGTCTCCATTTACACTTAAATCCCATATTGCCAACCTAGCTTGTGACAAAAAAAACCCCAGGAGTACCACCTTTCAACTCCCATGCATGACAACAAATCTCACTCATGAAGCCACCAAATACCAGTTTCAGTTTGCCCAAAAGTTTCATTTGTCTCTTAGAAAGCCTCCCGTACAGTTCTAAGCCTAAACAGGGACTGTTCATATGTATATATAGACATAGTACATATACACACACAAATGTAAAACCAAAGCAGTCTGCATAAGGTAGAATGCCAGCAGATCTTTCCAAACCCAAATGTGTGCAAATTTAAGCAGTTGATTGTTTGGTTTGGTTTTTTTACTATGGTAGGTGTGCAGTTGTCCAGCTGCCAGATTTTGCTTAGGCTGCTGGAGCATACTGGCAGTCAGTTCCCTCTGTGTCTCATATACCAAAATAGCACAGCTGGAGACTGGCCCACATTTCATTACTTTCCACAAGGTCCTCATTAGCTGCCTTTACATGAACAATACTCCTGGAATAATGCCTTGTCCTAATGTCTGGTCAAAAATACTGCCCAGAAGAAATACATTTTACCTTGTACTTAGATTCTCTTTTCTTCTATTAAAATTCACATCAAAGAAGCTTTTTCTTAGGAGAGAAAAGAGAATCCATAAAAATATCTGATGTCCTTTGAAAAGCAGGAATTGATACCAGAGATGTTGACTTCCACCAGCGTCTGTGACAGCTGTTGTGTGGGTAAGAGAAATCACCAGGATATATGTGAAATCATCAGGATGTATTTTAGAACCAGAACATAACAAAACCTGGTAATTTGAAATTAGGTCCATTTCTTTTTTTTAGGTTTTGTTTTGTTTTTTTTTTTTTACTGTAGCCATGAATATTACCGAACAATTCAACTGATGAAAAGAAAATCAGATGCTAAATAAACAAAGCCAAAAAACTGGATCTTTTGAGCTTAAAAGGAAGTATGTTGCTTTGTGACATTCACACATATTTATAAATGTGATCAAGTAGAAGAGAATGTGTCTCTTCATTACACATTGCAAGGTCTTTTCAGGCCAAATTTTGTGAAGTGTGCTCAGTGGAACCTGGAGCCACATGACCCGTTAACATTGATGCTAACAGAACTGTCTAAATTACAAAAAGTGGTTTAGGATGAGTTTTAAAACTGCATCTTTCTTCCATTTAAAGCAGTGTCAAATCTCTTGTTATCTGAACAGGGCTGAGATGCCTATGACAGTATGAACCATCTTGACAGAGTGTATCCAGAGATATCAGTAAAGGTGAGAAAGGCATGTGTGAAACTACCCAGGAAATCATAAAGATAAGAGGTTTATATTCATCATCCTGCCGTGGAACACAAAAAAACTCTGGAAAGTTCCTGAATGGCTTTGCCATTGACATCTCATGAATCTTAAATATGTATGTCCAGTTGTAAGATAGCAGCAAGCTTTAAACATGGAAAGGTGTTTTCTGTTTCCCTTAAGATCCCTATTAGGACAAAAGTGCACCAGTCAGATGGCAGAAGTACCTTCATTATTTATACATAAACATGAGCCACCTTTCCTGAAAACTGAAAAGGAAGAGATGGAAGACTGGCAGCACCATCTCCTGGCAGATAAAAGAAATAGGGACCACTTTGTGTCAGAATGTAGGGCCAAGTAATTTCTTTGTGGATTTTAAAAAGACTGTAGCAGGAAGTAACTTCACAAGAGTATATTCCCTCCCTAGCAAGATTAACTTTGATATGCTTCAGGGAAGAAAAGCATTATGTGTTATTATAATTATAGAGAACATATGCTCACAATAATGAAGAACAAATTCAGGTTGCCTCTGCCTTTAAAAAACTCTCACATGTTGGTCTCTGCTTTCCTTTGTGATGCAGTAATAGCAGATTTCAAAACTAGCACAGCAGGTAAGGCAGTCCAGATGAAGCATATTCGTGTAGTCCTGGAAGGCCACAGGAGACCATAGAAGTTCCTCGAAGTCGGAAAATATTGGAATATGTATATTTCAAGAGTTGTAGCCAAATTTCTGTCTTGCTGAGTAGGTAGGGGAAATGTTGGGAAAAGTACTATAAACTTGTGGATCACTAATGTGGAGTGGTATTTTACATATTTTGGAAGTGACAACAGGCCAAACTGTACTAAGTAAGGGTGAGGCCTTTGAAGTAATGAATCTGCATGGGAAAGAAAAACATCTATGGAGATGAAAGAGGAGACTAAGTCAGATGACTTGGTGAAGGACAGACATGGAAGAGAACAGAGGAGAAAAAGAGGTAAGGAAGAGAGGAATTGCAGAAACTTCAGAACTGGTATGCCACAGGAGTCCAGATCTCATTTATCAGCAAGAGGGAGAAGACAACCTCAGCAATCAGACCAAAGTATACCAGTCTTCTGCCTGTTAACTCTTGCAGAGCTGTTCTTGCTGTTAGGTCCCTGTTCCATGGTATGAAACAAACACGAAACTCTCCTAGTGCTACATAAACACAGAAGATGTTTTGCTGTTGGGGTTTTTTCCATGTTTTGGAGGTTATTTCACTTTGAGAAACTCCCAAGTGCTTTTAAAGAATTTTTTTTTTGCGGGTGATCATGAAAGTGGAAGAGACTTACGAACTCATTCGTTCCACCCTTCTCCCAAGGTATGAACACTTCTTATAAGGCACTGCACTTCCCAGGACTTCGCCCAGCATAGATTCAAAAGCCACATGTAATAGAGGTTTCAATAATTCCCATGGGAAAATATGCAGCTTTATGAAGCCTACATCTCCCACATGGGTGGGGAGGAGCTCTGCTTATCTCTTTAGCTCAGAACCAAGATCAGGACTTTTTCCTCAGGGGATCATTTACTCTTCAAACATTCACAAAACAAAGGTAATCCACCATCTTCCTCCAGGGTGTGACACAGAATCCACCCTCCTTTCCAAGCAAACTACTAAGCTGTATATTTTATGAATCACTCTGGGTAGTGGGTTTGCCTCTTTCACCAAACAGTTGTTCTTAAACAAATTCGTCTTCTGAACAGGGTCAGCTACCCAGCTAGCTGTCACTCCACATCTCCAGCTATTATTATTAACACAGGGAAACACATTCACTGCCTATGTATCTTAAATTCTTTTGTTTCTTTTTTTTTATTCAATGTGCTGTACTTGTGCTATTCCTCACCAAAACACACTATGTGCTGTTTCCCATTAATTTCTAATCATATCTTATGTATTTATATCCCTGTTTAATCCCTACTCATGTTAATAAAATGGCTCAAATTCCTTACTCTGGGAAGGAAAGAATGCATTTCTATTAGTACTGAGTATCAACACACTCCAAAAGGGGGGTCTTGTACTAGACACAAGATGATATATTTGTATAAACAAATTAAGATTAAAAAAAAAATCACACTCAGACGTGCTATTAAACTAACCTACTGATACCAAATCAATTATTGTTATTAATGTGGAATAAACAATATTGCTAAATCAATGACAATTTTCATAATTACTATATACTGTTATGCTAGTATTAAATAGCAATAGTCTAAACACTTTAATCTAACAACTCCATTGTGATGGCCTCTGTCAAAACCCAAATCACAGTTCTATAACCCTAAAAATATTTACAGGCAATCAACTTTTATTATTAAAGTGTCCACGTGAGATAAGAAGTAAATGGAAGAAAAAAATCTAGTCAGTGGGAAAATTCAAGTGATGAAAGGAACTTTTAACCTGGCTTTCTGTATCTTTCTTCACAAGCTCCAAAATAGTGAGAGATAGGATAGTCCATCCATCGATAAAAAAATGGATCTGTACTGGGACCTCTGAAGTCCAACATGTGATCTGAAAATTGGGAAAAATAGTTCACAGATAAAACAACACTATTCCAAAAAGTTCCATCTAAAGATGATTCTAAGACTTGCAGAAAGATCCTGCAATATTAAATCACATCTGAAAAAGTGGCAAATGAAAATTGATGTTTATAAATGCTGTGTACAACCTTCACCAAATACTCACAATGATGAGCACTTGTTTAGTTGTCAGTCATCTGAAAAGAGATCTCAGAAAGCTGGTGAAGTATCATCTACCTGAAACTTCAACTCTGCATTCAATGGAGGTCAAAAATTATGGAAAGTCACTAGAATCAAGATATGTGTAGAGGAAAATTATTTATTACATACTTCAGAATGGTTTTATTATATCCAAAAATACCCAACAAACAAAACTAAAAACCAAAACCCAAAAGCCAGAAAGAGGTTTAGATTAAGCACAAACATGGACTAATCACACACAAGGGAAGACTAACCAAAATGAAACATTTCATTTGGGAAAAAATCCCCATCAAACCTATATATCAGATGTTTATGGTAGATCTCATGAATGACATCAAAGAAAAGAGTCATAAAATGCATAAAACTCAATAATAAATAATTTTCAAGAGGATCTGATATAATTTCAAAAATCTTAGTGTACCAGGTGCCAGATGCCGAAACCACCAACCCACGTGGCTACAAAAACAGTACCAAGAAATGATGAAGCCATGGTGGAAAACCCAAGAGAACCTCCTGAGTCTGTGCTCCTCTGCTAGAACACTTGATCATTGGCCTTGTCTCTGATCTGTTTCAAATTTAGATGTTGACTGAAAAATAGGTTCATGAAGTAAGAACACACAAAAAAACATTGACAAATTCTCAACAGACACTGTTCATCCAGGAAGCTCAAGAATGCAATAATTCTAACTGTGCAATGAAATTCTAACTGTGGTACAAATTCTTGCTTAAAACTTTCTTGGCATCTAAGAAGGATATTGTATCAAATGTTACAGTATTTTTTCAAAACTGTTTCTTAGGGAAAGCTGGAGAACTATTGACCATTAAAAGTGACACCTATTCTGCACAGACTAGTACAACTATAATTAGTGCATACATGGGGAGATGTGATTTACCAGGGAAAGGTCAACAAGGGTTTTGTCAACATTGTTCTTGCAAAGAGAACTCTTGCCTTACAAACTCAGATCGAAGCCTTTTGAATGTGTCAGCAAGCATTGGATGACAGGGATTGCAGAGATACAGTTTGCTGAGATTTCTGAAAGATTTTTGAGACTCTCGTGCCAAAGGCTCTTAAGGAGACTAAACAACCATGGGATAAGAAGATCCCAGCATGGACTGAGATGCAGTTAAAAGACTAAGTACATGGACAGTTTTTACAATGAAAGGAAGTCACTAATGTACCTTCACATCTCTGCACTTATTCATAAATAATCTAAGGTGAGGAGTGACAAGACAAAGATTGCTGAAGATATCGTGTTATTCGTGAAAGGAGAGAAAAGGTGTGGCTGGGAATTGCAGAAAGACCTTCCTCTAGTCAGGGCTCATACACCCACACTGAAGCTCCACCATATGGGGGACACACTGGTTCTGGCACAGGACTCAACAGGGACCCCCAGGCTCTGCTGAAGCCTCAGCCAGACCCTCCGTGTAATCTGGAACAGCACTGGACACCCACATGTGGGCAACTGAACAGAGCCCGCAGTGCCTGGCAGGAAAACAACAGATGATCATGAAGACAGATGTGGAAAGCCATGCACCTTGGGAAAGGACAGTCCTACATCACACATGGAATAATGCTGTCTGAACTGACCACTACACACCAGGAGTGAGAGCTGGGACGTTTAATGTTATTTGTAGGACAATGTGGAGATCAATGGCACACTGAATATCAGAAATATTCAGATGCAATACTGACAACAAGGGAGGGAATGTTGTTATGTCACTTTATAAACCCACTGTGTGCCTCTTTCATGAACATTGTACGCAGTTCCAGTCCCACCATCACAAACAGGAATAACAGAAATGGTAAAGTTCATAGAATAGCAACAAACACTTCCTTGGAAAGAAGGAGATTTCACTTGGACTTGTCAGTCTGCAAGAGGAGACTTAGCAGACTGCAAGGGGATGTCATAGAGGCTCGGAAGTGGTGACTGGCATACAGAAGGCAAATTTCATGTACTGTCCGTTCCAAAGCAAGAAGCAGCATGTGTGGCATTGCTGAGCTTACAGGATCTGAGAGCATCAGGGTCCTGCCCAGGCAGCTCCACACCCCACACTGTCCCTGGAGAAGGGCTGCAGAACCCAGAGCCTTCTCCCTTTCCAGGGCTCTGTTCCTGCCCTGGGAAGGCTGTGAGGGGGCTATGGTGAGGATGTCCCAAGAAAGCAAGTAGCCTCAGCAGGAAGAATAGCGTTGCCAGCAGGTGGAAGAGGTGACCCTGCCCCTCTGTTCAGCCCTACTGAGGCCACATCTGGAGTGCTGTGTCCAGTTCTGGGCTCCTCAGTACAGAGACATGGAACTCTTGGAGCAGGTCCAGCAGAGGCTACAAAGATGATTGACTGGAGCATCTCTCTTACAAGGAAAGCTGAAGGGAGCTGGCCTGTTCAGCCACAAGACATGACTGAGAGGGGACCCATCAATTGTATTTAAGTACCTGAAGGGAGAGTGTCAAGAGAATGGAGCCAGACTCCTCTTGGTAGTGCCAAGCAACAGGACAAGAAGCAACAGGCACAAATGGATGTTCCACCTGAACATGACAAAGAACTTCACTGTGCGTGAGACCAAGCACTGGAACAGATTGTCCAGAGGCTGTGCTGTCTCCCACCCCGAGTATATTCAAGAACTGGATGCAGTCCTGTGCCACGTAGTTTGGGATGACCCTGCAGGCGCAGGGAAGTTGGACCAGCCGCCCCACTATCCCTCACACTCTGCCCCATCCCCTGCCCTCATGCAGGCAGCACTCTCACACCCCTCACACCCTGCGCCACGCCGCGCCTCCATGAGGGCAGCCCTCCCCCCTCACGCCCTCACAGCG
>VZTJ01001073.1:2704409-2861335 GCA_013397795.1 Orthonyx spaldingii | reverse complement strand
GAGAGACCACTGCGGCGGGGCGGGGGGAGGCTGTGCCGGGGTGTGTGGTGGGCGATGTGTGGGGTGGGGCGCAGCACCCCCTTGCTGAAAGCATCGCTGGCGGGCAGTGTGTGGGGTTACTGCTCTCGGGAGGCGGGCAGGCACCTTTGTCTTCACGCTCGAGGTCTGCTGAGGAGTTTTCCTCACAGGAGTTTGCGCTCTGTGAAGGCGGGATAGTCACAGAATGGGCCGGGTAGGAGGGGACCGCTGTGAGACATCTGGTCCAGTCGCCGTGCTCCTCCGGGTCATCCTGGATCGCATTCCACAGGATTGCATCCAGGCGGTTCTGGAATATCTCCAGTGAGGGAGGCTGCACAACCTCACTGGGCAAAATCATATAAAAGGCTTCCCTTCATAGTTCTGTTTGGAGAGTTACCAGAGAGCCCGAAGCCATTGGAGCTGAAAGTGACCTCTGGAAAAGCTTGACACAGAGAAGAACCGCTGCTTTGTTTAACTTCTGTAAACAATTTTGCATCTAATTTTTTGGCTTGCAATGAAGAAGTTGCAGACTTTCGTTTGATAAGGAAAAGCTTATCACTGAAATGGCAGATGGGCTCTTGCAAGAGGCAGTGGCCGTGTCTTGCCCTTGAGACCCATGTCTTACATACTTCTTGGATCCTTGTCTGTGCTCCATTTTTTCTCCTCTGTACCATAGTTCCTTATCACTGAAGCAGCAAAATTTTTGTTTTCTTTAAAAGCTTTGTCTGGCCTCTGCTTGAAGACCCCTGTTTTGAAAATCAAAGGTACAAAAATGATTTTGTGATTCGTTCTGTTGCTTTCCTTCAGCCCATCACTACGCAAGATGGGGATTCACATGTGATAATGCTGCCATTCAAATCTACAACTAAACAGTCTCTGAACACTGTTCCAGTGATTAATCAGCTGTACATTCACAGAAATATTTGTTGGGTCTCCATTTGGTGAGGCCAGCAGGGTCTGCTTCAATTCTCCCTTCCTGGCTTAGATCTCTCAGCACATTTCCTGGCAGGTGTCCAGGCTGCCCCTGTGCCCTCCTCTCCTGCACTTGAGGTGGATTTGTGGTTCTGTGCACACCTCAGCAGTTGGTGGCTGCAGGAACCTGGGAAGGATGGGGCTCAGTGGTGGATGCTCCAGGAAGTGTTACAGAAACAAAACAAACACAGCGTGTCCTTTCAACATCAGCCAGGTCAGGGAGGTCCTGAACAGGGGTTGCATCTTGGGCTGTCAGATCTTCATGCCTTCTAAAGGACCTGTCTGCTATGAGTTTGTGCAATCTTTATCTGATGGCTTTTATGTTCTAGGCCCACGTACCACTCTGCCTGGACTATGAGCTATTCAATCTTATGAAATAGTGCATGGAGGAAAATCTAATTTTTTCTGTTTCTAAACGTTGACCATTTCTGCTGTCAGAAATAGTCATTGTGGAAGAATTATTAATTTTCTTCACACCTCTAGTGACTTACATACCTATGTAAATTTGTCTCCTTTGTACTGTTTTTTTTAAGTGAGAAGATATTAGTCTATATAATGATTCTTAGTATGAGGAATGAATCATGACTTTATTGGTTATTTTTGTCTATATATTTTGTGTTGGATTTTTATTTATTTGAGACGTATGATCAGGGCTGCAGGACACCATTTGTAATACAAAGGCAGCATAAATTTGTAATGATGAATGCTTTTGATTTTGTGTCCTTTCTGAGTAGGTTTTGATCTTTAATAGTCACTTCAAGCTCTCTTTTTTTAGTCTTTTTTTTTTTTGTGTGTTTTTTGTTTGTTTGTTTTTTTGTTTTTGTTTTGAGTGGTAATAGTTACACTGAAATACTTTGCTATATAAATACAGTGAGGATTTATTTTCCTCACGTGTTATTTCACCCATTCACACCTTGAATTTCATGAAACATTTTGTTTTGTTGTTCAGTAAACTAGATTTACAAAAGTATTTTGTGAGGGAGCTTGAAAAATCCATGTGTGCTACATTAGCTGTTACCTTTATCCACATACTACTCGCATATATATAAATATATATGCTAATATATAGGAGACACTTCTTCCCTGGTATCTTATTTAGCCCCAGGTCTAGTAACTTACACTTTGTTGTTATTGTTACCTGTTTACCAGGTCAGGACACTGAACGTATTTGTTGATTAGACCCTTAGGTGATACCTGGAGTGGAAATTGGTCCTTTCAGACCCCCTGCACTACACCAGTGGGACTGTAGTCCCATACCACAGTTAGTAGTTGACCAGTTCTGTTTTTGCACTGCTTTGTAACTCTTGGGTTAAAACGTTTGTATCCTGTTGATGTATTGGTCATTTTCTAGACTTGTTGGTAAAGCCTCTTTTCCTGAGTCTTGAACACAGGTCTTTAGGTATATCCTATGATGACAGGCATTTGGGGAACTTTATAATCTTCTCTGCAGTGAATACTAAGGTCGATTATTGCCTTACTTTTTGTTTTTGGCCTTTAGCATCCATTCTTGGGGCTGTATTTGCAGCTTACTTGTTTTACAGTCCCCTTTGGTTATTTAGCTGTATGGTTTCTTTTCATAAAATAAAAAATATTTCAAGTATTAGCTTTATGCCCTTTACAAACTGCTTTTCAGAATACTTTTGCCTATTTTATTGTGGTTTTATGTTCATCTTTTGTTGGAGTTCTGTTGTACTTATCTTATAGCTTGGTTTTCTAAATGTAATTTTTTCCTTCTAATAATGTCAATGTTATTATTTTTGAAAGCTCTATTTAACCACAGCTTAATTTTTGAGAACTGAAATCAAATTTCTGATGAGCAGTATCCTTAAGGAAGTTTTGTGAATTAACATTTTGTGATTTCTATTGAGAATTTTGTGCTTATTACTCTGATTTCAGTTTTTCAAGGAGGAAAATAAATTATACAGTGAAAAAAAGAATTTGACAAAGAATAGAATAAGTGATAAAAAGATATGGGTCATTTTCCAGCTTTTTTTCAGCTGAAGTAATCTTAGGGTGTGGTGCTCCAGGAGTCTAAACTGATCTAAAATGGGACTGCCACAACCTGACCTCAGCTTTTTGATCCCTTCCCCATTCCTGTGAGCACATTCATGGAATGTGAACTGTCTGGAAGCTGATCTCTTTTTTGGTTTGAGATTTTTTCCTTTTTTATTTTGTTTGTTTGCGTTTTTTGTTTGTTTTGTTTTGTTTAATTTTCAGTAAAGGGTATATTTTCTCTTTGCGAAGTCCATTATTGTGGAGCAGCTCACAGTGTGACTGTCCAAGCACCTGCCCCTTTGTTTTTGGTGGGTGGAAGCGGTTGTGTTCCAGGTGAGGGATGAAGGCAGGATGGTATCCTCCTCAGTGTGTCTTTAGGTATACTGTTTTTAATAACGTTGACATCAGGGATGAATTTCCATAGAAGTGGAACTCTACTAGTCAGTACAGTGCCTGATACTGTAGTTTAGCCCCTGAAAAATTAATGTCCGCTCTTTCCAAATTTTTCTCTTTTATAGCTATAAAATATTTATGCTGTTTGTCTTGGAGTTCAGACATATCTGAATGGTAACAGAGCTTAATGTAAGACTAATTCTTGAAAAGAATAACACTGCAAATATCCAGTTTGGGTGCTGTGTATATGAATAGGTCACTGAATATATCTAAAGAACTGCTTGAATCTGTGTTACCATACAGTGGTACAAGTTGTGTGCTGCCACTGAGCAGCATGTATCCAGGATTACCCCCGAGAGAGTCTGGATGTAAAATGTGTTTTACTCTACTGTTACCTCTTGAATGAGAACCTTTTATCACAAACTAGGCAGGGAACTAAAATAAGGTAGTTATTCTGTGCTGGGCAGATGATATTCTTTGAATCACTCACTGGGAGTCTTTTTCTACCTGCCAAACTGCACTAATAAAATCAGAGGCAGGTACCCTGATTTTCACCATTTATCTCTCCACACAGCAGAAATACACACAGAACTCGAAACTGTGAGCTGGAGAAATGACCTTTTACAAATGGTTCAGTGCAAACCTACCTAATGCACATCAGCAGACTAGGATTTAGAAGTTGTTGAATGAAGGAAACAAATGGTAGTGGTGTTGATGTATAAACCAGGGGAGCTAAGTGATACAGAGGGCAGCATGAATTGATTTGCAGTCAGTTTTGAATTCTTCTTCACACTTGGTGTCACAAAATGTAGGAAGTCCAAAAGGCCGGGAATGTAACTGGCTGCCAAAGAGTTGAGGGATTGGAAGTTTAGCTCAGTGTCAAGAATGTGCAATGAGATAATTAGTGACAAACATCTTTATGCAGGATTAAATTTTATCCTGCTGGACTGAAGCTTCTGTTGGAGACTAAGGCAGGACCTGGGCGAGGGTCAAATGATTCACTTCCCTACCATGATCTTCCTTTTTTGTTACTGTTTCTTACCCCATTTGGACATCCTTTGAAGCAAGATGACTGTTTTAGATGGAGCTGGTTTTGCAGTTTGTCCCCAAAAGCCCAAGGTTGAGAATGTTTCTCACCATGCATCACATGGTGGAGAATTCAAGGACACACAATCCCACAGCATGTGATCCCTGCCCAGGATGTGGTGGGATTTCAAAATCATTGCAGGAATTAGTTGATGCAGTGTCTTTGTCTCCATATAAACAGCAAATGCTTGGTGTAGACATGGCCTTATTGAAAGCAGATTATCAGTTATTTTTGTGTTGTGGATTAGCAATCTTTTCCATGAAGTTACTTAATATCAAAGTTTTTAAGTACTTTCCTCAGGTTTGTTTTCATTTGTTCATATGGATAGGTCAGTGCTTCCATTTCCAACTGAAAAAAGTGAGTTCAGTGTAATTTCTGCGAGAACTACTCAAGGCCAACAAAAAGAAGAATGTCAATGCTACATTAAATTCTAATTAATAAGAATTACCTTTAACTATTGCATGATTTTTGTAATGGGAACATAATCCAGTGCTCAGAATAAGTTTGGTTTTCAGTGCCAATTTGTTCTGACCTTTGAGCAGACAAAAAGTAAAATTCCTGTTTGCATTTAAGATTTGGGGTGGTTTAGTTTTCCCCCCACTGTAAAAACTGACAGCTTCACTGGTGCTGTACACTGCTGACAGCAGCAGTGACTCATCCCAGTTTTATGCTTCTGCCACTCTGGAATTTTTGTGTGCACGCGCAGAAGCCCCAGCGTGAATTTCTGCTCCATGGCTGGAAGGGCTGAGCGAGGAAGCACAGCCAGCCATACTCTGACTTTACATTAGAATTTAAATGTATATTTAGTAGTCAGCAGAGATTTGTCTTTGAGACAGAAATTTATATTTAACTTCTGTTATAAACAGGTTAATTTCCCCCCCCCCCAGCTTTTTTATAAACTGTAGGAGTCCGAGTTTGCCTGTTTGCCAGACTGATGATGGGAAGTGCTTTGCTGGGAGACCAAGAGCCAGGTTTCTTTAACAAAGAGCTGTTTATCCTGGTGTCCTTTTCTATGATTTTCGTGAACTTGCCTGTTTTGGGGATGTCCTGCAACCCTCTCAATGGATCTAATGGTGTTCCTGATGTCTTTTATTGTTGCAGATACATGTGATAATACTGCCCATCTTTGTCACTTGTATCCTGCATCTCTTCACAATGTACATTCTTGTCTTCCTGTCCTGCCTTAATGTGCATTATTTGTACTCTTTTCCCTCCTTGATATTTCCATTTTTAACCTATGTAGGTGCATGGACTGGGAAGTGGGAAAGCAAGGGAGGGGGCTCTTTTATGATGTAAGGCATCTACAGCTGCCACCCAGGAGATGTTGATACATAATTACTGAGGTGTTGAACAAGACTTTCATATCCCTTGGTTTCCTTTCTCACCTTTTCAGGTTGTTACTGAAATAGTAAAGTTCTGCCCCTCAGTACCTGTGATGTGCCTTGAATTTTGGAAGATCGTGTGTGAACGAGTCCAAAGTTGTATCCACAAGGAGAAGAAATGCAGTCAGAAGTGAAGGGGTTGGTCTCACAAGTGTAGTCTAGACAGCAATTAGCGTCTACCTAGAATCAGCTCCAATCAAACTTATTTTGTGACACAGCAGGATTTTGTGATGTGGTGTCTTAGTACAGTAGTGAGGCTTGTAGTTTTTTGAGAGTCAGACAAATGCTGTTTCCAGAGCACTGCATCCTGTGACTGGGCAGTTCCTTTCTGCGGGATGTATGAAAGCATGTGATTTGGGGGTGGGTTACGTTGGGTTTTTTTGAGCGTCGAGTCATATGATGTTGTTCTGGTGTAAGATGGAAAGGCTGTATTGCCCTTGTTTCGCTTTAATTATGAGAATGTTAATTCAGTGGACTTCCTTATTTTTTATAATGTCAATTTTTGGCAGGATATTGCTTTTTTTTTCCTTAGAAAAGTGGTCTGTTGTCATTAATAGGACAGACTGTATTATTAAATCAAGTAGATCCAACAGTGTAAGTTTTGTTCCTCACTGGTCCTTATTTAAGATGTGATTAGTGAAAGAGATGATTTGCAAGGCTGGAAGTGTGTGAGGTAACGTGTAGGAGCCATTGTGGGTATTCAGCTGTATTCAAAACCACCAGAAAATTATCTGTACAGCTTCTGCTAAACAGAACTTGCACCCTTAAGGAAATATTCCCAGTGCCCAGAAACAGATGTTTATTTTACTGTGGGGGAAAAACTTTGGAGTAGTATAAAGGTGCAGCTACATGAACAAGTTTTTCCTGAGATGAGCTAAAGGGTATTTAGTAAGCTGTTAGCTTTTCCATGATATCCATCACTGGCATGTCTGAATGTGTGATAAGGAGAGAGCAGTTGCCCAGTGTAACTGCCTAAGTGCACTGTGGAGTAGCTGGTGGACAGTAAAGCAGCAGCATCCCTGCCCTCCCAGCACAGGGCTGGGTAACCATACCCTGAGGCTTCATCTGCTGCTGACTGAGTGACTTTGGGCACCTTGTTTTCTCACGTGGTTTAACAAGTTTGGTGCAGTTGGGATCAAGTCAAAAATATGCCTTCTAAAACATTCAGCAGCGCTGACATGGCTGGCCATTCTTACTAACGGGTTTGTCCAGAAATGTGCTCAGAGTGTAAACCTTTACCTTGTTATGGTTTATTTGGACACTGACATATATTTGGTTCTTGCTTTGAACTTGTTTCTCACACAAGTTCTTCTGTTTCATGTTCTTGATGAGCCAAACAGCAACCACTCTTCAGTGGAAACAAGTAAACATGGTTTATCTAAACTGTTAAAAGCATGGGCTGTTTTGTGTGGGGTAGGTGTTTCAGTTCACTTTGTATTGTGTCTTTGGCACTGGCTCTGTACCAGATGTACTGGAGAAAGATGTAACAGCGCGTGCAAGGAGCTGTTATGGAATAGCTTTCCCTCAGTGAACCTGCTCCATGCGTCCTCTGCATCAACAGTCTCCTCAAAGGAGCATGAGCTGTTCAGAGGAGGTACCTACAAACGTTTAGGCATGACTGCATCACCTCCTGCCTGGCACAGACTGTTGGTGTGCCCAGCTGAAATACAAATATATTTGCCTTTTCCATTAGCACTCCCTGGGATGGTGCGGCAGCCAAACAATCCTGCTGTGTTGCAGCCAGCGAGCGGCTGTTACCACAAACACAAGGGCAGCTGTTTTGTGGAGGGTGATGGAGACCTGCTTTAGCTCTTGTGGTTCAGGTTGGAAAGACTCCAGTCTGTGTTTCCTGGTCTATATTCTGAATTGTATTTCAAATTACTGTATTTGGCTACTGTAATTAAAATATTTTCATGTACTAAGAAGAGCATATAAAACTAAATAGTAACAGTAAAGATTATGGAGCCATTCAACTATTCAGTCACTCAGCTGAATCAGAAAAATTGTTACTAGTCAACTGCTCATAAGTTTTGATAGGTGTTTGATACCCATTGGAAATCAGCTTGAGATTGGAACCCAGCTGTAGTCGATGAGTGCCACATGAAATATAGTCTGGAGCCCTTTTTTCAGTCTTAGAGATGACACTGATTTAGCAGTCCCACTGCAAAATCTTCCCTGAGTGTGTTTGCAGTGCTTGTTCTAGGACTGCTCCCTGTAGGCTTGTCATCCCATTCCAGTGCCTTTGACAGAAAAATTATTTCTGCTTTTATTCCCTTGGGATGATGGGAGAAATAACTCCAACCATTCCTGTAAACCCCACTGATTATCTAGTGGCATTTTTAAAATCTCAAAAGTAATATTTTTTCTAATGTTGGCTCTTGAGTTTTAGGTAGGAACATTTTCTATCATGGGATAATTTTGAAGAGAGTTTTTAAAAATATTACTTATATCTTCTGGGTTAAAACTTCATGCTTCTAGATAAGCTTAACCTTTCCATAAATAATGCCGTGCAAAAGAATGCTTATGAAATGGTTGAGTTGCCACATTTACTTGTTGGTTTCCGGGCAATAGATGGGGCATGAGATCATGGGAATTTACTGTTGTACTTATGAAAGCCAAGCTGGTTGGAGAAGGGTGACATTGGTATTTGAATTGCTAGCTGAGCACTGAAACAGAAACGTCTTCTTTTGAAATAGATGCAGTGGCCTCCAACTCAGGGAGTTAAGCTGTTGCCCAGTGCATTCTTGTGCTCTTCGGTGCTGGAGCAGAGTTTATTAAAAGATACTTTCCTGTATTTAAATCTCAAAGTCTAGTGCCAGGAGGCTTTTAGCCCAGGAACAAGGTGAAGAAAAAGAGGGAAGACTTGGTGAATTCAAAGCTGGGGGTGGAGGAGGATTACTGCTGTGGATTTCTTCTTGAGAGCTTCGGGATATCTTCTTTGTCACCCGTGTTCCTTCCCTGTTTCTCTTACAAACCCGAGATCTGTATGTTCTTGGGAGGTTTCCCTCCGGGAGAGAAGGTACCATGAGGTGAAGGCTGGTGACAATAACTATTTGGCATGTCAGAATGCAATTAAGGTGTTCCCTAGAATGACAGGACTGCAGAAATCTAGGAGGGCGTGGAAGGGAAAGAACTGCAAAAAAGCGGTTTGGGAAAACTAAGGTCAGGTCTGTTGAAGCCCATGGGAAATAACTCTTGGACCATAATGAAGGTAGTGAGGAAGGAATACCAGAAAGATTTTTAAACTTGAATAAAAAGTCAAGTATATGCTTTCTATGGCTCCCATCCACAGACTGCTGTGCAGTTGGACTCTGTACAATTCTGTGTTTTGTTTAAAATAATGACACTTCATCTTTTATTTTCAATAAGCCAAGAACATGGATTCATTTTTGCAGTATGAACATTTTACAGAAAAATTTTGGTTTGAGTGTATTACCAATATATTTTTTCCATGTCTGTGTGATACTATAATTAGTTAACAGATTATGTCTGGGAGCAGCATATCTTACGCCTCTACTTATGTTGTAAGTAAAATTAAAAGCAAACAAATTTAGGAAGGGCAAGAGGAAATATAAACAAGTGCACTCTTGTTTCAGGATTACAGGAAATGGGAGTGCCCCATGTTTCATTTGTTACTTCAATAGAATCATCTTACTCATCTTTGTGAACTTTTTAGGTCTTGTTCTTACTACTCTTCCTGTGTCTCTGTGAGGCATTTCCAGAAGGGTGTTTGTGTATATTAAGGTGGAGCAGGACTTGCCTACCAAATAAAAATGCCTGATTTTTTCAGCAGATAGTAGCAACTGCATCTTGCTCTTTGGCATAGCTTTCTCTTGGTTCTGGTCTGTACTTCACAGGCAGAGGTGGAAAAGGACAGTAGAGTTTTGTAGCTGGGGTTGTGCCTCTCGGGCAGACCTTGTGCTTGGCAGGTCCCCGAACAGCATGGCAGTACCACCACACCTCTTGTTTCATGCCCCCCGTACCACACGCTTGGTCTGCGTCATAAACCAGTGTTGGATATCCTGTCTGTCAACACTCAGTTTAATTGAGGGGTCAGCTCTAGCTGAGTGTGGTGAGACAATCTCGAGTTTGATTAAAAGAATTCAGAACTAGACAGTTTAATGAGGAGATTTTTTCAGAATTTATTTCCCTGCCTGTCCCTACCCCCTTCCTAGGTGGTTCTGGATGAGGGCAGGTGCCAGACCAAAAGCAATTAATTAGACCAGACTTTTTAAAGAAAAAAAGGCTGTTAGGAGGGGGAAGTTAAGCATTTACTCACTGCATGGCTCTAGTGAACCAGCTCTGCAGTACATGGCAATCTAAGGATGAAGGCCCTGCCTGGCATGCAGCAGTGGGGCACAAGGAGGAAATCCCCACAACAGAAAATACGGTGATAGAAACTTGTCTTTGCATATAACCCGAAACATATGGTAATCAGTTGCAGGTGCTCCCAACCTGTGGGTTGTAAACAGAAATCAGGAAATTGCAACTGCACTGCCCTTCCTGTGTTGCTCAAGGGCCGGGGAGGAGCAGCCAGAGAAGCCTGGGAACCGCTGCTTGGTGGCTTCTGCTGCCCAAGAAAGCAGCCATGTCACGCGTCCCTCGCTCAGCGAGTGCGGTCTGGAGCAGGGACAGGGGGGCTGGGAGGGTCATCTTTGCTTCTGCGTCTTCCTCACTTCAGTGCGTGCCTGTACACTGCTGGTTAATTCCCCCCACCCACCTCTCGCTAAAGGAAAAGCAAGGTGCTTCCCTTGTCCTGAGCAGTGCATGCGTTCTTAAAGCTTTCCTGGGCTTTGGAGGCATGGATTTGGGGATAAATTATGGTACTGAGTGTCAGGTGTAAAAAACCTATATTATTTCAAGAGCTCTAGTCATCTAGATTTCAAGTTGGCAATCTTGGTTTGTTGCACGAGAGCCAGTAAAACAGCTTATTAGTGGTGCTGCTTACTTAAAGTCCAATAAAACACATGCGGTGGCTTTGCTTGAGTGGTATAAGCTGGTGACCAGGGGCTCTGAAGGAATGTCATCTTCCTTAACTGAAAAACCTCTTTCGTATCTATCAAGTAAGGTTTAGAAGCATAACTGAAAATGGAGGGGAAAGAAACAGGGAAGTTTTTTAATATAGGATGTCTGGGTGAGCATTTCTGTCTCTTGTAAAATACATCTGAATCCTCATTTGGCACAGTGAAGAGTGAACACCTCTGGCTGAGAAGGAAAAGGGCTATGTGGGAATAAGAGCCTCTGGTTAGGGCTGTAAATAGCAACTGAATCTGTCAGTTCTGGTAGAAGCCAAGGTGGTTGTTGGGTGTCCCGCTGGGTGGTGGGTGCTCCAGAGATGGAAGAGTGTGAATGGGTGCTTTGGTGCAGGAATGCCTTACAAAGTAGCAGAAGGCTTTATCAGCAAGAGCCAAACACTGTTGGGCAGCTGTCATTGTCCACTTTTTAATGGTAGAAACATCTGCAGAATATTGACCTGAATTTGTAATTTGTGTACAGCTCCCATAGGAATTCAGGCACTTGGTCTCCTTTCTCTGAACAAGTTTTCGTGTTCTGAGTAGGAAAAGGAGTTTTGAATGATGGTAAGGTATTGGGAAACCAGGATATCTCACATGAGTTGCCTTGTTAGTTAGTTCTGATTGTTTGTGCTGTGCAGATACCTGCTTCCTGGCTACTGGTGGGCAGAACAGCCCAATGCAGTCCCAATCTGCAATTAATTTGGTATAAGACTCTTAGGTTAAATTATTTTCTTCCTCATACTCATGAGGGGACCAGCAGGTGAGGAGAGTAATTCACCCCAGAGAAAGGGGGACAATCTCCCCCGTTTAGTTTCTGGAGGGCAGCAAGGGAGGGCATTAGTTCTGCATTGCTGTGGCAGTAAAAATGATGAATGGAGTGCTCAGAAATCGTAGAAAAAGTGAAGCAAACTCTGTTTGTCTCTCTCAGATTGTGTCTTGTCTCCCTCTATGATTTCTACCTGCCTATGTAAAATGGACCTTTACAGAAATGTACAAAAGTTATCCTAAAATTAGAGCGAACTGTGGTCTTGCTGTTGAGATGGGAGGCTCTGGCTTGCCCTTTTTTAATGTGTGCATTTGGAAAGAAAGTCTTTTGAAATGAAAACTTTCCTTCTTGGTCTTCCAGACGCAGTTGAGTCCATGCTTTCAGACTACGACATCCTCTCTCTGTCTAGCATCCAGCAACACTCACTGAAGAAGAGGGACCTCCAGCCTGAGACACATGTAGAGAGGCTCCTAAGCTTTTCAGCCCTGCAAAGGTAATTAAATCATCAGCAATGAAATAGCATAATATTTTCCCTCAGTTTGTGATAAATAATGTGCAGTTTCAAACCCAGAAATTGTTGTCCTGTTTTCTGTCGTGACTGGCCAGTTCTTCTAGGTTAGTGATCTGCATGGTTATATGGCTTCAGAGAGGCTCAGAAGAAAGAGGAAAATAAGTTATATTTTATTGCTCTGATGGCTGAACTGGCAGTAATTTAGGATTTCTTTTACTTTATTCTTAGGCTTAGTTTCATGTAGATTACTTGCACTGATTGGGTTGGATCCCACTTATACCTCATCTGGCAATGTTGTCAATACTTCTTGACTGTCCTCTGGTTCTTTAAAATCTCTGTCTTCAGTTTGGGAAGTGTGTTTTGTGTGTTGCCCAAGAGATTTACTGTATTTATTTTCATGTAGGTTTAATCCTCTTCCTACTGGGTATAAACGTCCCGTTAAAAAAAAATATTTATTTTAATCTTTCGTTTGGTTGGTTTGGTTTTGTTTTTTGATTTTTATTATAAGATGGGAAATAAAAGCTCAGATGGAAGGAGAAGGAGAAGTAGGAGGGAGCAGACATGAAGATTGCAGGGATTTTATTCTGAGAGTCAGAAAAGTGCCTTGCAGGTATTTGAGTGCTGAAATTGTGAATCTGAAATGGGGAGCAGGGTGAGGATAACTAACACTTTGTATTAACAAATGTAGATTGATTTTTTTTGTTCATCTGACATCTTTTGTCTTCTGTGTTCTCATGTACCTTCCCATGTGTCATCTTCAACTGTCATACAAGTTATGCATAATTTTTGAATCTCTGAATGTTTGAAATGGCATTTTTTCAGTTTGGAGGGGCCGTTATAAAAGGTTAATAGTATCAGATGTCTGACTGTCCCTGTTTTGCACTGCCTCACGCGCCCTGGCATTAGGGTGAGGTTGCAATACTGCCAGTGATGATTACAGAATAATTGCAGAGGAGCATGCCAAAAATCTTTGACCCAAAGTCCACATAAACCAAGAGCCCAAGAGGCTTCTTCCAGAGAAGGTTATCAGCTTACTTCTTGGGATAGTGGTTAGTTTTTGTGCCAATACATTGTAAAAAATGTACAGAGTTCAGATTTCTGTTTATGGTCTTCTGCCTGTATTGTCTTAGAAAGTTAGAATTCTAAGATAATTTAATTTCAAATAGATGAAGAAATTTCTTGGTCTGATTTTTTTTTTTGTTTTAATAGTCACCAGTAACTGGTTTTGCTTGACTGCAAATGGGTAAGGCACATCATAAGCGAACTCTGACTGTTTTGAACTTTGGGGATTACGTTTTAAATTTTTTTTTTTTATTAAACATCTGTGGCTCTAAAATATTTGCAGTTATCAATTATGCAGTATATGTTTTTGTAGCCTGATTATGAATTAAGGCTTTTTAACTTCTTTTGGACCCTCAGTAAAATGGAGATTGAATGTATCTGTTACGTGTATACTTTGCTTAAAAATAAATGTAAGTAAATTCTTTTACAGGCACTTTAAATTATACTTAACTGCAACTGCTGAACACTTTTCAGAAAAATTTCAAGCATTAATTGTGGATGGTGAAGGCAAGGAAAAGGAGTATCGTGTTCAATGGCAAGACTTTTTCACCGGACATGTCGTTGGTTAGTATGAAGTAGACTCTGGGTCAATGCTGAGAAACCACAGCCTTGCTGGAGTCTCTTGGGCAGAGTCAATGGTGTATTTCCCTCATTGTCATCAGATATGGTTACGATGAAGAAATAAATGTAATCCTTATCCCCTTGGGATTTCTGGTTTTGTTTTTGTGGTGTGTTGGGGGATATTTTTAGGTTTGGTGGGTGGTAGGGTTTATTGCATCAAGCTCCTAAGATGGGACTCTTGTGTTTAGTTTGGCAGAACACAAAGGTATAATTTACTTAAGCAGCGACTTGCAAATTATTATGTTTTTTTAAATGCTAGTGGTAGCTTTAATTCCAGCTGGAATGTAGGACTTGAATGTTCCTTGCCCCAGAACACAAAGCTGAGGTAGAGGTGATACAGTGATGCCCAGACAGTTCAATTAAAAGACTTAAAGATAGTTCTTTGCAGATTACTCTTCTGTAAAGAAAGATACCATGCTCCACTTTCATGTAGTACTAACGCTTCTGCTAAGTTGTTTTGGTTTCTGTGTTGCCTTTGTGATGTGGTGAGTCTTTTCCACTGGAATGCAGGCTGACGCCATGAAATTGCTGTCTGATAGTGGTTAGATACACGCTGCTTTTGTTGACAGAAAAATTGTGTGTCCTATTACTAATCCCCAGAGCCATCTCAACACTTTCTGCAAAATTATCTGTTAAATCTGAGTGTCGTTGAGTATGACTATTGGGAAGTTAAAACTTGGGGGAAGTGCTGATTAATTACTTTTTTTCTTTAAGTTGAACAGTACAGAGACTGAGGAAGGTAATTTGTCATGAAGTTTAGAAAACATTTAAAAACCCCCAACAAACAGTGACTGTGCAGGAGCACATGCAAGCAGCTGAGTTAATTTAATTCTTCCATGCTTATGTTATAGGAGAGCATAATTCCAAGGTTGTGGCACATATTGGGGATGAAGATTTTACAGTGCGAATTAATACTGATGGAGAAGAATACAATATCGAGGTACGCTTTGCTACGGAACACTGTATGCAGACAATCACCTGCTTTTCCTGTGGGTGTTTCTCTTCCTAGTTAGTTGTGTTGACACTTCTGTAGCTCAAACTAGATTTGGTGGTGGTGTTTGTTTTGGGCTGAGTAGGGAGGATGGAGAGAAATACGAAACCAATTTGGCTTGCAAATGTTGGCTTTTATTGGTGAGTGACATTCTTTGACAGTTGCATGTTTGAGACATTAGGGAGAAGGTATATTTTAAACAGGAAAGGGTTTCAGAAACAAATGGATAATGTTAGTAATTGGTGGTGATCATGGCCTCTAACAAACTGTGACAGTCTAAACAGAGTTGGCATCTGTGAAGCTTTTTAAAACTTTGGCTTTGTTATGTCTTGGAAGTTTTTCCATTCTTAAAGCTTTGTTGAAAATCTGATATTTTATCTGAAAATCTGGTATTTTTCCCTACTCCCTTGTTTTTCACCATTTTTATTGCTTGTGTTATTTTGAACTCTTGGTTAAAAAAGACATATTCAACAAATATATAATTAGAGACTGTCATAATGAGTTGTTCAGTGCAGTATATTCCCAGACACAAGCAGTATTAGAATGGCTGAATAACAGTAATTATGGCTGAATGTTATATGGATATTGTAATTGTCTCCAAACCCAAGGATATGCAGAATTATGGGTAAACCTGAGAAATCCAGTCATGTTAAAGTATAAAAATGTGATCAAAATGCCCAAATCACTGTACTTGTGTTTTACATTAAGAACATACAGTAGCTGTCTGTGATGTGAAGCATTCTTGTGTTTGTGGTCTGGAGCAGTGTGGGTGTGCCGTGGCTCTCGCTGCAGCCAAACCTGCTCCTGGCTGGCTGTGTGTGTGCAGCTGAGGGCAGGCAATGGTGTGCAGCCTCTGGCTTACCCACGCTGCCTCCCTTGTGGTGTCCCCAGGTCAGCTCTGGCCACCACCCAGCCCTGGATGATTCCCATGCTCAGTTGCAGAGGGTGCATGCCTGAATATGTTCCCCAAAGGCAGCATGGACAAAGCTGCTCTGCCATTTCCTGACTTTGTTTTCAGGGTAGTTGTGTACTGTTTGGGAAGGCTGTGGGCCTTTGTGTAAACTGCTGTTGCCCTCACACCTTGCCTTAGTGTGTGAAACCCTGAGTTTTGTGCTGCAGACATGTGGCTGTTGGTGTGGCACAGCCTTCACATTTTGAGACCTTTTTGCTGTGAAGTGAAAGCACAGTGTGCTAGATAATGGCTGGTGGAAGTTGCAAGAGCACTGCCTATGGGCCAGAGGGGACCCAGAGCCAGTGCTCCATGTTGTGGATGCAGGCAGTCTGTGCGGCTTGGCTTTGGCCAGAGGACTGTCTCTGTCCACGCTGTATTTGGTGGTTCTGCTGTAGCTTTAACATTCAGATAATAATAGCACTTGTCAGTAAAAGTAAAAAGATGGCTTGTATGCATCTGCTGTGGGAATTGCTGTCTTTCCGTGAGATTTCTTGGTCTTTGGTTTTGGAGAAACTTTCATGCTTGTGAGTGACTTGGGTAGCTGTTGAACATTGCAGAGCTCACATTCTGCTGTGTGCTTACAGGCTCTCTGTTACCTGCCACCTCCTGTGCTTCTGGTCAGTGCATTTGTTAGCACACTTAAAGATCTCCTCCTGGCTCCGTGCTGTTACACAGGGGAGCAGAGGAACCTGAGAAGCCTCCTCAGCTTGCTCAGATTCTGAGGGGAAGACAAATTGTCTCTCCTATGGCCTTATCAGGTGGCTGTCACTGCTCTGTTTAAGATGCTCTTAGACTTTTTGGCTTCCTATGCAGCATAAGAGAGTTGACTTCTGTTGGCTTTCTTGGGGATGTTGTTTTATCAGTAGATTTGTTGCTGTGGGTGAAATGCATTTGTGCATTTGTGTGTGTACACAGAAAGCTGTGAAGATTTGATGGTACATGCATAAAGTTTTTTACTAATCTGTCGTTTGCATTCACTGTGTTCCTAACTTCTCCTTGTGCTGTTAGCCACTGTGGAGATTTGTAGATGACGTGGAAGATGAAAGACTGCTGGTCTACAGATCTGAAGATATCAAAGATTTCTCAAGATTGCAGTCTCCCAAAGTGTGTGGTTATTTAAAGCTGAGTGAAGCTGAACTGTTGCCAAAAGGACTGGAAGACAGGAAGCCAAATGAAGGTGAGTGTCCATATCTTGGGAGAGCAGCATCTTTGAAACAAATTAGCTCTTTCAATTCACTGTGGGGATGGAGGGGGGAAGCAGCACTCCTCATGCCTGTTAAAATAACTTTGTACTTCTCTGCACTGTGCAGCAGGACCTGTTTGGCCTCTATGGTCACTCAAGGAATCCATCTTGAGCTGTGATGGGGTTTTGAGAGTTTTTGGTCCCTCTTTCCTCTGTTGAGTCAGCAAAAGTTGGGGTAATGACTAGGAACAGGAGGAGGAGAGGTATAAAGGCTGACCATAAAAGCTCTGTAGGTAAATCTGATGAATAACTCCATTTCACTGCTATGCATTCCTTTCCTTACAGTAAGTTTGAGGACTCTTAGGATGACAAAATTTAAGAATAGCTATTAAACAACAAAAAAAAAAAGCCCCAAACTAAGCATCCCCATTCTCCTCCCAAGAGCCCACCCACACTCACATTCATGTCTTAAATAAGGACAGTAGACTCAGCAGTGGTAGTAGTATTGAGTGTTTATTTTATTTGAAATACTCACTTTAGCAAGCACCCACCGGCAGAAAAGAGCCGTTCCAGAGAACTCCAAAAACACGTGCAAGATGTTGGTAGTGGCAGACCATCGGTTTTTCAAGTACATGGGCCGTGGGGAAGAAAGCACCACCATAAACTATTTGGTAAGTAAATGTACCCTGTTAAATTTGCTGGAATAAATGCAGGAAAACAGAGTGATGCAGTAGCTATAACAACATACAGCTTATACTACTTTTGTACACACAGGTTTTACCTGGGAAAGTGCTAAACTTTAAAAATGTTTTACAATGAAGCTAATGTAGTTCAGTAGTCTTCAAATTTCACTTACAAGCAAATTCCTTCCTTTCACATACTTCTGTTGGCTATGCCATTTTCTGCCCAGGAGCTTCTCTTTTCTCAGTCAGAGCTCTAGAGTCTCCTGGATTTTGAAATCCACTGCAAATGATCTGAGCATCTTTAAAGTTCTAGCATGTTTAATGAGAAGTTAAAGCAACTCATACAGATCTTTTCCAAATTCTTTCAGGATTCTCTGTCCAGAGCAATAAAATTAGAAGCAGGTCCAGTAAACAATTTGTTTGGTTGTACATTGGTGTTGTTGATTAACCCCAGCAGGTAGCTCAGCCTCAGGCAGCCACTTGCTTTCTCCTCACAGGTTGGATGGGAGAGAATCAGAAGGGTAAAGGTGAGACAACTTGTAGGTTCAGATAGAAACAGTTTAATAGCAAAAGCTGTTCACAGCAGCAAAGGAAAACAAGGGAATTAATTCACTGCTTCCCATCAGCATGCAGGTGTTCAGCCATCCTCAGGAAAGCAGGGCTCCATCGTGTGCACCAATTACCACGTGACCCAGCCAAAACACTGGGGTTGTCACTCTGGAAGGTTTTGTGAACTAGAACAAGGCTTACCCAGAGCCTTTCAGCAGAAGTGGGGAGCATGGGGGTTTGGGGACTGGAGACAAAACCAAATGAAAACAGGTTTGGAGGCCTGTTGTTTGTCAAAAGTCTCTTTCTGAGCGTGACTCTTTGAAATGCTAATCCCTCTCTGTTCTACTTTTGCTGGCTGTTTGACCTTTTTGTCCCCAGAAATGCTTTTACATTCTCCAGGTAAGGGGGCCTCATTTGATGTGTTTGCAGAGGTGCTCTTATCTCAGCATCTGACATGTGCTGAGGCTGACCCCTGTTGTGTTTCCTGGGTGGATGGGTACTGTTAACAAAACACTGATTGGAAAACTAAAGCATAAACTGTTATTGAGTGGCTCTGAATGTCACTTCTCATTCTCAGCAAGTTCGGTGGTTTATATTTAGCAGAAGGTGTTTTTTTAAGAGAACAGCTTCAAAAGGGAGATATTGATTGTGAGCACTGACAAGAGACTTTCTGGAATCTTGTTCTTGAACCATAATGAGGAAAATAATAGGTTTTTGGCTGTTTGAGGAAAGCAAGCCTGGGGGGTCAGTTAAACTAGTTAAGCACTGTGCTAAAACAAAGCAGTAAAAACAGCTCCCTCCTCTGCCCTTTCCCTCAAAGAAATCTGGAAAATTAGTGTTTGAACAAAGTGTTTCCCCAAATGTCTTGTTCTTAATATTATTGCTCTTCCACTACACAAACAAAAGTGATACATGGGAAAGTTTGTGCTACTTTTTTTATGATGGAAAATTTTCAAGTATGTTGGATAATACTGATCCAAAACAAACAGTACTTGGATCCAAGGAGTTTGTCTGTTACCTTATGCGAGGTTCAATTTTAATTGGAAGTGACTGTTTCTAGGTAAGTGTGTTGCAGTTTCCCTGAGTGTCTTTTGCTCCATGGAAGCTGGACTGAGTAACTTGTTCTTCTCTTCTGCACAGATTGAATTGATAGACAGAGTAGATGACATCTACCGAAACACTTCCTGGGACGATGGAACCTTCAATGGGTACGGCATACAGATAGAGCAGGTATTCACTGGGCTCTGCACAGGGCTTCCAAGTTAGAGGAACGTGGTTTAAATAGCAGGGTTTCTGATTATTTTGCCTGGGTTAGAGATAAAATAATAAAATCCTATGTTATTAACTCCGGCCAGCAGCACTCTGAAGTAGCATCTTGCCAGTGGCAGCGTTAATGATCTGACACACGATGCCCATGTTCGGTGCCTTGCAGTGTTTGAGATGTGAATTTTCAGGGAGAATCTTACATAATTATTCTTAATTCAAAAGTACTTTTTTTTTCCTGAATATGAGCAAGTTTTGTTTCTGTCAGATGTGCTCTTATGCATTTATTTCATATTTCTGTCTGTGGCTAGTGCTTGCCTTACAAAGCCTGAGTGGGCCTCAAACATAGGTGAAAACACACAAATCTTGCCTGAAGACCTTTAATGACTCCCTTAAACATCTTGCAAGTGTAGAGGCTGGTACATGGACACAGGGAATGGAGTGACTTCAGTTTCTATGATGGTGTCTTAAAGTTAGTGCACAGAAATCTTGGAAACAGCATTAAAAACAGGAGGAATCCATCAGCTCAGTGTACTGCAAGAGCTGTGATGTGGGACATGGAGAATGATGGTACAAGCTAGCTGCCCCTTTGCTGGGAAAAGATCTGCAGGAATAAAGAAGGAGCATTACTTGGGCAGGGAGGGGATAGAGAACATGATGAACTAATTCTGGGTTACCGGGAAAGTAGCAATCCTTTAACATGCATTTTGGTTAGCTAGAACTCTGAAATGATTTATTTATACTGGTTGTATTTATTTGGGGTTTTTCTAAAAGTAAAATGCATCTCAAAGCAGACTTTTACAGTGAAAACTTCTGATGTTATCCTGTAAAAGGGCTACTTGCAATGTAGTTACTTATGATTTAGTTGGTGTATTTAACTAGCAGAGGCTGGAAAGTTACTATTAGAATCATGCTGAGTCTGAGTTTTTCTCCTTAGAGATCTATCGACGCGTTTAAAATTACATTGAAACCTTTTCTGTAGCTATAAAATTGACCAAAATTCCTCTTCATTATTGTTGCCCTTTTTAAAATGTAGATTATCATCCACAATGAGCCAAATCCTGTAAACCCTGGAGAAAAGCATTACAATATGGCAAGGAGTTACCCAGATGATAAGAAAGATGCCTGGGATGTGAAAATGCTGCTAGAGGTAGGTTATAACCCTTGGAAAATTGTGCCCCTTGCAGAGAATTACTCATTCAGTACGGCTGCTCTGTAGTAATGGGTGAAAGTCCTCTGCTCCCTCTGCTTGACATGTGGATGTCACACAAAGTCAAACCAGCTGCTGTGCCCTGCAGCCCATGGTAAAGGGCTCCCTTGCATAATTACAGAGCAGACATCAATTAGTCTTATTAATGTGGTCTGAGTCAGAAAGGCAGTCCTAATATGTCTGGCCCTGAGACTGGCTGCCTTGTGACCTTCATCAAGTTACTGTGCTTGGCTTTCCCCTCCCTGTGAAAAGGGCAGATGAATAGACAATTTATGTAAATGAATGTGTACAGTGGACTTGGGCATTACTGTAATTTCCTGCAGCTCTGTAGGATGGCTAAACAGCTGCTGTTTTCTGACTTAACCAGATCTAGGGGTTACTGATCTGGCACATTAGTTAAACGTTATTATTTATAGACTTCTAACATGCACTGTAAGCTGTCTAACAGAGATTTGACTTTTTTTTTTTTTTTGTCTTTTAAGCAATTTAGCTTTGATATTGCAGAGAAAGCAGCTCACGTGTGCCTTGCTCATCTCTTCACGTACCAAGATTTTGACATGGGAACACTTGGACTGGCTTACGTTGGCTCTCCCAGACCTAACAGCCATGGTGGCATTTGTCCTAAAGGCAAGGCTTCTCTTTCTTCTGTCCCAGTTGTGGGTTGGAAGCTAGCTTTTGTTATTCATGTTTAATTCTTTTCTGCAACTTTCATGGAGTATGTTATTTGCATAGACTCTGGTAGTCATATTTTTACATAGCAGGGATGCCATTTTTTTGGCTGGAGCTGGAAAAAGCGGGAAGGATGGAAGTCACTAAACAAAGTCACTAAACAAAGTCACTAAGCTATCTGGTGTGAACAGGCTGTATAGAAAAAACCCTGTTCTAAAGGCTGCTTTGTGTGGGTGCATCCTGCAGTGCTTCTGGAATGACAGATGCTGTTGTCTTGGAAATTTCTGCTGGTTTTGCGTTCACTGCAATACATGAGCTGGTGGAGCTGTGCTTGAAAGATTTCTAGCTCCAAAAACTGGCAAGAGGCAGGGTCTCACTAGTGAGCCTGTGAGAACAGTAAAGCTGTTCATTTCCCCAGACAAGTATCCCTCTCTCTCCAAAAGTACCCTGAAACACGAGAAAAATGTTTCTCAATTTTAATTTATTTCTCACTTTTTTAGCTTATTACAGTCAAATTGCAAAGAAGGATATCTATCTGAACAGTGGCTTGACCAGCACCAAGAACTATGGGAAGACCATCCTCACAAAGGTATGAGAGTATCCTCCTCCTACATGTGTGCCATGGGATTGTGACAGGCTTCTGTGCTCTCAGAAAAGAGTTGCTGTCTTTTCATTTGAGTCAGATCTCTGGGTGCAAGGATAGATCATAAAACAAAAATCATCTTTTCTGTTGTAGCTGGCAAGGGAGTCAGGACTGAATGGAATTGAAAGTTGAACTCACTGTGAAACAGGAATGAGGCAACAGCTAGTCTCATAGAAGCTGTAGTTTTCTAGACATAGACAGGTGCTTCATGTCTAAAGATTAAATGTATTTTGCTTTAAAAAAAAAATCCCCAAGCAAACAACAAAACTCTAACAAAACAAACCCTCAAACAGAACAAGGAGGCAAAGTAGGAGTGAATTTCCTCCACCTGAGTTTTGTGTGTCCTGGGTAACTAGAGCAGAGAGCAGTATAGTAGACAGGGCTTATTAGTGCTAATACTAAGCTTAATGTAAGTTATTGCTTTCTGGATTTTTTCCCATACTTTATGAGATAGTAAATACACAAAGGCCTGAATATGAGCTTTGTCTCACTTGTAAAGACACCAGAGCAGTGCCTCTGTGTGCCTCTATTAAATCTTTGCAGTTGGGCATATTTTGCTTTTGCTGACTTGTGCCGGCTTCTCAGCTGTGCTTTTCTGTAGCGTGGTTATAATAGGAATTTATAATTGATGTGTGGGCTAAACCTTGGCACAGAAACTGTCAAGAAGATAGGAAGAACAGACAGTGAAGCTTTGTGTTAGAGGGATGATGACAGAGAGCTCTAGCTGTTGCCATGCTATTTGCATTTGTTGTTCAGTCTCCAGACTGGAGTTCTGCCTTGGATTACAAAGGAAGTTGAGTTTTCTGTCTTCCCAGTGGCTGGCTGAAGGCTTGGGACGATGGTTCACGTTGGTTTCACAGGGAAAGTGCTGCATGGTGTCCACTTTGGTTTAAAAAAAAAAAAAAACCAAAACCAAACCCAGCCTTCTTAAAACTCTTCTCCAAATGAAGCACAGTGACGCCCAGGAGGGATGCCCAGGCAGCTCTCCTGTCTCTGGCTCCCTCATTAGACACAGACCAGGGCAGCTCATGGCAGCACTGGGTTCTTCCTGTGCCCACACAGCAGCTGCAGCCACGGTTCCTCCCCAGAACTGCCAGGTCTCCTTGTGGTTCCCTTGATTTCTGTGTGAGTCTAATTTGTGGTTGTCACCTTGTGAGCTTGACACCATCTGCTGGGGAAGGTGCCGTGGGAGGTGTGCAGCGAGCAGAGCCGGTTTGGGATCCTCAGCCCAGGCAGGCCTGTCTTGCATAAATTATGTTGGAATTCCATCCCTGTTGGGCCACAATTGTAGGTGTCCTTCCTAGAAATCATGCAATAGCAGAGTTTATTCAGCACTCCCAATGTCATCATCCATTTAGAAGAAATAATTCTAATGGCAAGTTACGTTAAACAAGAGATTGACTAATCATAGTAGCTGGTGTTTGTTTGGATTGGGTTTTGTTTTAACTTTTTATGCCTTCCAGCTACTTAAAAGCAAATTTTCATATTTTAAGCATCTGCATTGCCTTGAAAACAAGTTTGAATTGGTATTCTAGGACAGCATTTTGCCTTTAACAGTGATTTAATGTTCAAATCTAGTCCTTGAACTTGACTTTGAAAAGGACCGTGATTTTATTTACTTTCATGTCTCCACTTCTAAAACCAGAAAAATGTTCACAGGAAATTTCCGACCATCTTGGTGTATCTTAGTGTTGCTGATGGCCTGGAAGTAGCTGGGATCTTTTATCCTTTACTGCTCAGACAGTAATTTTCTTCAACATTGTTTTTTGCATGTTTAAACAAGGAGGCTGACCTGGTTACAACACATGAACTTGGGCATAACTTTGGAGCAGAGCATGATCCTGACAGTCTGCCAGAGTGTGCCCCTAATGAAGACCAGGGTGGGAAATATGTCATGTATCCTATTGCTGTCAGTGGAGATCATGAAAACAACAAGGTATGGTTTTTCAGTTTTGCATCAACACAAAAGTTTCTGCTGTATGTATTCTGCTATGTAGTTAATGATTCCTGTAGTTTGAAACCACCAGAATGTAATGGATTAGCCATAAGAAAACATTTGCATGTAGTTGGGTTTTCTGCAAGATAAGTTCATCTTTGGAATCTGGGTTTCACTGGAGTTCATAGCATGTCAAGGTGCATTTTAATTAGCTGTTTGTAATTAGCTGTGGCCATATGCTGCTACAAGCAAGTCATCAGCAAGAGCCCAGTGCAGGACATTCAGTACCACACAGCGTTGGGGTGGTCCGTAGCTGCTGTTGGAGAGGGGCTGCCAAGTGCCACAGCCATGGTGCAAGCTCGCCCTGGCAGTGTGGGGTTGGCATTGTGCCTGTTCTGCAGATGAGAAACTCCATGACCAGGGGGTGGCTGATCTGCAGCCTGGCCTGAGCTGTGGCTGTGCCCAGCCCCTGCCCAGAGGCAGCGCAGTCTGTGCCTGGTCCTGCAGCTTCACATCCCGTCCTGGGGCCGGTGCAGCCCTGGAGCCCTGGGAGAGCTGGAGTTGTCTGGGAGACAGACTGAGTGGGGGAGTCCCTGCAGTGTGTAAGTGTCCATCACTGACCCAGCTGTCACTTCCCCATCTTAAATTTTTTCCAAGATATCAAACTGACAGTATAGAGGAAATGAATGCGTTCTGGGATGCCAGAACTTGGAGGCATAGGGAGGCTGGGTCTGTCTTAGGTGCTGGTTGTTGACAGAAGGGTACATTCAATGCTGCTCTTTTCCCCTGCTGCCCTTTTCCCCTGTGACTCTCTAGATGTTCTCAAGCTGCAGCAAAAAATCCATCCATAGGACCATAGAGATCAAGGCCCAGGAGTGCTTCAAAGAGCGCAACAACAAAGTGTGTGGGAACTCCAGAGTGGATGAAGGGGAGGAATGTGATCCTGGCCTCTTGTACCAACTGGCTGACCCCTGCTGCTCTGCAGACTGTAAGCTGAAGGATGGTGCCAAGTGCAGGTAAGGGGAAATGAGCTGCAGCTTCTCTTTGCACAGGAGAGAACGATGGGCTGGGCTGAAAACTCCTAAAGCCACCTGCAGCCTCACAGGCCTCTTTCCTGGCTTTAAGGCTAAATACGTGAGCTTACAACAGTGAAAGACTTCATGAAGGGCCTCTGTGTGCATACATCAATTTTTACAGCATTCTGTTTTCCTGGGAAGTGTCAAAAGCCCCAGGCTTAAAAATTATTATTGTGTTGTCATTGTTATTACTACCATTATTATTAAGCAAACTTAGGCAATCAAAAAGCATTAAAAAATTCCTGTGCAAATACAATTTTTGTTTTTATTGAAAGATGGCTTTATACACTGGTACATACTGGTATTTCCAGAATGCTGCAAAATGTGTTTGAGCAGACAACACACTGACTGCACTAAATGGCTCCTCTTTCTGTTGTTGCTTTTTGGGGTGTTCATGGCCTTGTTGCAATGCAATCTCCAATCTGTTTTTTTCATAGTTCAGCTCTACACCACATAACAGTAGAAAACTTTTGCAGCTCCTTCTGTTTAGCAAGAAAATCCATCAATTTTAATGAGTGTTTTTGTACTAAGGGCCTTCTTGCATTAGGTGAGAACAATGAAAGTAAAGACAATGCAGAATACCAAGTAGGAAACCTTCAGGACAAACAGAAGGGGAAGAAAAGTTCGGGGAAGGAAAAGGTGAAACATCTTGTCCTAAGTTGCACAGCAAGTTAGAAGAGGATGAGCCAAGTGCCTTGAATAAATACAAAGGTTCCCTGTGTTGTCTCTCAATGTATTTTACTTTCGATATGATTTTACCTTTAGTACATGAAGCGTGAGTGTGCATGAGTGGTTGTGAGAGTGGGCAGAGAGGGCAAGGGTTGAATCAATGGGTCGGTCTCCAAGAAATAGTTTTTTCTAAACATCTTTTTTTCTCTGGCTTTGTCACACTTGTACTTACTTTTTAAAAATTGGTTAAGATGTATTTCTTTCATTTTGATCTTTCCCCAGTGACCGGAACAGCCCTTGCTGTAAAGGCTGCCAGTTTGAAAGTGCACGAAAGAAATGCCAAGAAGCCATAAATGCCACTTGTAAAGGAGAGTCTTTTTGCACTGGTAGGATGTGGTTCTGTCCCCTGTGTGTCAGCTAGCCAAGTGCTCCAGGCTCAGTGTCCTGTTCAGCCCTCTTTCAGTCTAGTGCCCTTTAGTCATCCGGTACATGTAATTTTAGCCACCAGTTAAGCATCACAATATGCTCCTATAATGAGTTTCATTGTAGTTCAGGAGTCACTTTGTGATTTATTGCCCAGAAGAGCATAAAAAAATGTTGGTTTGGTTTTTTTTGTTTTCCATTTTTTGTTTCTTTCCCTTAAAAGAAAAAAAAAAACAAAACAGAGTGTGTCACTGGGAGGGAACAAGAATGGATTTTGCCATAGAAAGGGTGGAGTTACTGCAACTCTGCTTTACTTCCTCACTTGTTTGCTTCCTCCTCATAATCTTTCTCAGAGGCAGGGAGTCAAGTCAGGGTGTGTGCTTTGCCATAGGGGGGCTCCAGGGTCTGCACCTACTGCTTGATTGTCAGTGCCACAATGCCTGAGCTGTTGAAAGCCTCCAGAGCTTCTGCTGCCTCTCAGAGCAGCTGGCAGGCAGCCTGCAGATGAAAGCCAAGAACAAGCTGTTGGGGTTTTCCTGGGATAAGTCTGTATTTCCATTATTTTCCTTTTTTCTTCTGCACACTTAGGTGCTCTGCCCTTTGCTCTAACACAGTCCTCCCACTCTGCTGACTTCCATCTGTAGGGAACAGCAGCGAGTGTCCCCCTCCAGGGAATGCTCCAGATGACACAGTCTGCGTGGACATGGGGAAGTGCAAGGACGGGGAGTGTGTCCCCTTCTGCGAGAGGGAGAAGAACCTGCGGTCGTGTGCGTGCAACGGTGGGTGACAGGCTGAACTGAAAATTGGTATCTCATCTCTGCTCCTTGGAGAGTGCTGGCTTTGCTGTGGGCTGGCCTGTTGGAGGGCTGAGTTTGTGGTTTCTGGAAAAGTTTAAACTGTTGGGTTTTGTCAGCTGTTTTCTGTTTAAAAAGGGAATGTGAATGTCCTTCTGTCTTCTGGTGGTCTGGGCTGAAGACATTAAGATGAGACTTAGGGTCTGACACTCTAGCTAAAGGAGAGGACACTCTCCTACCTTCCAGCTCTACCACAGATGGACAGAAGGCAGATTGTAAGGAGATCCCAACCAACCTCTGGATCCAGCATCTGGCAGAGGAGTAGTGGCCTCCAGCAAATGGTTAAAGAACGATTTCTAAGAGATTAAAGTGCCTTGAGAACATAGAATCCCCGAGTTAATGTCTCTGCTAATGTGCTTGCCAAATACTTCTGCCAGTGAGGTTTCCTGCTCCTTTGCTCTCCATATTGTCCCTTAAATGTGGTAAAGCAGCTGGGAGTAGGATGAAAACTTCACAGGGGCAGTGCAAGGAATTGCTGAGAGTCCCACTGTTCGAGATGGAGGGCATAGCCGAGGACAAAGGTGCCTAGAGGACTCAGAGCTAAGAAATACTTCTCTTTTTGGATTTGTGTTTAGAACCTCTTCACTGGCCTGTTGATCTGTGCAGTGTTGGGGTATCAGCTTGGAGAACTTGGTCCCACTGTACCCCCTAATATGTTGCACAGGGCATATGATGGAGTTTTAGGCTTGATCATCAGAGTGCCTGAAATTGGGTGGTTCAGTCCTGCCTTCCCTGTGGGGAAGCTGGTCAGGACTGTGCTCAGTCAGGGGACTCATGGGGTTGTGGGTTGCAGGTGACTCTTTGTACTTCCAAGGAATGAGTTTGCTGCTTTCTTACAGAAACAGATAACTCCTGCAAGGTGTGCTGCCGGGATGAGCAGGACAGGTGCACGCCCTACGTGGATGCCAACGACCAGTTCCTGTTCCTGCGCAAGGGGAAGCCTTGCACTGTGGGGTTCTGTGACACAAATGTGAGTGTGCCCAGCTCTGCCCTGCTGGGTGTCTGAGTCCTTGGGAAGGAGGACTGTGCTGGGGAAGAGAAGCCAAAGCTTGAGCAGGGTAATGGGTTTTAAGTATCTCTTCACAGGATAAATATTAAAGGGTGTTGGAGTTCTGCAGAGGCCTGTGTAAGGGGAAGCTGTTACCTTCTGCAGCTGCTCATTACCCCCTCTGCTGCTCCCCACAGCTCAGCAGCTGGCACCCTGCACAAAGGAGGGGACTGAGACTGCCCTAAGCTCAGCTGGGCTTGCAGTGCTTGCCTTTCCAGTTGTTCCCATTAGCCCAATTAATTTTTACTCCAGTAATTCAGGTCAGGGAGCAATCACATGAAAATGCAGCCTGCAGTATCTGAAAGGGGCAGTGAGCCTGTGGTGGGGAGACTGGTGGGTTGCTGGCACTCAGGGGCCTTTTCCTTAGTACAGCTGCATGGACACCTGCAGGCCCCAGTGGCTGGAGCTAAAGTGGGTGTCAGCAGAAGTGAATTTGGGAGGGCATGCCCCAGTCCTTCTGCTGGCACAGCTGGAAGACCAAGGTTCTACTGTGTTAAACCAGCACAGCCAAATCTGGGAGTGAGTTTGTCTGTAACCTTGGGCCTCCTGAGAGCTGCAGCCTTCTTTGTGGATAATGGGAGCTGAGGCTTCCGGTTTAAATCTCTCCATAAACTTCAGTTTTATGTCCCCTAACATGGGCCAAAGGTGGAGTGGATTTTGCATATTTCAAATGTTAAAGCTTGATCTGATTCAGATAGCAATCACATTGAAACTGGTTTGATAAAGGCAGCAAAAATTGGACTGCTGCTATTGGGCATGAGTGTAAATTTGTATTCAGAATATAAGTGAAGTCATGCTGTGTCTGTAGTTCTCATTTCATCACCATCATTTATCTCCCTCTCCAAGAAGGCAGCACGTAATGCTTAAGTAGCGTAAGATTATTTACTTGCATTTGCAGGGCAAATGCGAGAAGCAAGTACAGGATGTGATTGAACGATTTTGGGATTTCATAGACCAACTCAGCATCAATACTTTTGGTAAGATACATAAGCATATCATTTGGGGGTTTCTGAGTTCATGACATGAACCTCTAAAGCCTCAGAGGGAGTTAGCTGGCTGGATTTATTCACCCATGTGCAAGGGTAGATAGTAGCTGTGCTTGTGATATATCTAAGTGTATTTTTGCCTGAAGTTTGACACTATTGATTTCACCTTTTAAAGCTGAAAGGATGGGGGATCATTTTTTTCTAGGCATCTTCCAAGCTTGTGTAAAGGACGATAGCTTCTTGTCTGAATACCAAGAACTAGGTCAATTAGAGAAAAGGAAGTAACAGTCAGTCTCTTTAGAGGTCAGCTAGATTCAGCAGGGTATAAAGTGGGCCTCTCAGTGGGATTTAAATGTCAACAGAACGGGAGGGGAACACTTCCTTTCTCTGTCATTTGAGAAAACCAGAGGCCACGCACCTCACGCTGTGCCTGTGCTGAGGCACTCCCTGTGACTGAGCAGGTCTCCTTGGTCTTGATCCCAGCCGTGCCACCCAAGCAGGTGTCCCCTCCCCCCAGGTGTCCCCCCAGTGTCTTCCTCTGTGTAACTGGCACCAGACAAAACCCATGGTTAGGCTGGGGCTGTGTCATGAGCCCCAACTGTGTGCTCACGGTATCGCTGTGCCTGCACAGTGCAATTATCTGAGTTGCAGCTTTCAATCTCAAGCTTCAGGGACAAAAAAATATTTCTTAGGTAATTGATAAAGCTGTTTAGCCTGCTTGGATAGAGGCAGTTTTTTAATCTTCGACATTGAAATATTTTGTTTGTGGAGGCAGGTAGAGAGCACGTGACTGTTACATCAGAATTTGGTAATGGACTCGCAGTGTGTCTTGTATAAGTGAGAGGGGCAGCTTGGCTGGCTCCGTGTAGGCTGTTCCAAAAGCACCCATATGAAATATTACAGCCTTACAGCATTTCTCTGCAGAGAACAACAGAGAAAAACCTGTTATTGTTAACATACTGGATAAAATTTTCTAAAATTGTATAATTTTACCTTTGCCTACTCCAAAGCAGGCAGCTGTGCTTCTCTGAGCAACTCTGAGGCTTCACTTGCCTGAGGGGGGGAATAGATGTGTGTGTTCATGAAACAGTATTTGGTAGGTGACTGACAGATTTGAACTGGTTTCACAGGGAAGTTCCTAGCGGATAATATAGTGGGCTCTGTGCTTGTCTTCTCCTTACTGTTTTGGATTCCTCTCAGCATCCTTGTGCACTGTGTGGTGAGTAAGCTGTCTTTGAGATGACTGCTCTGTTGGATTTTGCTGTGAGAACACCCTTCATATGTGAAATGGCAGATGGCTGTGGGAGAAAATGATGGGAAGCTTTTAGCAGACTCTGGGGGGAAATCCAGCATATGTAAGGCTTACTGCTCCTTCAGTAGGCAAAACTCTTGCTAAACTCTGCAGGCCTTGGCAGACCCAGTGCTCCCATGACTATTCCCTGGAGCCTTTCCCATTCTTTCCCAGGCAGATTTCTTTCTCTGCCTTCTGAATTCTACCCAAATATAATTTTGATATCTTTATCATTAAGAACAAAGTCTTCTAAAGCTCTGTGAAGAAACAAAACACCCACGTTTTGAGGGGAGACACAAGAGTGGGAAGTGATCTTAGTTGAGCTTGGGTGGATGGGTAAAGAGAGCTCATGGCAACTGGGAGTGTGGACATAGTGTGCTGCTGACAGCAGTGTGGGCTTGGAGCAAAGGGGTGCTGTGCCCACAAGCACTCCTGGGATGAATGGGAAGGCATGGGAAATAGGGGAAGGGGAAAGAGCCCCACAAGGTGCTGTGTCCCTGCAGGAAAAAGGAGACCTTGCCATAGGGAAATTAACTTTCTTATTTTGTGTGTGTGTGTTTTTCAATAGGACAAGAAATTGGACAAGCAGTACGAGGAGAACACGAAGTCCCTGTTTTGCCCCAGTGTAAGTTGCTGTCTGAATTGGCAGCAGGCTGCCCCACGTGTACTGGAAAACCTGAACCTCAGGTGTCTGTGGAGTATTTACCAAAGGAGTAATAACAGAGACCCCCAGAGCCCCATGCTGCCGAGGGGTGAATGCATGTGAGGGGAAGCTGGTTTCTGAACAAGCCTGTGTTCACTCTTACCAAGCACTGCAGCATGGCAGGGTCTGATCCTTCCTTCCTGCAGGAGCTGTGCCTTGTTGACAGAGCCACTGTGGTGCAGCAGAGAGGGGCAGGAAGCTCTGCAGAGCACAGCTTCACCCGTGCCTGGCATCCCCTGGGCACAGCACCAGCCACAGGCTGCTTGTTCCCAGCCAAGTGGTGTCACTGAAGCACCAGGCTCAGAAATCTCTGCCAAATGTGGTGTCTTTGCTGCAGAATGGCTGCTTGCAGGAGTTGGCTTCTAGCAGCCAGATGTGTTGCAGCCTTCCAGTTGCTCAAGGGGCCCATCGGTGACACTTCTCACCTTGCAGATATTGAGCTGGGAGAGGGGAAGAGCAAAAAAGTGCCAAGATAAAATTTAATTACAGTCCAGCACAGGGCCCCTTGTGACATAGAGTTTTGGGTATCCTTTCCTGGGCTTTGACAATCCAGTTCCTACTAAGAACTGAAATACTCAATTAAGGAAATGTTGTTCTGTAAGGGGAGGGGAAAAAAGCCTTGCAGAACTCTTCCTTGTACAACCATTGGAGGAAGCAAACTGAAGTCTGAGACCAGTGAGGCAGACTGCCTCTGTCATCTGCTGTGACAGAACTGAGGGTGATCTCAGTTTGAGTGCCCCATAGCTGGTCTTGAATGCCATGAGAAAAGTTACCTTAGTGCTTCTTACCTGCATTCAATTGAGAAAATCCCAGAGGCAGGAGAGAGCACAGGTATAGCCAATGGGGTCCTTGTACCAGCAACAGTTTAACAAACAGATTTTGTGTCTTTTTAATCTGCTGAGGATGGAGCAGTTGGGAAATGGTAGCTGGTAAACATCTTGTCCTTCCCACTACTGGCATTTGCTGAGGTCCTTGGGGATTTTTTTCTGCCTAGAGATCTCTGGATATTTTCCAAACTATGCTCAAATAGAAGCAGACATCAGTGATGTTGCAGAATTTGGTTGTGATGACACAGGCCCCTGCAGTCTTTGACCCTGTGTTCAGTACAGCTTCTTGTACATGAAACCATGAACTCTCCAAGCTGGAGAACTGGAATAAGCTGTACCTTGGACTGTTTCCCTGAAGTGAGTTCTGTGTCATGTGGCTTGACCCTGCATTTCCAGTCCTACGTTTTGCCAAAGCTGTTTGGGCCCCAGGAGGGCAGAGCCGAGTCATCAGCTCTGTCCCGGTGAGGCTGTCACCTGTGGTGCTTCATACAGAGAAGCAAGAGGCAGAGGTGGCCCAGCCTTTCTGCCTTTGGGGAGTGGCAGGGAGGCCGTGGTAGCCCTTTAGCGGCTCTAACAGGAGTGCGGCTGCTCCTCAGAAGGCGCCTCCTCCTTTGAAAAACGGTGCAAAACCCGAACCCTGGCCTAGACGCTGGTTGCTTGTGCCAGTGACGCGGCTGCTTGTGTCTTGCAGAACGTGGAAATGCTGAGCAGCCTGGACTCCGCCTCCGTCCGCATCATCAAGCCGTTCCCCGCGGCGCCGGCCTCCAGCCGGCACCAGCCGCTGCAGCCGCTGGCGGCCGCGCCCGCCGCGCCCGCGCCGCCCAAGCAGGACCACCAGAGGATGGACACCATCCAGGAGGACCCCAGCACAGACTCGCACATCGACGAGGACGCCTTTGACAAGGACCCCTTCCCAAACAGCAGCTCGGCCGCCAAATCTTTTGAGGACTTGACAGACCATCCTGTCGTTAGGAGTGAGAAAGCTTCGTCCTTCAAACTGCAGCGCCAGAACCGGGTGGACAGCAAAGAAACAGAGTGCTAGTGTCCTGCTGCCTTCTACACGTAGGACTCATGTCTGCAAAATAAGGATCTGAAACCATTTCATTTCTATAAATATAAATTATGTATATATATTTTTGTGAGGGAGTGGGAGAATAAGGAAGTGACCTACTGCAGATGCTGGTCATGTGTATGACCTTCCTTAAATTACATTTATTAGAGCATTATATCTTTCAAAAAGGAAAATCCAAACTAGAACTGGCTTGTTTTTGAAGCTTTTTGGATTTGTTTTTCTATTTCCTTGACCTTTAACATTTCCTTCAACCTGTGGTGCAAAACCAAATATCCTGATGGATATTGGACTGTGTATATCAGCCTTTTTTTTTATAATTTAATATTTTGTAGTCTGACAGCACTGATAGACAAAATTAAGGGGCTTTTAAAACCAAAATGAACACTGCAGTATGTTCCATAATAGATAATTTAGCAGTTTAAGTTACATGTAACCAAAAGCCTAAGCAAATGCCTTGAGAACAGAGAGTAATGAAACAGTTAAAAATACCATCTTACAGCATTCAGTGAAATGCATAATCAGAATAAAGAAACTTAGGATGCCCAGCTTCTGTATAAACAAAAGGATCACAGTGGCTGTTATGCACATAGATGGTGCAGGAAAAATGCTCCTCTGGCATGAAACTCTTCTGCCTCAGTGGTGAGGCTGTTGTGTCTTTGTGGCTTTTGTTGGGAGCTTCCCAGTCTGCATGAAGGTTTGTGTGTTGCAGCTGTGTGGCTAGAGAAAGAAATGTAAAGAAATAATTTATGCAGGTGACATTTTAAACTGCTGTTCTCAGCGGTTTTAGTGCAGAAATGTTTCTTCAAATGTTATTTTAAAATAGGCAACACTATTGTTGAAATGTTCAAATTGCTGAGCTGTTTTCCATGGTCTCTGTGGCCTTTGGAAGCTCCTGCTGCACAAATGAGGGGAAAAAATCACTCCATTGCAGGAGAGGCATTTGTTTAAAAACAATTGTGAATTTAGTACAGAAATAAACCTTTGCTAAAACTTGCAGGGTAAGTATAAGGAGGAGATTTTGTGAATTCAGATTCTCACACAGGTAGTAAAATGTGATGTTCAAAGTTGGTAATTGAATGGTGTCTTCTGTACAGCTGGAGCTCTGTCAGGTGAGCTGGGACTGGCACAGGAGCAGTGTTTTAGCTTGGTAGCAGATGGACTGAAATAGTGGAGTCACAGAGCAGCTGTCCTGGTAGTACAGCAGCACCTTCATTCTGCATCTGTTTTCTCCCACAATAATCTACTGGTAAAACTGACAGGACGTGGCCAAGGGCAGAACCATTGAACTGTTACAAGCCTGGACTCAGCCACAGGGGAGCGGGGCTGCGGCGAGCCCCTGGTTTTAAATGTGAGGGAAAGGAACTGACCCTGTGCTGCCAAGCTGTGTGAGAGCTCCCTCTCCTCCACACCAAGGATCCTTGTTACACTACTACTTGAATGTGTGCCTTATGGTGTTTCTATCTGACTAGCTATTGTGTTTCATATACTGGTTTTCAACTTTGTTTGGGGTTGTTTTTTGTTCGGGTTTTCTTTTTTTGATTCAGTGCAAAGTACATGTGTGAGGAGTTAATTTAATTCCCAACAAAATAAAAGCTTTTTATATTAAAAAAAAAAATCAGTTAAACAAGAGCTGTGTCTATGTAGTCCTTTTTCTAAAAGGTCTCCTTGCTTTGGTTGTCAAAGCCTGGGTTAAAAGTCTGGCATGCAGCCAGGCAGGAGCCAGGATTTCTGACTGCTGCAGAGGCCAGACCCGGAGTATCCGTGGTGCAGACCTGCACCCTGAGGGCTGCCTGCTTCCTGCCCAGGCCGGAGCTGGTCCTGCCATGTGTCCTGCAGATTATCATCGGTTCAGATGGTGACATTAATGCCTAAGGTCTGGGGGTGTGCTCAAATGCCTCTTCAGGTACCAAATCTGTGAGTACATGTTCTCAGCACAAAGGTCTTTACTGCCCAGGTGAAAACCACACAGTGGCAGGAGCTTGGGAGCATGAAAATCGAGATTTGGAGCAGGCCTTGGAAATCACTGAATCCATCCCCCAGCCTGGCCTCTATTCCAGAAAGTGAAAGCAGTATTGACATGGTTTGTTCGTAACACCTGAGGCAGGAAGATCCACAGCTTCCTACAGGGAACCCCTTTTGCTGTTCAGCCAGTCTTTACTGTAAGCATTTATTACAGAGAGGATAGTCCAGGTTAATACTCATAAATATTTATATATCAAGCTCGCTTCTGCTCTGGCTCCAGGCACATGGGAAGTAACAACTTATGCTCCAGTTTATAACACTTACATAGGAGATGACAGGTCTTGGCCAGCTTGTCTTAGTTATTTAATGAAGCAAAGGCAGTCTAATGGCACTAACAGTGCAGGACAGCATGAGAGCCTCTCATTACTCTCTCTCTCACCCACTACATAATAAACATACCTGTTCCATGTCAACATAACTGTTAATACAGCCCAAAACTATGGAGGGGTTATATTTGCACTGATAAGCTATTTGATTTTTATGCATGGTTAGTTGTATCCTCATTTTTGCTGCTATCTGGCTTGCTAGACAATCGTTTCCCAAACTATTTTTTTCCATACTTGTTGAATTGCATCTAGGTTTCAGGTAGGTTTTTCTTGTTGTTTGTAAAGGCAGTTTTGTAGTTTGTGTTCTCGTGGCCAAAATCTGCAGTCTGCAGTACTTACATCAGTTGTAAAATTATTTTAACAACTCATTTGAAAAGTCTTAACTTGATGGCAAATGCCATACAGTGCAGCTTGTCAGCAGAGATGCAAACCTTCTCTAGCAGTTTCTCCAAGCTCATGTATCACCAGTTTTACACTGCCCAAAAACATGCACTGGTCTGAAATCTGTACCTATACACAAGAGCTGCTGCCGCCAGAGTAAGTTAAATTTTTAAAGCCCTGCTCTAAACTACTCTCTATCACTACCAAAGCCAAAGTAAAACTCAGGGAACTGCTTTTCCTACTGTATTACATTAAAATAAATTAATCTGGACTGGCATTAATGGCTCTTGACAAACTCCACACGACTGCCTCTTATGAGCTCCTCTGTGTTTAGAGCAAGTAGATGATATTAACCATAGTGCAGTCACCAGAGCTCAGCAAGGCCAGGAACTGCTAAGGGCAGCCTCTATACCTTGGCCCCAGAGCAGCTGAGACTCATTTTCCTGAGTCTTCCAAGGAAAGAGCTACTTCTCCCCACAGATATCCTGTGGCAACAGCAGCATGAAGAAAAACCATCCCAGGACACATCCCAAAGTGGTCTCACCTTTATTCTGCCACAGACCAAGAGAAGGGGACAGAGAGGAGCATTGCTGGGGCAGTGCCCCGTTCCCCGAGGACACTGCAAACTGCAGCTCGTTGCTGGATAAGGGGCTGGCTCTGTCTGGTGTGGCTGCCGTGGCTCCTCCCTGCAGGGATCTCACAGCAGACTGGCCTCGGGGTTGGTGTGGTCCACGTCACGCCAGTAAGGAAGCAGTGAAGGCAGAGCAGACAGTTTGTTTTCCAGGCGTGACCAAAGCTGAGCTGCTAGAAAGCTGTTGCCTTTTGTTGATAAATGAAGACCATCAGACAAATAGGAAGAGAAATCCTACAAGGGAGATTAAAATCATGTATTAGTGTATTTGCTAGCTGCAAAGAGAAGGTCTTGAGTAATTCTTCAAAGCCAGTATATGGTACACTGGTTTTATTTTTCACTGTTTATGTTAAAGTGATGGCCACAATCACTTCTATTCACCAGTAAAAGATCATGGGATTAAGTGATGCAATCAAAATACTGCACCAGCTGCACTACTGAACAGTCTACTGCATCAGGGAGTGCAGGGGAGAGAAAAGGTTCAATGTCCAAACTGGAGTTACCTGCTCACAGGAAACATCTGCAGTCTCCCATGGATGAGTTTGGCTATTGGTCAGAAGCATCAGCAACATCCCTGTGCAGCCACATCTGACCTTGAAATTAGCCCAACCCTGCACAGCGGGTTGGACAAGAAGCCTCCAGAGGCCCCTTCCAACCTAAACTATCCCATGACTCAAGTCCAAGGAAAAGGCTATTTAGATATAATGCATTCAGGGGACATTTGTTAACCAAGTACCATGGCCAGGCTGTATAAAGCTTTATTTCTCATTGCCAACTATGAAGCACTCTGGGTTATTTTTTCCCTTCCCTAAAGTGTAATTTGGATGTATTTTGTACCATTTCAGTGATAACGCAGCACCACCCGTTCCTCTGTGCTAAATGCTGCATTTCACAACTCACAACAGCCTCAAATATTTCTGATTTCATCCTACCTGATTCTTCTGCATGAGGCTCCAGAGGTCGAGCACATCCGTGCCGCATTCCCTGGCGACCTGGACGCAGGCCTGTGCGTACTGCCCGGTGGTGGCGTTGCTGCGGTTCAGTTTGTCACCTACCAGCCAGAAACAAAGAAAACACCCAGCACCCGCCACCGAGGCAGCCCCATTTCAGTCTCCTGTGGCACACACGGCGTGTGTCAGCTTGTTAAACCAGCAGGAATCACCAGTCACAAACTAAATCCAAAGCACAGCAATCGAAGTGGCCGGAAGCTATGGCTTTGTGTGATGTTTTTCAGGGAACCCTTTGGTTCTGAGTCACTTGAAAATGTCTCTTTTTAACAAATATGCATCAGGTGAGAGAGAAGAAACAGCAACAAGCACACAACATAACTCTGCTGCTCACAGCTTTCACCTTCTGGCAAGCTTCAGGTGAAAGTGGTGCTTAGATTTAAAACTCTTCACACACCTGCTAGTGGCAGGTGAAACAGAGTTAAGTACATGGAAATCTACTTAGAAGCTGCCTTCTGCTTTTTGTCCGACTTCCACATGTAACTGCTCCTGGCAGTAGCCCTCTTGCTACCTGGATGAATGTTCCTGTGAACATCACCATCCTCCTCCTTCCCATCTCTCCTTCGCTCTGATATCTATCTGGCAAAACTAGAAATAGGCAGAAAAATTCTCCTTGCTACTGGAGGGCAGACGGTCTGATATTGCTGCTGATTTTGCCCACAATACTTCATTTGTGATCCATGGTCTGAGATTACCCTTTTGTTCCATCCCAGTACTCTCTTTTAGACAGATGCTGGCAGATTCAATGCTTTAAACTCAAGTTTCCTCCATCCCTACCCCATAAAATGGACAGCTTTAAGAGGAAAATAGATTAACATTACAAGTGCTCCTTGACAGCTGGGAGCCAGATAAGCAGCATTTGAGGTGTGCTCACATAACATCACATCAAAGCCTGCTAATGCAAGATCATACAATAATGTTGTCTAATTTAATGCAGTTTAAACTTAAGGTCATCTTCAAAGTTTTACTGCTTTGATTGAAAACACAACTTAGGATAAGTGAGTTATAGAATTATAAATTATAGAAAACCATGCCACTAAGGCACCAGCTCTGTTTTTACCTGACCTAACTCAAAAGTTTTTCATAAATGTGCAAGAACTGGACAAGGTGTCCCAACAGAAAAGAGAACATGTTCTCAGGAGGTATAAACTGTCACTGCTGGAGTCAGTGGGATTATGGCAATTTCCACCAGCTCAGTAACACAAAGTGGTGCTATTATGTCTCTAATTTTAGAGTTAGCTTAAACAACATAATGGGAAATCATGGAACTACCTTTTTTATTCTTTTTCAGGTACTTTTATTAGCATCCTCAGAATATGATATCCTCTGGTATTGTTTTTTTTAACTTTAAAATAAACCTGGCTGGGATATTACTGCTTTTCCAAACAGACATGAAAACTGCTGTACCTAGTAAAAATTTTTTAAGGCACACAATGCCAAAATATCTTCCTTTATTTATATTACTTTGGAAGCTGCTGGGACACAAAGTAATCTGCCTAGGACATGTTGACAAACCCCATGTTCTTAGAGGGCAGCCACTTCTGCCAGTTCTATGCATTAACAGATCAATCAAGACTTTGGAAAGGATGTTAGTAATTAGTTGGTAGTCACTCCACGAGCTTATGCAGAAGCTGTTTAGTAAAACAGCAGCCCTTTTCCAACAAGTCAGACAACACGACTACAATATGGCACACACACAAGGGAAATCACCTGACAACCCGGGAACTGTCACTTACACTCTGCTGGCAAAATGCAGAAATTTCACCCATCCTCATCATTCTTTTACCTTTGGCAAGACATGCCTTTTCCCAAGCTGATTCCTGAAGAGGTGGTGGTGTTATCAAAACAATCCTGTCCGCAGTGACGTCGACTGACTTCAGGTACTGCACCATGCTCTTCAGGTTGGCAGCGTATTCCTCCAAGGGAACGTGCTGCTTGGGGTTCAGCTCTGAGAGGGGTGGATGGAGCACAGGCATCAGTGGTGCTGAGCTCCCTGCAGGTCTGGCACACAGCACAATGAAGCTTTTACACAGCATGGCCATGCACACTCATTTCCAGTGAGCTGCTCCCCTCGGCTGTGAATTCAAGAGATGTGGTAGGAAAATCCTGCTCCTCAATACCCAACACAGACAAATGAAGAGTTTAAAGACAGCGTTTCCAACTAAGGTAAATAAGGCACAGAGGGGAAACCCCAACGGCTGGATTTTTTTAAGATTCCTTTTTTTACAACTTTGTATCTTAATATTAGAACACATAATCACCTCAAACCTCATCTGAACCAAAACCTGAGATTTCTAATGTTCTTGGATGCAGAGAAAATTCTGGGAAGTCCCATGGACATGCAGTGATGCACTGATGTTATCATTTTGATTCGACTCCTGCTATGCTTATCTGAAATAGAAACCAAATGCTACCTTCCCTCCTTTCCTCAGCCCATCTGCCAAGAACTCATCAGACTCCTTTAGAGACAGAAAAACCAGCTGGATGCCCAACACCAATTTTAGGCAATCACTATACAACTAAGTCTTGAGCACCCTGAAATTGACTTTTCTAATATTAAAACTTGGTGATAGGGAGAGAAATGGAAGGCATTGCATGGTTTAAATACAAACGAAATGACTGAAAACAAACCTCTGTATACACGAAAAGAGAGCAATCAATTCCTGGAGAAGTAGCAGGAAAAGCCTATGAAATGTTCTGCCTATTCTGCTAAACTGTAAAACAGTCTTAGAATAGGTCACAGGAAAAAAAAGACAAAAAGCAAGCTACCCTACCTTTCAAAGCACTGTCATTAGCTCCAAAGAAAATAGTAACTGCAACAATACTGTCAGCACTAGTACTTTCAGTGATCAGTCTTGGAAGAATCAATTTAGCCCATCTGGTGTTGTACCCCGAGATTCCACGGTTCAAAACATCACATTTTCTGAAACGGAGATACATATCAAAAAGAACAGCTCTTCTCTCCACCAAAACAAAACTTGGGAAGCTATGAACCATTCTGTCAGGCCTCCATCTCTCTCAGGAAAAATGAGATGTCACAGGAGTTTTCAATGGGATCATGCTTTCAAAGTGCACGCACAGGTTGCACATGTAGTATTTACCTGTTACTTACACTATGGAACCAGAACAACAATCCTGACAATCACTAAGGAATTTTTAATTTCCACTCAAGCTTTGAGTGGAAACACCCAATGAGTATTTCCACCACTTCTGGGCATGCTGCCCAAAAGGCAGTTCCACTTCACTAAATAAATAAATGTCAATAAATAAACATGCATTAAATATTAACTGCTGTTGGTTTTCATTTAGAAAAGCTGCATTACTTTCTGCAAGCTAGAAATTACTTTTGAAATTTAAGCTCTTACCTGACCAGTCTCTCAGCAAGGTATGCCCCCCAGCCATTTTCCTGGAAGGAGTACTGAAAACAAGGAAAATGGTTAGATCCTTACTGCAGGAACTTGTTCCCCGGAGCTCAGCCCCACCACTGGCACCTTCCCACCTCAAAAGCTTTGTGCACGGCCTCTGGCACTGCTGCTGCTGCATTTCCTCCCTGCCTGCCCAGTCCCTCAGAGGTCAAACACTCCTGGTTTCACCCCGGCACACCACTGGCCCCCGAGGCAACATGGGGCTGGCACCTCTGGAGGAACAGACCCTGTAGTCCCTTCAAAATCCAAACTGACTGCTGTCAGATTGCAGTTTCTTTTTGGGCAGTGAAGGTTTGCTATGCTTGTTGGTAATATTTGTCTACTTTATTTCTAAGATCTTTTCATTCTGGACAGCAGCTCTCAAAAATCCTCTCTCCACATGCTGCTTTGAAATGCAGTTTAATACCTACCTCTTCCAAAACTGGAAAAACTTATTCCTTTTTCTTATTCCCACTGCTGCACCATCCTCCCTGCTACAATTCTGCACAGTGAGTCAGCTTGGACAGCTAAGTCCTATTAAAGATAAACCTTCTCTCTGGTCAGTTATTTTTTCATCAGAGGAGCCCATGACCCACCACACAACCCACACAACAGAAGTCAGGGACCCAAAATCAACACTAAAACGCTGGTGCTGCCTGGGAGGAGATGTTCACCAGCCGAGGGCCAGTCACGCCCATGGAGAAGCTGTCTCCGGGCTGGGCGAGCTGGACACGGGAGCTGGGATGCACCGGGAGCCGCCTGAGGGCAGAGTGCGAGGGCCCTGCGGACAGCATGGGGAGCATGCTGGGCTCCTCGGATGCAAAATGCCCCTGACACCGAAACACCACAAGCTACACCTTCACCTCCAGGCCTCTAACACAGCGGCCTCGAGAATTTCTGTGAAACGGCTCCAGATGTGACAAACGCCCACCAGGTGTGAAGGCCCCTGGGCAGCCTCACGGCGGGTGCAGGAGGGTGTGACGGCTGTCCCCAGGGCCGCCGGAGCGCCGCTCTCCCGCCGCTGAGCACCGGAGCTGGGCCCAACGCTGCCGGGCTGCCGGGCCCGGCCCGGTGCGAGCAGCCGGGCTGGCCGGGGAGCTGCACACGGGAGTTGCGGGGCCAGAGGCGGGCAAGCGAGCCCTACCTCAGTGATGGAGTCTCCGAAGAGGAGGACGCAGGGCCAGCGCAGGGGCCGCCCGCGGGCGCCCGCCTCCGCCAGCGCCATGGCCGCGGCCGGACGTCCGCCGCGAGCGGCGGCAGGAGGCGGCGGCCTCGCCGCTTCCCCTGCAGCGGGCAACGGCGCGGAGCGGGGGAAGGCCCCGGGTACAAACCAAGTTCGGGGTCCAGCCCCCCTCGGTCTTTTATTGCCTCTTTAAAAGGTGCAGGTGCGCGGGGAGAGCGCGCCCGGGGCAGCCGGAGACCCGCCCCCTCACACACCCCGGTGTTGGTTGGAAGCACTTTCAAAAGAACGCGCGTAATTTTTATGGTTTTTATCTGTTTCAAAGAGAGAGTTCCTGCTTAAGAAAATGCAATTGCCTCATTTAAAAGATTTCATACTGTGTAGCTTGCTAAGGACACAATTTCGGGAGGAAAGTGTCGCTAATTTTGCTAATACTACTGATACACTGATTCTGCTAAGACTAGTGATACTATGAAGATCATCAGGTGCCTTTTTAATCAGCTGACAAAAGGTGGAAAGACGCGTGTACAAGTCAAAGTTCTTCTGTAGAAAGCCCAGGTTCTGTGGACATTTTTCAGCATGACAGTGTTTGGCAACAGCCGCAGCCACCTCAGAGCATCAATCACATTGTGTTTGGAATTCTGCTCTGTGTCCTGCAGTCTGACACTCCGTGTCCCTTCTCCCAGGCCGGGGTGGTCACCGACGTGCGGACAGGAGCACCTGGGGTACATTGCTACAGGTCATGAGCACCCACTTCTCCTCCACTTGGGAGCGTTCCTCTAGTCCAATTAATGGCAAGGGCAGCATGCAGAGTTTTAAAGCTCCAATTAACCCCCTTATGCAAACATGGATTCCATTTTTAATTGTGTTCAAGACCCCTTTCACCTCAAGCAGATACAAGTGTGCAGGCAATCACTTCCGCAACGGGAACAAAATTACTTATGCAAACTCAATACATCCAATTTATACTCCCAACTGGTTTTAATATTCAAAAATACAAAACTCCATTTAATCTTTGTAATTCTATATTAAGATTTTTTTCTTATTTCTTATATATGCACATAAGAGAATATATGCACACTTTGCCTGATTTAATTGCATCTGTATGCACAAATACAGTTGTTATGGGGTTGCTGATCCATTATGTGAAATAACTCAGCACTTTCACATTCACAGAATTGATACATTTGACTTACTGAAGAAAAAAATGTTTATTTACTCTTAAAAAATAGCCCAAATAAATTGAAAATTTAAAATATTTTTTTTTTAGGCATCCTAGGTTATCTACAGAGGTCAGCATACTGGGCTGAGGGCATCATAAAGCCTCTGTGCAGCCAGTTCCACCATTTCACGAAGGGACTCGTCATCTTCACTTCCTGGCTCACAGTCAACTGTCTGGGAACAAAAAGAGAAGGATATTACAACAACTGGCACTTCATGCTCCTGTTCAGCACGGGAAGAATGCTCATAAGGGGAAAGGAAAAAGTAGTCATGGAAATTATCAAGAGCAGCACTGGATGTTTTTCAGTGGTCTGCCAGCATGTAGACGAGTTCAGAGAAAACTTAAGCAAGTCCTGCTGAGGAACAAGAACTTGAATTTCGAGTCTTATGTTCAAAACTACTATGTAAAAGGCATTAAATTTTGTAGATTACGTTTAATTCGAAATCAAATAAAATTATACAAGATTCAGTCCCTGGAGATTTCGTTTTATCTGTGAACTCACTCACACTGTATTAGGTTAATACTGCAGAACACATGCATTCACCACAAAGTTACAGGCACCACACTGATGTTCCCACATGATGACATTTACGTAAAAATAATCCAAATAAATTAAGTTTTTACTGAAACAAATTCTGCCAGAGAAAGATGCCCACCCCAAACATGCAACTTGATCTACAGTCACCCCTCAGAAGCAAAGGGCAGCACTTAAGTAGTAATACTGTTCTTGGTCCTGTGGCCTTTCTAGACTCTAAGACTGTACCTCCTTCAATTCAGTATTAGCTTGTTACTCTTCTGATCAAATAACTCTTTCCAACATAAAGGTTTTTTTTAGGAAAAAAGGCACTTAAAACAGCAAACATGCATTTAATGTTATCTAGCAGTGTTAAAATCATGTTAATTGTGAGAGCACTGTGTTAACATGGAAAAAATAAATCCACGTGTCCCACCAGTCAGATCTACACTGAACAGCTTTTTATTTTAAGGCAAATAAAGTTTTATAAGACACATATGCACATAAAGAAGGGCAGCTCTTCCTTGTAAAATCTGGTTCACGATGTCACAAGCTTGCCATTGCCAACATAGTCTGTAAAGTAAGGACTGCGAAGATGCACCCTGCTGTAACTGAGCTGCCATTGGGGTTTCTGTCAGTACACAAATCTATTAACAATAATGACATATCTAAAAATGAAATCAAACTTCTTGATTAATCAGTAGAAATTTTTTTTGAGTCTAGTTATTTTTTCTTTATTTCAAGAGTTCTTTCACCAGTCCTGTATTTTTCTAGCAAATTTTTCATCTATGTACAAACTGAAATGTAGCATCTGTTTATTAAAAAATTGAAAAGAGATGGCACAACAAGTTGTGTGTTAACCACAGGACTGTAACTCACTATTCTCTTAAGATAATTAACATTCACTTGTTTTGTTTCAATAGGTTAACAAATTTTTGGCAGGGGCCAACCTTTTCTTCTGGGTTTGTAGAACACTGAAAACTTTTGTTTTGACCCCTTAAGGAGAGTATGTGAGAGCTACTCCATAGAATGAAATTGCATTATATTATTGCTATGAATAAAGGCAATACACAACCTATGTTTAATATGTTATTAGTAATGACAGAAAGGCAACACATTAAAATGCTTAAGAACATGAAGGACATGGCTTTAACTATTCTTTACAGCTTTACATTATTTGAATAACTAGGTGTGATGGCTTCTTAAAGCACCCTTCTAACATGCCTGACATCCAATTCTGAATCAAGCTAGTAAATTAATAAAGTATTTATTTTTGTGAATATTTCAGGCTTTCAATTTAGCTCCAAAAGGATCAAGATGACAAAAAAAATTACCAACATTCCTACCCTGTAACTGTTCAATTACTCAGACCAGAGCCATGCTTTAAAAGCACTTAAAAAAAACCAAACAAAACAACTGTGGGTTAACTCAGTTTCTCTTCTACAATCTTTTATTAATTTTTTCATACAACTGAGCTGCTGAAAAATACTGGGGTTTTTTTCCAAATGTACTGCATTTGTTGCATAAACATTGCTAGCATTTTTTTAATTAAGACCATTCTCTGTTCTGATATTTCCTTAGCAAGTGGGTAAATTACATTTGCAGGCATTTACCAGGAGACACTGCTGAACACAGCACACACAAAAGCTTTGCTTTGCTCCACATACCCGAGTGTCCAGGGAAATGTTGGCAGTCTTTCCATCCACTGTGATGCACAAGACAGAGTCATCTTTGGAACTCACACACTCTTCTCCAAACATATCCCTAAAGCAAAGACCGTGAGTGTAAGATGTGGCCAAACAGCAAACTCAGGTTTTTCTATTAACCCTGGGGTCACTTCGTCAGGTGAGTATCACCTTTCAGCAACAATTATTTAACCCATTCAGTTGTAATTAAAAATATCAATCTTTATTATGACAGTGGATATTAAAGAACAGTAAGTATTTTACCAAATCTTATCATAAATCAAGGGAAGGATTCCTTTGATTTTGAAAGAGGCAAGATTTCTACATAAATAACAGAATACACATGAGAGTAAGTTTTAAAACAGATGTGATCCAAAGTTGTTTTTATTAATCATTTGCAGCATAATTTTTGGAGACAACTTAAAAATCTGCTTCTGGAAGAAATAACTGGGCCCCGTATTCAAAATGTTAATGGTGTTGAGAACTTTTTACTGTACCTCTTTCTTTCCTTAATTCCTGGCCTTTTCAGAAATCTGACTCAAGTAAATTTGCATGAAGTATTTTTACGTAAGTATCTTTAAACTCTATTATACTAAGGCTGTTCTATTTACATGATTAACCATGTTCATTTTCCTTTAGAAAAATATATACCAACTTACTGAAGCATGATCTCCATTCTCTTCCTATATACATCCATATCTATTTTTTTGGAAATCTTACTTACTGCAGCTGAAAAGAAAAAAAAAAGTACTTTCACAGACATTTACTAGGAGGGAAAAATGACTAATTGATAGATCCTAGTCATAAACTGACTTTCCTGAAAAACAATCCAAAAACTAAATATAAGATATATGTTTTAAAATATATTTTAAAAATGTATTAAAAAAAAAGATGAGTCAACGAAATGCATAAATTTCCATTATATATTCCTATACTTACCACATTTTAAAACAGAAAACTTCACAATTCACATTCTGACTTTTTACTTCTCCTGTTCATTGTTAATACTCATTATATCTCACACGTCCTTAACAGAGAAAATAATCTACTTTCATCAGTTGTTTATAATCCCTCCATTTTCTCTTATTACAGGAAAATACCACATCATGGAGGCTGGGAGCATGCAGAGAATAAAAGAAAATATAACTGGACAGTGAATGTGAGCAGTAGTAATAAGCACAGACATTCCTGGAATACATTTCAGCACAGAGAAGTTGAAATAAAAATAATACATTTGTTTAGACCGGGTTTCAAAATTAAGAGGTAGTGCAAAGCAAGTGATTTTCTTTTGAACATAATTAAATATTTGATTGTAAAAGAGTCTGTAAGAAGAGGTAGTTGTGAAAATTGCTACCTTTTTCACTGATGGATACAAAAAACTGTAAATTTTTTTGCAAAACTGGGTTTTAGTGCTTTTAAATCAGCTGAAGAATTCAGAACACAGTGGTAGTAAGAATTTCTGAGAAATTCTTTGGGGAACTTGACAACTGCAAGCGACTGAGTTTAAATCTTAATAATACTAATAAAAACTTAATAAATTTATTAAAATCCACCATTCCTTAGATAAGATGCAGTAACTGAATGTAAGCAAGATATAATTTTATCCTGGAAATGAGGTAAACGCAGGCACATGGTCAGCTAAGCAACAATAACTAAAGATATTTTAATTCAATCTCTTGTGATCCTGTGAACATACTCTAAAATACACAACTGCAAGAACTCCTTGGAATGTTTTTACCCCAAATAAGAACAAAAAAAATCCTGAAAGAAGCCACACCTGAGATTAGCTGACAAAATCAGCACCATGAAACAACATGGGAAATACGCTAAAATAAATAAAATAAAAATACAAAGAAGAATTAATTGCAGGGTGGTGGAGGGTGGAAAATCTAGATACTGTCACTAACAAATCATATCATTAGAGAAAGTGTGGACTATGAAAAATCAGGCTAAGGCAGATATTACAATAAGAAATACAAAAATTTGGCAAAATAAAAAAAAAAATTATTCCCATCTGTATAAAGAAAGAAAAGAGGGGAAGGAAAAAAAAAAGAGGCGGTCAAAATATCATTCAAAAATAAAATTTCTGGTTTTGGTTCGTTTCATAGAGCAGAACATGAGGACATGGCCAGAATGGCTTACAAATACTGAAAATTATCACAACCAAGATCAGAAAATTACACTCTGAATTTGTTTAGGTCAAGGTGACTGATCAAGGTGACTTTACCCCCAAACAAAGTAAGAACTGTCATGGGAATTTATAAACTTAGGTGCAAGGATTTTTAACAAATGTGTTGAGTCAGGTATGGGACTAAACACCTAAGGAACACTGTCTGCTATTATACAAAATTGTTAAAATATATAATAAAAAGACAAGAGGAGTAATCTAGTGAAAAAAACCCACCTATTTGTCCATATAGGATCATAAAATGGCCTGGGTTGGGCCATACAAAACTTAATCACTTTGGACTTTTTTGTATAAGATTTAACTTATTTTACATAAGGTCATGTTTTCCACAGTCAGTTATCGGTTGCCATGTAAGAGAAAGTTTCAACAAATGAACATCACCAATAATGAAGACCAAATTGTAATTCTGTTTTTAAGCAGCAAGTTCTACTCCCTAGTAAGTTCCATAAGGCAAGGAAATAGAATAAGGGGTTTGCAATCTATTGGAAGGCATTGTTTCCCTCTAAGCTTGAAGAAAAAAAATAGGACGAAATGCCTCAGTTAAATAAGCATACAGTAAACTTGTACCTTTCTGAATTTTGGGATTTGACTGAACTTCCAGTATCACTGTTGTCACAGTGTCTGCATACATATCATTAGCAGGATTTGCCACCCACTGGAAGACAAAAAAAATGAATTCATAATTTGGACTGAGTGAATAATGCAGCATAAAGACAATATAACATCAATTGCATTCTCCTTTTTGCTTTTCTCTGAATTCCAGCTTCAAATGACTGTCATACATTTCACATCAAATTATTAACTACTTTTAACTGGCTGTACTCCAGTAACTTCCATGAAAAATTCAAGTTTTTGAATGTTTCTCAGCACATTTACAAAATAATTAATTATCACAACTCTTTGGGGGAGGAAGGAACACCATTTGATGTTATTTCCAATTACTATCTGCCAAATAAAAAAGGGCACCAAATCTGCCATTATACTCATGAGATGCAGCACAAAAAAAGCAACTGGCAGTGAATAAATCAAATAACACACATCCACACAGGACCACAGATCAAGGGGAACTTGGTTCTAGCCTTTGCTCTACTTGTCATCCAACAGAAAACTTAAAACATGGAATTCTGTGTGGCATCTCTGTGGTATTATTTTGCAGAAGCTGGAGAACAAAATACTTCTTCCTCCCTCACCAATGCCCACCTCAAGGACTACCATGCCTGGTTCCTGGATCACAGTAATATTTTTGAAAACCTTCAGGGCTGGTTTTTGTTGGATTTCCATTTCTTCTACATCACCTAAGAAGTGACAACAAATGGTTAGCAATAATGAAATTATACTGGAAGCAAGACTAACTTTATTTGCGTAAGAAAAGAGGTCAGTTTAAGAATAAGAGGAGTTGTCTGTTATGACAACTGCTAACAGCAGCTCACAAAATGGAATCCCACACTCTCCTCCCTTACCTCACAACGTTATTTTCTTTGTTCTGGATTGTCTGGGGTTTTTTATTAGTTAATACTGGCCGTTTCACTTGAATTCTCATATCTGACTAGCTTAGTACACTGATGGTGAGTGAGTACACCAATAAAAAATAAAACAAATGAGAAATTTAGTTAATTCTGCTCCATTTGCAGAATTAACCAGCTCCTACCCCCTTAAAGGATAACTCATTGCTCACATAAGCATACAGCTTAACCAAAAAGCACCTGTGTGCCTGGTAGCACTCAGGCTATGAGACCTGAACCTCAACTGAACATAGGCGTTCTCTTCACTAGTGACGTGAATTAGATTCTGACACGAGAGAATAAAAAAAATCTGAACTTTAAATCTGGGAAGAGAACCTGCAAAGTGTGTGTGCCTTCAATGAACTAGGACAGCAGGTGCCCCTAAGCCTTGAGAAAGCCAGAGAGAGGCACAGGGGATCATCCCAGTGTCAGGTTTCAATGGCTTCTCATTCAGGAAAAGGCAATTCTTGCCTCTTGAGGAGGCACAGAAGACACTGTCACAAAGGAGGGCAGAGCTCTTGTTTCTATTAAGTGGATGGCCTTAGCCATTTCATTTGGGGCTAGAGAGACAAGATCAATTAATAAAGTTTCCATCAGAGTGGCCAGAGCACTCACTTTGGGGGCTGACAGACAGAAACTGGCCTATACTCTATATTGCTATATGCTCATCACTTTGTAATATGAATACCACAGAATCCCCCCCAAAGGCTGTGTCATACTCATGAACTGGATCTGGCAGAAGCTGCACAGTCTAATGAAAGTTGTGAAACAGGAAGAAATCTCCACTCAGAAGAGCTCTGAAGACTGGAAGCTGTTCTAAAAGCTGCCCAGAGTAAATCCTGACCGTGCCCTCCCCAGCACGCACCGGTGAGTTTCTGCAGCTGGTAGCAGAGCAGGTTGAAGGGGCCCGTGTAGGGAATGGCCTGGGTCTGTGTCACTGTGCTCATCGCCAGGTCCGTGTAATCTGAAACCATTTCAAAAAGTACACGTTAAAAATTAGCCCTCTGAATTTACTTCCTAATAAATAAAATTGCCATTATAAATTACAAATAATGGCATCAATACATTTAAGACAAGAGGGCTGAAAAGGGCAATTTATAAAGAGGAAGGTGGAGCACCTATTACAAGATAAATAATATATTTGTGGTTAGGAAACCAGCTTGTTATATTATCCTGCCTATTAGAGACAAACAATGAACTAAGGGCAGCAGAACTGCTTTCCCCTAAGCTCTTCTGACCTTAGATTTAATTCCTCTTCTCAGAATAGAGCAATTCCTTGAGTAATAAAAGGCACTGGAGGACCACACAAGTATTTTCTCTGTTCTGTACCTTTTTACACTAAAAACTAATGACATTTTAGAAATTGGTAGGACTATTGATTGAGGTGATATTTGGTTCTCACTGGAATGTTTTTATGCATATCCTTGCAGAGAAAAAGGTTTTAAGTGATCAGAAGGGAAATGCAATTTTGCTTCTTTTCTGTTAGAGAAAAAAAAGATTTTAAATTTGAGTGAACAATGACTTGAATGCCTTTCTTTTCACTACAACAGCTCAGAACTTCGGGCAAAACTAAAATGAAATAAAACTAAGATGTTCACTAATTGCTTATGAAACACAAAAGAACCCTCCAAGATTTACAAGTGTTTTAATGACACAGTAAGTTTCAATCACCTACTGATCACATCACCATGTACTTACTGGAGAGGTCACATGGAGAAAGGATGTGATAGTTAAAATTTCTTTTAACTAGGATTCCAGAAATTCTCTGTCCTTGCTCTGGTTTCTTATCTGCTAAAGATCCCATCACCTGGAAAGAAAAAACACATAGAGTGCAGCAAGGCAAACTGAAGTATTCACAGCTTCAGGTAACTACAGAGATGAAATACGGTTCTCTCAGAAAAATCAGAGTATAAAATGAACTCTGAAAACAAAAGAAGGTCAGAGTAACCCAGAAACTTTCTGAGACATAACACAAGACAAGTCTGGATGAGTGAAGAACCAAAGAAAAACCCAAAACAAAAAAAAACCACTCCCTCAAAATAAAAATCCCCAAACCAAACCCCAAATAAAAGTAAACACAAAACATTCACATCCTTTGAGATCCTAGAAAACATATAATTTGAAATCAACTAAAAACAGAGGCTTGGAAGATAACATGTAGTTTTTATACCAGAAGAAAATACTGTTCAACAGATAAGAAGACACTGATTTCATACCTTGGCAAGTTTTTCTCCTCTGAAGTTTAATGTCACAGCTTCAGTATTCCTAGGATTATGAACTTCTATGTGAACTTCATCATTATCCTCATACTCCCGTATCAATGCTGCTTTCAGTCTGGCCATTTCATTCTGCTCACCATGAACTAAAATCTGTAAAAAAGATCGTTTTCCTTTTAGCAGAAGTCACTTATTCAACAAGACATGTTTAGTAAGCAAATTATCCAAGAAAACTACCATATTGTATCTCATCTTTATAAAAATGCAGTTCCATGAGGTCACAGTGTATGGAACATGAGCTCAATTACAGTCCTGTGTGTCTTTGAATTCTCTGCATTATTTGAAGGCTGGAGTTTCACAACCCTGAGTATTAGTTGAAAAATACATGCAGTCAAGCAGAGCGCATTACAGAGATCCCATTTAAGTTTTCACACACAAATATAATGTTGTATTATGAAAGGGAAGCATTAATTGAAGTTCAACACTAAAAGTTAGTTAGCTTTACATTTTTGTGTCAGTGTGTAAACGTAATAAATATGCAATTCAGAGAGGGTGCTTCACAGTTCACAATTTTCTTTGCCAAGTTAAATCCTCTTTTCTTCTGTGATGATTTTTTTTTCTTTCTTATCTGTCCGTGCACACTGTTTCTCCACCAGTTTCAGACTCTAGTCCCCATTTTCACATTCTGGTCCTCCACAACTCCTGCTTCCCATGATTTGCTCATGCTTTTCCCTGCAAGTGTTGCCTTTGTCTTTTGTTGTCTGCAACACACCTTCAATCGATGTTTTCTTATTTATTTCGGGGCAAATTCCAGTGAATTATCTCAATACCAGCATCCCCAACTTAATGTTGTCCTATACTGTATTTTATTTGCACAAAACACTGCTGAAACAGATTATGGACCACAGCACTGCCTGGAAAGTCATCTCCAAGGATTCCACAGGCAGACACTCAAGAGCAAGTGCATTTTTACTTTGCTACTTTGCACTTTGCAAGTGCATTTTTACTTTGTGAGTTAATTTTTACTTTGATGAAAAATTATTAAAATCTCCACCTTTGATTATTCAAAGCACAGGGATGCTAGCTACTGCTAGACACCAGTCTCTGCCTTGTCTCAAGGCTGTGAGCTGGTTTGATGAATCCCACTCTGGACAAATGGGCAGCATGGATACTGACCACATGTGGAGGTTTCAGAGCCCGGATGAATTCACTGGTTTGTTGATAATCTGTGTGAGCAGAGAAAGAAATGTAATCCACAGACATCTTCAGTGGGAGCTTTTGCCCTGACATGGTTGTGATCTCTTCAGGTTCAGACATGATGTGCTACAAAAGAAAAAGCACCTTTATTAAAAAAGTAAAGCCTCCTATAGACACCATAGAACTAATGCTTTACATTTCAAAAATCAATGCTTTACATTTCAAAAATAATAGTGGCAGCCATGTTAAATGTGAAGCAGTGAAAAAAAATCTCTCAAATTTCACAGAATACACACTCACACATGAAAAAAGCATGCACAACACACACCATTTCATCTTGTGCATCCTCAGCAGATCTGGGAGCTCACCCTTCTTCTAGATAAATCTAATCTGCATCAAAATGGTAACAATGTGTGACTTCCATCTCCAAAGGTAAAACTAGATGCTGTGGTTGCCCTTAGCTGCTGGAATTTGGAAGGATTTCAAGATAGACAGTGGCACAAGGTGCACAAGGCAGTCTGATCTCTGACATATAATTAGTGTTAGAGTTAATATCAGCTTCTCTAGAATTAGTATTAGGGCTACCTTCTTGAAAAATTAAGCAGTGGAGAGGTCTCAAGTGTCAACCATTCCTTCTCATGACAAGATAACTGCCCTTAGAAAAGATTATTCTATATAACATCACTGGAAATGACCATATGCAAATTTTCTGTACTTTTCATTAGTATTAGCCAAAAGCAATCAGTTTTGGCTATGTACTTATACATACCTGACAATAACCTCAGTAAATCAAATAGAGACACTTGCTATTGACCAATTCTTTTCAAACCTAACACGAATGCTCCCTGTCATTAAGAGGTTGTGGTGCATTAGCAACTCACCTTAGCAAGAGTTCCTTCAACGCAGTACCCTGCAATAATGACTCCGTTTCTCTTATCTGTGCACCAGCTCTCAAACAGCTCCCTGGACAAGCCACTCTGCATCATACCTGGGGAGGCCATCACAACACTCGGGCCAATGTCATCGAAGTGATCCATACTCTGAAAACACAGTGAGAATATCTGTAACCACAGCTCACTTACACAAAGGACAGCCCAGCTGCACCCTCAAACAACCTACATGAAGGGCCCTGTTCCTACCCTCACAAAAAGTGCCCTTTTCAGGAAAATTCCTCTTACTGATACCCACAAGAAGTAAACTGCAAGCACAGGGAGCTATAGTGGAAGAAATGTTGGGGCATAAGCTTCCCTCAAACAGCTCTCTAAGCACTGGGTCAGCAGATAACTCAATATAAACCTGGAGCTAATCAACCTATTAGGATATTAAGGATATTGATTGGCTCAGTTGATTTGAGCATGATACTAAAACCACCAAGGGTGTGGGTTTGATCCCTGGAGGGGCCATTCACTTAAGAGTTGGACTGCATGATCCTTTTGGGTCCCTTCCAACTCAGAATATTCTGTGATTCTGTGATACCAGGATATCAAACACCCAAACTATTCAGCAAATATGAACTCTTCTGTCACATTCACCTTTTTGCAAGAATCTCAAGCTTACCTTCAGATTACTAATATGCTTGAAAACAAAAGGATTGTTGATGTTAATTTGCTTGCGGATTTTGTCATTCATGGCATTGACGTATGTCTGATAAACTGCCATACATTTCTTTGCCAAAGAGGAGGCATAGTATATGGGGATATCATGGAGTTCAGGATGATTCTGCCAGTATTCATCTAAAAACCCAAAACAAACAAACAAAACAATAAAAAAGAACAAAACAAAAAACCTCCAGCTACCAAACAACAAAACACACAATTCCATCTACAGGATTATTTATAAAGTGTGTGCTTTCCAGAAACATTAGTAATTCTTGTGAAACAGATTTACCAGTGGGCTTTTTCATTTTTATTACAGAAAATCACCATCACAGCCTCTTTGTTTTCATTTGCTTTTCTAAAACAGTCACCAGCTAAAACTGTATACAACCAGTACAAGCAAACAAACAAATAGGCAAACAAACATGACAAAGGTGAACTTCAGATCTTCTTGGCAGGTCAAATTTCAATCAACCACCACCTTCAGCTACAAGGGATAAAGTACACAGCAATAAGTCTACATTTATGACAACAGAAGTTTTACCAAACCTCTACAATAAAGCTAAAATGTCCCTGTCAAATATTAATTATACATTTAAGAGCCAGGGACATCTGCACACAGATTTGTTCATGACAATTCACTATTTGGACATTCTGTAAAACAAATACATGGAGTTCAAGGTGAGAAGGAATCACTCAATTATCAAGCCTGGCTTCCTGTATACCACCAACAGTTATATTTTACAAGTCCAACTGGAACAAAAACAAGGAAAGAGCCTCCATTAACCACAACTTATTTTATCATTGATGACAGTAGCCATGACCTTTCCTAAACACAAAGAAGAGATCTGAATGCAGCTGTACAGACATAACTTATCCATTTTCCCACTTGGATACAGTTCTGCTAGTCTGAAAGATGTTTATGTTGCACAACTGAGTCACAATAGTCCAAAAATAGAGGTACACTCTTCTGGCTGTATTTGTGCATTTACAGTGACATCGCTATGTGCTTTTACCTAACAGTTCTGAATTGCAGGCAAAGCTTCTCACAACGTTTCAGAGAGGCTCATTGCCTTCATGAGACTACCTTCATAAGCTCAGGTGTAAGGTGAAAACAGCCAGTAAAAGATAACCAGTCGCAGACTGAATTCATCATCATAACTTTCTACCCCATAACACAGTATTTTATTTTTGTCATACAGTTACAGAAAGGAGAAAAATAAACACAGAAGCCTACAGGCTCAGCTGTGTAGGCATGTGAGATGCAATTGCATTTTCTACCTAATTAAGCATCCAATTGCATGTCTAGCTTTGCTAGATATATTTTCAAGCTCATCTTTAGAAACTCACTTTAATATCTACACACAGCAAAGAGAGGCAAACAAATTACAACCTAATGGCTACACAAGATTGAATATGTTCCATTTTTATGTTCTCTATAAATTAAAAAAAATCTCTCTCGATCAATGACAAGTAATAAATAAACCTACAACATTCAGCACTACCCCAAGCCTAAATCCAAATTTCTTGTTAACGTTTGAATAGACTAGTAAGCCATTTTGAAAACAAACTAGTTTCTAATACTGAGCTAAACTGAAATGAAAAGTTTAGGGAACACTTCATATTCAACACCCCTAATATAAGCATTTTAAGCTTGACATAGTTATCTTCAGATGTTGCCAGCATTTGAATGAGCAGAAAGACCAGTGAAAAAATCAAGTAACATAATACAAATTAAAGGTGCTAAAAGGAAGCAAAGAGGCCTGTAAATAATTTACTTAAAAACTCTTTTATCTGAAGTACTTTGTAACAACTACCTATATATTTTATGTGAAGTACCTTGCTATGTTCATGTGCAATTCTCATTCAGTTTTGTTAAAAAGCCTAATTTACTTTTCATTATTATTAGGACTTCAGAAGCATTAAAGTTTCCTTTATGGTCTTCTAAGCTTTTCCTACAAAGGGTTTTTCATGCAGGTTTGCAAATTAAAGGGCAAAAATAGTAGAACTTTGAAAGAAAATATACCCTTTTTTTAGCAGTACAGTTGAAATAAAACAGTTGTTGTTCTAACTGGTTATTTTTCAGTTTGCAATAATAGTCCCTATTTGCTGAAATCCTGATTCAAAAAGATTCAAAAGCCAAGCACATATTACCACACCATCATCTCTTTCTTTCTAGGTCTCCCATCCTGTCTCACAAAGCAGAACTGCTGGTTGGTTTACTGGGCTTTTTGCATTTGAACAAACATGCATTAGATACTAAATTATCAGGAAATTAACATGCTGTAAAATGGCTGAAGTGTTGTTCAAGGAATTGTAATATCTGAAAACATTCTAAATGACTTTATGTGCCTTTTCACCAAGAGAAGCTGGGAGGGTACACACCTAAGATTAGAAGCAGCTCTTGAGCTCGCCCCAGGGCAAACACGGGGATGAGGCCTCGGCCCCCCCTGTTGACGATGTCGTGCACGGTGTTGCAGAACCTCGCCTCCCGCTCTTCCCTCTTCTCGTGAATGTGAGTGCCGTAGGTGGATTCCTGCACGGGGAGAGACAGAGTACTGAAAGGGTTGACACACAGAATAATTCCTGATCTTCTCCTCTGAACTCAACAACAAAAAAAACCCCAGATAAACCTACTGGTGTTAACATACTGGGGAGAGGAGGGAGAGAGGTCAAAGACAGGGAAAAGTCAAAACCACCCCCAAGTTCCCAAAACCACCCCCACCAAGGTCAATAACCCAAACTTCCCCTCTCCCAAACCCCTCCAAGCAATTTAAACGGACAGATCCTGTTAGCACTAAGGAAGTTAGAGCTATTAATTTCAGTGCTTCTTTCAAGAGGTTTCTAATTTAACACACTTATTTCCCTAATTGGAAATGCTGCCAGTGCTTTGATGATCACACTGACATGGCCCATAGTGATACACCTGCCACAGTTTAACCCCTGGGTTAAAATACAGGAATTACACAAAATACAAGATTTTGATTTGACTTAAAATTAGATTATCAGTTACAGAGAACAGCTAGAAGGGACACAGTAAATGAAATAATTTTGAAAGGTCCCAGTGTTTGTTTCCAGATAAAACTTACATAAAAATTTTCCCATGAGCTCCTGTTTTCCAAACATGGATTCAGAATAAAATAATTTCACTCAGAAAACAAAACAAAACAAAAATATGGAACAGCACTCAGGGCACCTCGACCGAGAACAAATTCTTAACATATCTGGAAGTGGGTTAGGATCTACTAAAAGACACAACTGGTTAAACTGGGGCTGGTACAGTGCAAGTCGAAATCTAATAAATCTCCCATCTCAGAAAGGTTTGTCTAGAGCCTTAAGGAGCTTCATCAGAAGAATTATAAAATTATAATTAGACTTTTCAATACAATGGGAAGCAATGTCAGAGTTCTGAACACCCAAGTGTTTGGATATTTAACACAAATCACTACCACTAAATCTCCGCTGTCTCTGTCATTCCGTTTTGGGTTTAATTAAGTCATACCCCTACCCAAAATTAATCACTAATAGAAAGAAACAATTTTGCAAAACTTACAATTATAAGAATATCAGGTTTAATATTGGGAATCTCAGCTGCCATCAGGTGTCTGTCTTCCTGCCTTGAGAAATCACCTGTATACAACAGCTGTGGAGACAAAGAGAAGTGGGTACTCTGGTGACAGGTTCTAGCAGGCCAGCAGCCTTTAGAAAGCTGTGCAAAGATGGTTTCAAGGAATTTTTGGTAAAAAGGTCAGCTGTACTTTAAATAAGACTCTTCTGAGGTGAACAGTGCTTACAATATTAGGTCAACACTACTACACAAGTATTTAAACCCCAATAGTAAAGGTTTTTCAAGCAATACCATAATTTCAACAAAACTAGGTAAACAATTATTAAGCTTTTATTTTTCATTTCAGATATCACAGTGCCATTTTCAGGCTTTTGCATACTTGCACTGACCACTAAGAAGTAAAAACAGACATAACATAAAATACAGCAACTCCTAAGAGGAAGTAAATAGGAGATAAAACTGCATTTACATATCAGACTGCAAATATAATGAATAATCCAATAAAACTATTTATTTAAAAATTCTTATAAGATTTTCTGATACTAAAAAAAAGCCTGTAATCTAGTTGATTTTCCAAATGGAATAATCATGTTCCCCATTACAACCAGAAGTAGTTTTTAACTGTTATTTATTTTTAATGGATTCTTAACTGCAGGGTGGAATGCAACTCTGAAATTGATGGTTTCAAAACCATTTATTTAACAGTAATTCCATTGATGAAAATGTGAATAATAAATAACATACAGTCAGCGACAGTGGACACCTGGTCTGCCAGGTAACCTACTATCACAGGGAATTAAAGAAAATAATGGATATTAATACCCAATCCATTTGAGTAATCCATAGTAAGAGGGAAATGGCTTTCTTCATCACGCCTCAATCAGAAAGAAACCAAAAAAGAAACACTAAGAGATCTAAATTTTATTGTGATCACTGTAAACGCAGTTTGATTTCTAAGCTTTTTTTAAACTTTAAACTTTTATAATTCTCAATCATTATAAATCATGAACAAACTCCTACTGGGCAGCAAACCTCAGAACCACCTTCCCTCTTCAGGGCTGTGTGAAACTTTCCTTGGACAGTGATTATCCTGCTGAACTCCAATTCATGAGATGTGTTTCAAGTATCTGGTTTTGGCACAGTGCTGCCTGTGACTATATGATGATTTACTTAAATCCCTCTGCATCTAAAATTAACAATAATCCTATTTCTTTAGGTACTTTAGCATAGAAGTGTTACGAGAAAAATGTAACTCGCATACACGGAATAAATGCCATTTAAGCATTTGAGACAGGCAGACACATAAATGAGAATTACAGAAACAAACACCTGTTCACAGATTTTACTAAAATGCAGCTTTCATACAACTGCCTCAGCTACCAGCTGCCTCTGATCAGACCAGCAAGGGGAACTGCATGTTTAGTGCTTCCAAGTCTCAGTCATGTCTCAGACTCCCATACAACTCAAACATCTTACCTGATCTGATCTGTGTCACTTGCCAATTTTAATCAGTGAGAAAAACCATGTCCTAAACCTCTCACCTGGTCTTGAGTCCAAGTCTATTGGACAGCTCCAGCCACAGTGGTGGGGCGTAACAGACAATTATAAATAATTAATGACTACATTAGTGCTGAGGCTTGATTTCAACTTGTAATAAAGAGAAAATACCTTCACACCAGCTATTTCAATCATAAACATGGCTGCTCCCAGAACGTGGCCTGCGTGGTAGCACCAGAATTTGATTCCTGCCACTTCTTTCACTTCATGGAAGTTGATGGTCTCAATCTTGTCCATGCTTTCTTCGAGGTCTGTTTCTGTGTACAGCATGTCATCCGCTGAGATGTTACTGGATATAAGTGAAATGGCTAAATATCAGCTCATCTGAACAGCTGGAAAAAACAAACACTTCCTGGGTTTTTCCCCACTGACAGATTTCCATTCAGTAACACCATGTCTCCTATGTTAGAAATCCAGGTACTCTAATGTAGCTCACCCAAGGAGAGTTAAGTATCTTTCTTTTGAAAGGCCATGCTAGAATAGCTTTTTCAGTTCAGAATCTGCTCTGTATTTCTCTAAAAGTACCAACAGATTCCCAGCCCTGGACAGAGATCTGCATTTAGCTTGTAACAGTCCTCAAAAATCACGTGGATCCATGCTTTTCCTACCAGCCCAGGACAAACAAGTTAAAAGAGGATGAGGTTTCTGACCCAAGCTCAAAACAGCTGAGCTGAGATATGCTCAGGACCACTGGAGTCACATGGAAATGATGTGTCAAGGCATATAACAAAAGAAAAAATATATATATAAAAGAGAAAAATTCCCCCAACATGTAAGCAACAGAGCACTCTTTGTATATTTAATATTTAATCTGTCCTTGTCCTGAAGAGTGATTTCTATCTTTAGGAGCTTAAAATCCACTACAAACTATCCATGAGGTAGTAAGATGATTCATTACTTCTAATGAACTTATATGTAATGTTGCTGCTTATGGCAACAGCCAGGTTCATCCAGCTACTTTTGGTAGCTTCCTCTTAAGTTTCCCATTGCATATATAGGTGAAACAATTCAGGAAGAGAGACCCCACAGGTTAGCTTACCTGACTTTAACATAGTCTGAAAGAAGCCATCTGTAAATAGCTTTTGTGGCATGAGTCATGAACGTCCTTCCCTTAAAACTTGTTTTCTGTAAAAACCATGGCAAAGCCCCACAGTGATCTAAATGGAAACTTAAAATAGACACACAAATCCAATTAATACATTCATATTACACAACACTAATATATAATATCTATAATTCCCTACTTCACTGGACTAACAGGGTGTCATGAAAATCCAGAAATAGGATTTTCAACCTTGTTGTTGACTGTGTTGGTCTATGTTCTGCAGACTAGTGACTAGAAACACAACCAAGAAAAGGTAAAACTAATACAGGAAATTCTCCGTTAATTGTCAAGGTTTTACATGTATAGTATTAGAATTACCTTCTTTTTGTAATTTCCATATAAATTTAGAGGGAGAAAAGGAACATGAACCAGGGACATGATAAACATCAAAGATACAAGAAAGCCAAAAACATGATCCTAATTTTGCATGTTGCACACTACAGATGAAAACATGATCTCCTAAAATGAAATTACTTGTTCACACTTCTAGTTTGACCTATCTTAAGCAAGTACTTTTGAAATACAGGTAGAACAAACACATACCACAAAAACTCAGGATTTTATGGAGAGCTGTTTATTACCAATTACATCATTTAGAAATGGCTCTCCTTGTCTCTCAGCCACTAAGCAATACCTAAACCACATTCAAAGCTTGTATAAGTCTCCAAGAACCTTTTAATTCAAAGCCAATAGCGCAAAAACCACAACCAGTACTATTCTGCAGTCTTTGTGTAAAAAACTCACTCTAGGAGCTGTCACAATGGTGTGAAAGCAGGCCAGGTTATAAAAGAGTCAGAAATCACAGCAAACTCAGAGAAGAGTTGTAATGTCAAAAGTGAATGAACATCCTCAATATTCAGTCCTTAATTCTAAATGGAGATCCTTCAAAATCTTTTTTTTAAAAATCTGAAAACTAAAATTTTTCCATACCATCTAAATAACACCTATTTTCAGCCTCTCTTAATAACCTATAAAGGAACACAGCTCAGACCATGACCTCAAGTTATTTGTTCTTTTAGGTGCCACTTACTGACTAATAAGGAGCAGATCAATCTCAGCTGGATCTATCAAATCAATGTAAGGAAGAGCATCCATTCCTTCCAGCCCAGGATGGATTCCACAATCAAGCTGAAAAATGAAAGAAAGTTAAAGCTTCTAACAGAACATATAAAAAACCTTCTTCCATTTTGGTCTGTGATATACTTATTAGTGACTGGTAACTTTTAGCATCATGCAAAAGAAGTTTTTTCTTCATTGAACAATACTTTTAGCATTGGATTTCATGTAGAATGGTTTGGGTTGGAAGCACATACATTCTGTATGGGGATATTGTTTTATTTTACAGCACTGCCTCTGTGCTACCTAATATCATACATGCTATAGTGCTCCAGAAAGCTACAAAATGTGCCTTTTCTAGCACCGTGTCTGACTTCAGTGCAGAGGCTGAATTTAACCTGCGACAGTTCAGATCACTTCAGTGATCTGAAGTAGCACACTGAGGGGGCAAACAAATATATTCGTGCAATAATTACCATTATTTTTCTTCCTTTAAACTCCAGAATGATGCATGACCTTCCTACTTCTTGGCCAGCACCTCTGCAAAAAGATATCAAAGTCATGAGGACTGAAACAACCCACACCGCACAGACCTAACTACACGGGATGCCTTTACTGGGATTATTTTCCTGGGCAGAAATAACAACTGCACGGCCCTTTTAAGCTCAGATATCCAAAGTAACTGAACAGCTGTACTTATCTCAAAGGAAATGAGGCCCCGAGTAACGCAGCAGAAATAAAAACAACCTGTTTGAGGAAATTATTTTGGCTTGTTTTGTTTACAGAGCACTCGGGTCTCAAACTATTGACACGTATGATTAAAGTTCACCTAAGTAACAAATCGGGCCAAATAAGCCTGGACTAGCATCTTCAAGCTGCCCCACAAGCACCGCTTGTGGCGGCACCAGAGACACCCTCAGCCTGCCGCGGCCTCTCCGCCAGGGCCAGCCGCAGCCGCCGGCGGTGCTGCCCGGCCCCCCCGGCCCTCCCGCGGCTCCCGGGGCTCACAGGGGCCGGATCAGCAGCTGGTCGCTCTCCTCGGCCGGGATCAGCGCCTCCGCTTTGCGCTTCGCCGCCATCGCTGCCGCCGCCTGCCGCCCGCGCCTGCGCCCGCCCCCCGACCCGGAACGGCATCGGCAGCGGCCGCGGCAACGGGGACGGGAACGGGAACTGCAGCGGGAGCGGCCACGGGGACGGGAACGGCAGCGGGAACGGGATCGGGATCGGGAGCGTGCGGGGCCCGGCCCGCCCGGTGAGCAGCGGCGCGGGGCGCACCCGTCGCTGTCACTTGTCGCGTTATCGGCCGGGGCCGGAGGGAGGAACGGGGAGGGAAGCGAAGGCGGGATGCGGTGCTGCCCTGCCCGGCTTTCCGGGCCGCCTGCACCCGTAGGGGCAAAGAGGCTCCGCGGACAGCCCGTGTGCTCAGCCAGGAGCTGCTGAGGGCTCGTGTGATGCCGGTGGAGCAGGGGGTGCGGAGCCTTCCCGGAGGCCGCTGCGGGAGCGGCCGCAGCGCTGTGCGGGGGCCGCCGGCAGATCCACGCTGGGAACCGCCCTGCCTTGAGCACCGCTGGCTCCCCAGAGTGGCTTTTAGTCCGCCGCGGACCCAGTGTCTGTTTGCTCAGTGACGGCTTAGGGACTGTGATCCATCACGGCATCGCACGTCTAAGCTCCGCCTTGTGCTTCTTCCATTACTGTCTGCAGTGTGAGCTGTCTTCCTCCTCCGTAGGCTGTCATCCTCCTTTGTCCCCTTTCTTCCAGCTGCTCAAATTTTCTGAAGTTTTGTAATGACAATAATGCGTCTTTGAAGCTTAGAAATAGGGTGTCGGCACTCCCTGATAGGGAGCCGGCATCCTGTCGCTTGACACTGGCCAGCCAAAAGTTAAGTGAAGCACGGCGGTAGTAGTTGGGCAGGGACAGGAAAAATGCTTCTGGAATGCTCTCAGAACTCCCAGTAACTCAGTTCTAATGCAGTAAATGTACCGTGCGTTTTGCTTTAATTTTTGGGAGTTATGTAAAGTAGTAATGTCTCCTGCTATGAGCATTCCAATCAGTAGTTCTTTAGAAGTAGATTAGGGTTGGGATTGGGGTTTTTTGTGGCTGTTTAGTTGGGGAGGGATTGGGTTGGTTTGCTTGTTTTGTTTTGTTTTGTTTTGTTTTACTGGAAACACAGTCATTGGAGCAGGGAATGCATTGAATGCCCTTTATAGGGCATTTAGATTGTAGTCACAAATAAAAATCATCTAATGCATTTAGGTGGGAATATGAATTTTAAATTTTGCCTTGTTTTTAAATCTATATATGCATCAGAAACTGACCTGTGCAACAGTCTGTAAACTAGGTAGTAGCCTTTTTTGACAATTCAGAGGGATGGGGAAGTTTCAGCAGACAGTTTGAGGAACTTTCCCCAGTCACATGTGAAGAGCACCAGAGTAAAATTCCTACCTCCACTCAGAGTCCTGTACAAATTTCCACTTTTTGTCTACTTTGGACACAGTCACTGGTATTTGCCTGGACCTCCTTCCCTTGATGATATGACAAGCTTTAATTTTTATGTTTTCTACCTAGAAGATCTTCCTTGATCCAATTATGAAAAAATGTTTAGAAAAGGAAAAAAGCGACACAGCAGCAGCAGCTCACAAAGCAGTGAAATCAGCACTAAAAGCAAGGTGAGCCGAATGTGGTGTTTATTCTCTTTGTGAAGGGCTTTGGTTTGTTGCAAGTTAACAGCTCAGTGGTTCACTTGTACTGATGGTAGGATGTGATTTCCATAAAATGCCATGTTCCACAAGGAAAACTTTCTACTTCCATTCCTCAGATTGTGTCATGAGAGTTAAAAATACCTATTCATCATAAAGCCCGTGTATTCTGAGATGAATACCCAGTCACTTCCACAGTGAAATGCACAAACACAAGATTTTTTGGCAGCACACAGTAAGGTTTGAAGGAAAAATTAGAACATTTATTCTTAAATTTTGTCTTTAAAGACAGTGCATGGTGCTAGGTACCAAGAATGAGTTTATTCTTCCGTGCTTGTTGGTTTCTCAATATCTCTAAAAGCATTCTTAATTTTGAAGAATGGGTTCGCCTTGTCTGATAGATTTTAGAATGGTCAGTTGAATATTCTGGATTTTGCTAGGCGCTGTTTCATTTCCCCAGTACTGCTGTGTTATTTCAAGTATAGGTGACAAGCATGTACTTGTCAATTTCTTCAAGTTAAAATGCAGTACCAGAAAAGTTTGGACATAACCCTAAGGTTCATTTACCCTTTTTCTGTGGACATAACCCTAAGGTTCATTTTCTCTTTTTTCTGTCATTTCCTCCTCTTTTCAAAATATCTGTGTACTTCTCCAGAATTCCTGTTGAACTTTTATCAGTCCAATCTGCACTGAGGCAGAAAGATAACTTCAGGAAAGAAACAGCAGATACTGTTTTTTCCTCCCCATTTTGCAGTGCTTCTGAAGTAACTAGAACATTAACAGTATTAAAAAAAAACCAAAGAGTTGAGGCAGGACATTTAGAAGTGCACTGTTAATACATTCTCAGTAACTTTCTGATGATGCTGATTTTTTTTTCCCCTTAGTCTGTAGATTCCAGTCTTGGGGGACTTTCCAGGTCTAGTACTGTGGCCAGTCTAGATACAGACTCCACAAAAAGTTCAGGTATGTAATCAGAGCTTGGGCAGATATGGATGGAGTTAAAAATACCTAAAAAGGATTAACTTGGTGCGTTTGTATAAAACAGCAGAAAATGAAAAAGCTTAAAATAGGTATTTTTAGTAATTCTGAGTAAATCTGTTAGGTAGCCTGGTGACTAGTGCAGGCACAGCCCTAGGCCTCTAAGTATTATTAATGATTCATCTAGGATTAAGTCACTGTTTTCAGAGTAAAGTGTCTGAGGAAGAAAAACTTAGTTGTGTTACCAGTCTGTTACCACTGTAAATCTGGCACAGCTTTTAGGCTGGCTGTTTTCTGCTTTTCTAAGTTTACATTTGCACCAAAATAATGGAAATAAGATTTGATTTTACTTGTTTTTAGTCACCAGATTAGAGTATCACTGTTGGGCCAAACAGTTAATTTGAAATAAATAGACATTGAAAAGTAGAACCAGCTTTTCTATGTTTTCTGATTCAAGGTTGTTAACTCCAAATTTGAATTAGTATAAACAGTGCTGTATCACAGAGTCATATGAAACTGTTGTCTTTACCAAGGTCTGTTCTAAATCAACCCAGGACAGTTCATTAAAGAGGAGTTAATATATTGTGATAAGTATTGGATGAAAGTCTGCAAAATTAGGGAATTTAGTACGTTAGCCCTGTTAACAGCAATTAGAATAGCATTACAGTTCTGGAAGTCTTCAGAATGGCTTTGTTTTACTTTGTTGCAGGACAAAGCAATAGTAATTCTGATACATGTGCAGAATTCAGAGTTAAATATGTCGGTGCCATTGAAAAATTGAAATACAATGAGACCAAAAGTCTTGAAGGGCCACTGGACTTGATAAATTATATAGATGTTGCACAGGTAAGTGTGTTACAAAATGCAATAGCAACAATGTCAGAACATCTTAAGCTTAGGCCTGTTTCTGTCATTTATCTTGTGGTCTGATGTCTGTAAATTTTAGACTTACTTGAAGAAAGTGGCATACTTAAGCATTAACCTATGAATCTCAAAAGCCATCACACTCAGTTGTATAATTTTAAGTAACTGGAGAAGAGGCACCCAAAGAACCGTTCTGCAGAAGCAGGCTCAGACCCAAGGCCCTTTTCGTGAGTCCCAGCTGAAAGCTGTTACATTGCCTCCAGCACAATTAGGATTAGTATCCAGGAAGGAATATCTCCCCCAGATTTCTTCAGTACTGTAAAAGTTTTCCCATAGAGAAAAATGTCAAGTTTCTGCTTGCAATCACTCATGAACCTGTGACCAAAGAACCTGAATAATATTTGGGTCATCCTTGCCAAACTCTGAGTGCTTGTACTTACTTTTGTACTAAAAGCCATAAGTGGTTGTTCTCGTTAGGTAGCTTATTATATCTTTTTAAAAGCACAGAATGTTTGTTTATCGTGCAGCAGCTTGACATTTTGAGCATCTGAATATGTGCTAAAACTATTTTGGCAGCCAAACAGCAAAAGTGCTTCCAGTGGAACATGGATCACCTTGGGTCAGTGCAACGTGACAGGCCATGCATGATTTTTAGGCCAACTTGATTTGACCACAGGGCCAAACTCTCCCCTAAGATGATAAATTCCTTTCTGGAACCACGTAATATTTAGACTAGAATAGAACAGAATTGAATAGAGTGTTTCTTCTGGAAGGGGACCCACAGTGACCACTGATCCAACTGACCAACCACTTCAGGGCTGACCAACAGTTAAACGTGTTGTAAAGCGCATTGTCTAAATGCCTCTTAAACACTTGACAGGTTTGGGGCATCAACCACATTTCTAGGAAGCCTCTTCCAGTGTCTGGTCACCCTCTCAGTAAAGAAATGCCTCCTAATGTCCAGTCTCCCCTGAATATATTTCACATTAAGAGACTGAGCAAGTGCATGAGTGGTGGGCAGACCCCACACAGCTGGATCTGAGCAGGGTTCATGGTGGTGCTGACCCAGTCGACCCAAGTACACATAAATATATTTTCTGTTATGTATCTTCATTGTTCATGTTCTTCTGTCTGCACTAAAGGCTTTTGTTTGTTTCCCTCCAAAGCAAGATGGAAAGTTACCTTTTGTTCCAGGTGAAGAGGAGTTTATTATGGGAGTTTCCAAATACGGCATTAAAGTTTCCACATCTGATCAGTATGTAAGTGCTTCACCCAAACTTGTCTTTCTGAGGAGAGTTGAAAAGTGCTTTCATTTATTTCTCTGGTAGCTGATCTGTGTGACCAAAATGTAATTTCTGGCTTTAAGCAAAAGTCAAACAAACAAGGTCTCACAGCAGTACTGCTTCATGTCATATCTCTGCAGGGATGTCTGGATTTATGACAAAAAGCCATTCCTTTTGAGATAGAGCAGCAGATGAAAGGCAAGCAAGCCTTTGGCAATGCTCCTTGGGCACATCTTCCTTCCTCTGTGGCTGTCCTGCCATTACATCATGGGGGAAAGTAGTGTGACTGTAGTGCCAAGACCATAGGTTCCTCAGCCCGAGTCAGTAATGCAGTTCCTCTTGGTGTTTCTGTGAAGAGGGAAAAACAAAGGATGGGGTATTTTTAGGAATACCTGAGTTGCCCAGCTCTTTTAAATTCCATCCTTGCACTCCTAATCCAAGAGTTAGAGTTCACTCCAGCATTAAAATCTCATGATTCCACTTTATTGATCAAGCCTACTTTTTGCTTGCATCATTTCCTACATATAGTTTATTTTCATTTAGTGCACTTCAAGTAGCTTCTTCGCTAAAAATAAAAATCCGGTCTCTTCCCCAGGGTCCTCCAGTTGCCTTTGTGTAGCTTTGTGTTGTAGCCATGTGGTTTCCTTCTGGTTGCCCTCAGAGCCCCAGATACCATAAATACTTGGCCTTACGAAGCCTTGACCCATCAACAACCCAGCAATGCCTGTTCATAAAAGTCTCAAGTATGAGCATGGAGAACAGCACTGCTTAATAGCTGAATGCTCTGAAGAGAGCCAAAAGGTTCCCTTTGGTCCCTTCAGAAAATTAAACACTTGTTTCTAATGGGAGGAAAGGTAGTAGTTGTTACTCAGACTTTGAATTCTTTTGAATGCTGTTTTTGCTCTCCTAAATTCTTAATTCTCATTAAAAACATGGGTTGCAGTATTATTTAAATTCCTTTGTGCTTTGATAAAGATCAAATAGCTAATTTAAGACTGTCATCCATCATTTTTCTGTCTTCAAGCTGAAAGCACGTCCAAGCAGATAAAGCCTTTTGTGGTTAAGCTAGCTTGGACTGGCAGTTTATTGCATTGCATTGTTTCCCAAATTCTGACTTTTTGCATCTGTGTCACTGTTGGCATTTAATTTGTCCTTCAGTGTGTTAGTTCACCAAACTCTTTTCACAGAGTTCCAAGATACTGAAAGGAGGGGAGGAAATTAATTTACAAGGATACTGTGTACTCAGAAGAATTCTATCATCCCTCTTGTAGTGATAATCCACATACACATTAGCACTGTAGCAAGTTCCAAGCAAGTAACCCTTGAGAGTTATTAGTAATTTGGTGAACAGTCTTGGCATCTTTCATACAGAGATGGGAGGGTGGATCCAGTAAGTTCCAGGTGGGCTCCTGTGGTGTGATAGTTGCTGATGGTGAGAGCAGCATGAGCAATGAGCTGAGTGAGCATCAGGGATGGAGATGTTTTTCAGCAACGTGACCTTAGGGCTCTGGTGGAGGGCTCTCCCTCCAGGGTTTCAAGGCAGGCAGCAAGCTTGCTGCCTGCTTTTACAGCTTCTCTATCAAAGAGGGCATTTCTTTAGACCCTTCAGCTGACAGGGACGGGTGTTTGATGCCATGAACACAGAAACAGAGCTGTCTTGAATTCCTAAGAGGTGGAGGTGGTATGACTGGAATAAACCAGATCAGTATGATCAGAGGGTAGGATGGCTGGAGAAGGAAGGCTTTGTGTAGGGCAGGGCTGCAGAGACCTCATACTGGGTGTCTTCTGCCAACCCCTTTTTGGAATGGCCAAAATCGGAAGTGTTGGGACTATGGTGGAAATCCTGCAGCTCTGATGGAGAGTAGAATTCTCCCAGATGAGGCCTGTGGAAGAGCCAGGACATGTCCTGTGGCTTAGGTCACAAACAGCCTGCCTACAGCCACAAGGCTACTGCCCCCCAACTGACCTGGTCTGTACCCTCTTCTGGGAACAGTTTCTTGTGTGTATCCTTCCCAAGACTGAGACTGGGGATTGTCTGGAAAAATACTGGGAAAGTAAGAAGTTGTTTTAAGTTACGTCTGTGCCAGCAGAACTGAGTGCCCCACCTGTCATGGAGGGCGAGTGAGGGTTGGTAGGAGGCGAACGTGCACTTTCACAGTATGGCCAGGAATGTCATCACAGAACCATGGGAGGGGCTGCGTTGGAAGGAATCTGAAAGATCATCCAGTTCCAACCCCCCTGCCATGGGCAGGGACACCTCCCACTAGACCAGGTCGCTCAAAGACCCCTCCAGCCTGACCCTGAACACTTCCAGAGATGGGGCATCCACAACTTCTCTGAGCAACCTGTTCCAGTGCCTCACCACTCCCACAGTAAAGAATTTCTTACCTTAAATTCAATCTAAACCTACTCTTTTTCAGTTTAAAGCCATTTGAATCCCTTCTGTCACTACATGCCCCTGTAAAAAGTCCCTTGCCTGCTCTCTTGCAAGCCTCCTGCAGGTACTGGAAGGTGTCTCAAAGTCTCCCCAAGAGCCTTCTCTTCTCCAGGCTAAACAACTCCAACTCTCACAGCTTGTCTTCATAGTCCACATAGGAATGCACTTCTGAAATAGAAGCAAAAATTAAAGCTAAAGTTATGCTAAACCACCACTTTAAAAAAAATTACCAAGGAATACTTTTCTCCTGTAAATGAAGTATTCTTTTGTAAGTGAGAATAAAAACGTGGAAAACTGAAATATCCATTGCACTGTTCCAGAGTAACTTTTATTTGCCATGTGCTTTCAGGATGTGTTACACAGGCACGCTCTCTATTTGATTGTACGGATGGTCTGCTATGATGATGGTCTGGGAGCAGGAAAAAGTTTACTGGCCTTGAAGACAACAGATGCAGCCTCTGAAGAATGCAGCCTCTGGGTGTATCAGTGTAATAGTTTGGTAAGTTTATGCTTACAGTATTTAATTTAGGTATTGGAATTGTGATTGTAAAGGGAGATTCTAAAACCCAAGGCCTTTGTGAATGCTTTTTGGCAGAAGGAGGATTGCTTAATTAAAAAAAGGAGTATAAATATGTGCTGGCTGAGGAGGGGAAAACAGCCCTGCTGACTGCATTGGATCAGCTTTGAGGAAAACACCCACATTCCCTAAAATTGCCAGTGAGTGTAGTCACCTGAGAAAGCTCTCTCCAGTCTAAAGAGATAGCAGCTTCTGTGGACAATCTCCACTGGTATTTCCAAAGACAAAAACCTCTTAAGATACAGAGCAGGGAGGGATGGAGTAATAATTCTGGTAAGAGAGCATGCAGCCATATTTGTAGGCAAGGGAGGTGATCCCTTCTTAAGAGTAGGAGAATTCATTGTCAGGATGCTTTGATGGTGCAGACCCTTGGCTGGCAGCACTGGGGGAACACAAGAAGTGACATTCTGAATGCTGACAGCCAGCAACTCTGACTTGTTTCAAAAGAGCTCCTGTGAGACAGCTTCCATGTGTCACTGCAGGCCACACAAATAAATCTGGTCTCACAAAGCAAAACGAAGGACACATTCTGCTTTAAATGAGTCTCGAGAAGTTTAGAAGTTCTTCAGAAAGCGTTAATGTGTGCGTTTGGGTTTTTTAGGAACAAGCACAAGCCATTTGCAAAGTGTTGTCCACAGCCTTTGATTCAGTGTTAATGTCGGAGAAGTCCTGATTCCCTTTGGCAGCAGTGTTGGTGTGGGAGGCACTGGGGCTCCTCGTGATCCCACAGGTTGGAGCCATACTTGGTTGTAGGAAAGACTTAATGTGCAAAGAAGAGCCACACAACCTTGCACATGGTACTCTGGCATTCCCCAAACGTGACTTGAAGATTCCATCTTCAGTGTCCAGGACAATACAGAATTTTATATTTAACACAAATTTTTTTTCCTAAGTCATGTTTTGTATATTAATGTCAATATTGCAGAAATGTAAAATAAAACTGACACTTGCTTCTACCTCATTGTCTGAGAAACAATTTGTTAAGACAGACTTTGATTCTGCTTAACCCAGATATTAGAACAAAACAAAAGCAAAGTGGTAATCCTTTGGTGCTTTACCCCTCTAATTTAATCTCAGGTGTGCCATCTACAGTTTTTCTGTTCAACTAAAGTCCACAAGATGTACATTTTTTCCTCAAGTGATACTTGTTTGTATTTGTCATTTTTATACATTGAAAAGAACAACATTGCATAAGCAATGCAAGGGAACAGAAGAGAAGCAGAAAAAGTGATTTTAAAAGTAGTTTTATTTTTCCAGACATTTGACTGGTTAACAAGAGTAAAATTTATTAATCATGCTCTAATTATAAATCACTGCATCCAGGACATTGAAAATAAGAGTTGATCTTAGGTTATACAATATATACAGTTGCTCTGCAACTAAACAAAATAAAAACAACTGAATTGAATATTATACATCTCATAGCATTCTAAGCTGCATTTTAAGTGTCACTTGCTCCTTTTTAAACAGTTAACACAGCAACCTAATAGTCTGTCTATTAACAGGTCTTTTGAATCAGATTTGAAGAGTTGTATGAAATATGCCAAAATTTTGGACTTAAAATTCTTAATTTTATATTATAAATAGATATCTACAGGCTCTGGAATTTCATTTTTCTCTGCCAGAGGAGGAAACCTTTTGAGAAACACAGAAAAGCAAGGGATAAATTTTACTTAGCTGCTCTTTATTGGTCCTTGGGATTTTATCTGTCTGCACTGTTTGTGCTATTAAGTTGTAGTCTACAAGTTTCCTGGTGACCGGTGAACAAAGTTGTGACATTTTACTCTATTCCTCTTCTAGCAGAACTCAAGGGAAATTTGCATCATTTTTTAACTTTACGAATTGTTACATACACTATAAGATTCTGTGTTAAAAATACTGTACATTAGGAGATCTGTGCAAAATAATATGCCCATTTACTCTCTAGACTCTATCAGGGATAGAAACATACAAAATAGTGTTGCAAACTGAACATATCAGTAAGTGAATAAAACTGTAGTGCTAAACTATTACTCTATCATTTTACTGGGAACTTTGAAAATACGGACTAATTTGCTTCAACTTGCAATAAAAATATCTTGAAACATTCCAGTTTGTTCCCCATTTACACTGCAGCAACAGCATCCAGGAAGTGAAAGTTACACATCTACGTGGCTGTACCCACACGCCCGAGAGGCATCAACCAACGGTACCATTCAGGAAGGGAGATCCAGGGTGAGATCGGTGTTGCTCTTCCAGCACTTTCGCAACGTGGTTTTTCTCCAAATAAGCACAGATGGTGGTGGTGGCCTGTTTTCCATTCCTTCCAATATGAAACGGCCAATTTAAGCACCATTTGCCAGAAATTCAAAGTTCTCTTGATAAATCTAGAGATACAATGTTCACATAACGTGATCAAAGCCAATGTGACCTAGACATTGATTTTTCGTATCCTATGCCTCAGTTGTTTCCTGTAGCATAAGCAAAACCTGGTACAATTTCACAATATACAAACATCAAAATGATGTCCGATTTGTATTGGTGTTTTATATTCCATCAACCAACTGGGAACTATCCATGGCCTAGCCTGACTCACGAATCAGTAAAACAAGTTTAACAACAGTGTAGCTACCATATATGTGGGTATACTATATAAATACAGAGTGAGTTGGCAAACTATCATTGTTTGCAAGGTAGTGGCACACAAATTTCATAAACCAGAACATAACGTAGTGAACTTGTGAGGTGTCAGATATCTTATTGACCAAGGATAATTACCTAAGTGTTCCACCAAATATGTTCTCTCTATGAACACATTGCTGCATGATTTAAAGAAAATTCAAGAATTTAAAAACAAAGTCTAAATGCTATAATGCGACAAGTGTAAGAAATGCTCTGCAATCCATCATCATAGTTAATTACATTTCAGGAAGTGCAGTTTTCAAATCCTTGAGTTAATGTAGTAACTCATTAATATTGCCATAGTTTAGTTAACCAGCAGTAGTCACATTAAATGACCAAAATGGATGTAACTTACATAAAGAACATTCAAAAAACAGGTTCTACACACGTGCAGCATAGAAAAACGAAACAGTCTCAAGCTCACAAAATTAGAACTAGAAAGTTCAACGACTAACACAGGTTTCAGATAACTTTAAGCAAATATCTACATCCATTCTGAAAGAAAGAAATTTCTCCTGTGGTAAACTGAAATACTTTTTCACTTTTACCTGGCCAAAGACACATGATTAAAACAATTTCTTCTGCAACTGTTGGCATCCTTGATGACAGCCAGTATGGCAAGATACTGAATGAGTCCATTTCAGACCTACGCAGCAGCTTGCATGTTTGGTTCCAACACTTCAAATGGTGTCAAGAATTGGATAAATTCACTGCCCTAGTAGATGCACACACAATTTCTTTGACTGGGGAAGCAACACTTAACTGTTGTACTGTCATGTTACAAAAGCAAGAAAAAAATTACAGTGAATTGATAAGAACATTCATAATGTTGTGATATTCAGTCACGTGGATTTTGATTGTTAAAGCTTTTCAGTTCACCTTGAAAAGTACAGGAAGAGTTGTTTTTAAAAGTGTAAACTGCTTATGAGAAGTTTTCATGTAGAAAAAAGTTTTAAAAGTCCCAAAATCAGAATGATGGCAATAAAAAAGTAAGCTACAGTACCTAGGACTTGGGCAGTGCTCTGGCAAGGTGGGTGCAGATAGGTAGGTGAAATGAAATAGAACAAAACTTATTTCTGTGACCGCTGGAAATGAGAAATGTCTCCACTTATCAGTAGCAATCTAGTCAACAATAAAGTGCACAAATGATACAGGGAAAGCTCCTTTCCGACTGGGATCTCCATCAATATGACCAATCTGAAAGAGTCCAGACATTTTTCAAGTTAAATCTCAAAATGACATTTCAGTATCACCAAAATGAATACCAGTGACCTTCCTGCCTGTAGTACAACAAGCCTCCCACCAAATCCTTTCTGCAGTAGTGCTACTTTTCTTCCGCCAAGAGGAAGATTCAGACCTACAGGGTGCATGTTTTTCAGCTGCAGGTTGGGTTTTTGTCAAATGCAAAAGTTTTATCCGGTTATTTGAATATAAAACCTCTTACTGCTGCATAATTCCAGTGCTATCTGTAATGCCTGGCAGCCCACATTTGGCCTCTGTTGAGATATTTCTTTAACAAACACTGTGAGGCAAAAGGATGGATCAAGCTTCAACAGTTCCAGATTTTACATCTATTTGTGTTTATACAGCATTATTGTCAATTTAGATGCAATCTGAAGCTCTGTTCTTCTCTAGCTAACAGATTAAGGCAAGTGTTTTCATGCATAATAATTTTCCAAGATTTTGCTTTAGCCAATGAGACTTCGGAATGTAAATAGTTGAGATGGTTTCCCAGCTCAAATAGACTCACTCCTAGTCATCTGAAGACTGAGGACAATACAAAACTCTCCTCTGAAGCCCACTACACAGCATCTGTAATAGCAGATTCTTAAATTCTGACACTCCACCAAAAATTTTCTGGATCATACAGGCCATGTCCCCAGTGTATTGTGAACCGTACTAATAAGATATCTTTTTTGTTTTTCATGAATGAGAAAAGCTAAAAGTTTGTCTGAAGTTCGACTTTTGAAATTTCATCTCAGGTTTCCATGAGATGAAACTTTTCTTGCTATTTGGAAATCCAACAGGGGATCTTCTGAAGGGAGTGTCAGCCTCTAAGATTTAATTTCTTTCTTTCAAAGTGTGTTGACAGAAAATGCAAAATACTCACCCACCACTCCTGATCTTCTTCACCATCAACTACAATAATATCTCCCTCTGAAAAAGTCAGCTCGTCTGGGTTATCTGCTACACAGTTGTAAATTGCTTTTACTCTCTTGGGTTTAGTTTTTGACTGAAATAAAAAGAAAATCCTGAATGTAAATAATGCAGCACAGAAGAGACAGAGTAGACTTGGAGTTATCTAAAGAAAGTTTCCCAACTGCTTCCAGCTGCTATTTTTCATAGGTTAGAGTTCAGCTACATCTTTTATGCTGGGTGCTCATGCTTCAGGCTGAATTTGGCACCACCTAAAGCTTTTTGGAACCACTGTGCCAACAACATAGGCCATGTTTCCCATAGAAGTTTTCCATTTTGGCTCACCCAAACCTGTCTTCAGAGCTCTACATCACTGCAGTGAGCATGATTTTATTCAGAAGATGGGGTGATCAAGTTCTGTGCAAATGTAACAGCAGCAGCATTATCAGGAGACCAGATCCACCTGCCAATATGCTCCTTCTTAATTTGCTAAACCCATTTCAGTGGTGTAAGAAACCACCAAAACATCCTCTGCCTCCCAGCAGTGCTCTGAGGACTGCCAGCCACAGGAGCCCTTTGGCAGCTCTTTCCTAGGGACAGTTTAGTAAGGAGCTGCAATATTCCAGTATGGCAGTGGGACTCAGTCCCAGCCATGTTCCCTGTGAAGTGATACCAAAACTGTTTCGCTCTGGTTTCACAGAACCCACCATCCTCATCTCACACCTTTTCCAGTGCTAACCAGTCGCTGCTGCATTTCTTTTCAGCCTCATTCTCTGTTGCAGACCCACAATAATGCTGCCTACACTTTGTTTCCATATAAAGCATCCCAGCACAAGTCAAGAGGCTCAAGACCTGGAGACACAGTGTAAAGCTTTGCACCATGAGTCCACCCTTTTCCCAGCCACAGGGAGCAAAAATCGCTCCTTTCTACCCTAAGATGTCAGAGCAGAGCTGCAGGTGCCATTTAGGTCTGAGATGGCTGTTAATGCAGTGGCTGTCTGGGACAGAAGCTCCACATGGCATAAGGAAAAGATGGCCTCATCAGCATTCTGGAGTCCCCCAGTGACTGGTCCCAGTCTGTGATTAGGTCAGCCATGGAGCAGGAAGCTTGCAAAGGAACAAGAGCCTTCATTTACAAATCTCCCTTTCTCCATCAGCAAAATGCTCTGCTATGGACAGTACTGCCCAATAGTCTCTTACTGTGCCATTTCGTTAGAGTAGAGCACCATGCAGAGAAAAAAAAGGAATGTGGAGGGGGAAGGATGGGCAGCATGATTGTTATGTTCCTCTAGAAGCATCCATCTGCATTCCAGTATAAATTCTATATAAATTCTAATATACATAAAGCTCCGGCCTGCCCAGGGCAGGCACACCCTGAGGCTCTCTTACCCCTGTGAGCTGCCAGCCTGGCACTGCAGCACAGAAGCTTTTTCAGATGCTCCCTCTCAGACAAGTGACAGTCTGAACCACAACCACCTTTTAGGTCAAAAGGAATAAGCTTTACATCAGTACAACAGTGATATAATTACTAACTTCAAAGTGCAGTAATTACAGGTATTTCTTGTTCTTTAGAAGGCAAGGAAATTAAAATAGATCGCATTCCCAGAGGAATAAAATCTTCTAGGGAAGTTTCCCATGTATTTACAATATGGTTTCAAAAATCTAAATATCACATTGGGGGAAAAAAGAAAACAAAAGGTGAATCAGGAATTTCCACCTGATAAACAGGCGAGTGTGTGTAGGAGATAAGCCACTGACTAAGTGTGCATGTACAACTAGACCTGTCTTTTCTGTACTCAAGTAGCATTTTTGTAATCATTTTCTAAATCTGGGCTGGCCTCTGGATTCCCTGGCAGGGTAAAGACTTCACAAAAAAGGCAGAAGTGTAAAGCTAAATGGAGCAATTTAGCCAAAGAACTTTAGCTAGACTGATCTAGCTAAAGCTCTTTAGCTGAGGGCCCCTTGACTAAATCTCAGCTAAGATGCTTTAGCTAGATTGATTTAGCTAAAGCACCTTAACTAGCACACACTCCTGAGCCAGGTTTTCCCTTACTTTTCTGTTCTATGACAGAAGAAAATCACCCAGCTGATTTGTTCAGTCACAGAACTCACCTTACTGAAGCCCTAGAGACAGCTGAAGAGTCAGATATGTTCTTCATATTATGTGCAATTAATATTAAACATTGAAGACACTGACCCCCAAACTAACTAGGACAGCCCATTCCTTCATAGCTAAATCAATTTGTCCTGTAACATTAAAAAAAAGGGAGAGAACAACATAGAGAAACTACAATTTATACAGAGAGTCAGGTAAGGAGCTGTTTCAGATGTGCTGAAAGGATGTAAGCAGTGCTTACACTTGAATCCCAGCACACACAACAGAAATCAAGATCAGCGTCCAACAGCTTCACAAAGTAAGTATGACAATGTAAGCAATTTACACTACTTAGACCATTTAATTTTGCTGTGGCCTAAAACATGAAGGTTATTTCAATGCAAGATGGACAGTAACTTGGTTGAACAAGAGGGGGGAGGCAAGAAACCAGAAAATTTTATACTCCCAACTAATGCAAGATGATGTCTCTGAGACTTCTCAGCATGATCAGACAGCTAATAGGGACTCTGAGTTCAAGACCAATGTGCAAGGCTATGCACACAAATGCACTGAACTCTGTCCTGGAGAGTTGCTATTTCAGTGGACATGGTTAAGGAAAAATGAATGAAGGGAGAGAGACAGAGGACTGAAGAAAGCATCTTTTCATTGCCAGCCATTAATAAGACCATTGCAGAGCCAGGAACAACACATCTCCTACCTCTCTGTTTATTATTTACCACTGAACCACAGTCCTACACAGAATGCGTGAAACAGCCCAGGCCTGGTGACACACAGCACCTCGGAAACCACGGGCTCTCCATATTGTGATTTGCTTCCTGCAGAGACACACTGGTGTGATCAAGGATATGAATCTTTTACATCTATCACATGAGGAAGCAACATAAAATTGAAGCAAGGACCAAAGACCAAGATAACTACACATAAGGTACAGCTCCACTGACATCTGCAAATATATCCCTTTACCTACACCAGTAGAAGATTACAGGTACTGACACTAATATGTGTTACCATTCATGGTCCTAGATTAAAAATAATAAGTAAAGAGTATAAAAAGGCCACACAATCGGATCAAGAGTCCATCTAAATCCAGTATCTCTTTTCTAGCAGTCACTGTAAGGTTGGAGGAGGGGAGAGAAGAAAAATATAGAATTAACCACCTTCTGTTTGGGGATATGCTTACCAAGAGATTTCTCTCCTGTCACCAGGTGAATGCTGAGAACTAACAGCACAAAGAATCAGTTTCTTTTGTTGTGAGCTTGACTCCTGCTAGTCTTGTCTGAAGTCATTTCACCTACCTATGTGAGCAACTGTCAGTACATCTGTGTCCATTTTAAAAGTACAAGAGTTCCCTTATTACTTAGTTCACTGAAGACTGAAAATTAAGCCACGTGTTACTTACAAATGACTCACCAAGCTCACCTACAAGTCACTAACTCATAAAGCTTATCTATCTTCAATAAGTCACACCATAATTCTGTGGATTGTGTTGGTCACATTTGGACATGAGCAAAGAAGTCGACTGGTTTGGTTTGCTTTTTTAAATTTAAAATCATATACCATCCTGTAGGACAGTCAAGAAAAACAAAGTTTTCATAACTATTTAGTACAAGTCACATGCATACTTAAAGACAGGATACAGGCCTTGTATGTTTCATGGCTCTCACACTTTCTCCATAGCAGGACCCACTACCATGTCTACCATGTGTTTGATGGAATGCAGAAGATTAATAAAATCAAATGCAAAATTTTGTACTTACTATTTGTGATTTCCTTGGCATTGGTGCTGGTGGCTGGATTTGTGCCAAAGTATTTGCTGTAGAACCAGTCTGTGTTCCTGGAATTTCGCATACAGAAGACAGCTCTCCTGCTAAGGTAAGTAAACCAAATAAATATTAGACATGCTTTCAAAAAACTAAGAGTGATGGTATCAATTGAAAACAAACTAATTATTCTTAAAAGTATACAAATAATTCTATATGCCATGAGCATTTCATTTTTACTGGTTCTCTCTAAATAACTGAACAGAATTTGTCTACCTTTTCCTTATCAGAAAGGCCACCTTTTCCAAAGACAACTACCTAAGACCTTTAACACAGCCAATATGCTAAGGGAGATAAAATAGATGAGAGCAGAACCAAGTATCCCATTCCCCCATTCCTTCACTACAGACTGTGTGTTGTTAGAACTTTTCTTTCCTAGTAAAGACCATCGTTATCAAGGTGCTGTATCCTTCACAGGAGACTCCTGACACAAATGGCAGATAGCCATTAGCAAATTCCCCTGGGATACGTCAAGAGGAAATAAAAAAGAATCACAGTAAGAACAAATGAATATAAAATATGCAGTAGAAGGGGAAACCAGGTAGGAGAAATTCCAGTACAACCGCCACAGAATCTGCACTAACTTTATTGTAGAGATTTTATGGAGATTACATTATTGTCATGACCCAAAATAATAGGTACTTCGAACAACAAAAACCACAAAATCAATAATGAACTCTGTTTAGTAACATGAGAAGAGCAATATCAATTTGCAATTTAATTAAAAGCAACACTATATAAGCTCCAAATTTTCAAGCCAGAAACACATTTTTTCTTTTCTAAAATCTGTATCTGACACCTTGTTTATGACATATGCAAACAACAGTGCAACCAAAAATTTCAAAATGCATCCTTTGTTTGAGTGAGTTGTAAGGTGAAGTTAGAACAGCTAAAGCCTAACTGGAATTGAATCTGACAAGGAATGTCAAAGACAACAAGAAGGGTTTCTATAAATGCATAGGTAACAGAAGGAAATATGTGGACCCATTGTTGAACAAGATAGAATTCTGGTTACACAGCACATGAAAAAGGCTGAGCTACTGAATGCTTCTTTGCCTTAGGCTTTACTAGCAAGACAGGTCTTTGGGAACCCTAATCCCAGACATGAGGGGAGAATCTGGAGCAAGGAAGTGCAAAGTGCTGCAGCTGGGGATGAACAGGCCATGCACCAATGTATGTTGGTAGCCACCTGGCTGAAGAGGCAGGACCAGAGGCAGTGGGCACAAACTGAAACACAGGAGCCACTGTCTGAGCATCAGGAAACGCTTTGCTACTGTGAGGGTGACCCAGCAGTGGCACAGGTTGCCCAGAGAGGTTGTGGAGTCTCCATCCTCTAGGCAGGGTCCTGGGTAACCCACTCCTATTGTCCCTACTCGAGGAGAAGGGTTAGACCTGANGAAGTGCAAAGTGCTGCAGCTGGGGATGAACAGGCCATGCACCAATGTATGTTGGTAGCCACCTGGCTGAAGAGGCAGGACCAGAGGCAGTGGGCACAAACTGAAACACAGGAGCCACTGTCTGAGCATCAGGAAACGCTTTGCTACTGTGAGGGTGACCCAGCAGTGGCACAGGTTGCCCAGAGAGGTTGTGGAGCCTCCATCCTCTAGGCAGGGTCCTGGGTAACCCACTCCTATTGTCCCTACTCGAGGAGAAGGGTTAGACCTGATGACCTGCAGAGGTCCCTCCCAACATCAACCATTCTGTGATTCTGTTTATTACATGGCCCCATTAGTGACTTTAATTGGCCCATAGCTCTGTTCATGCTAAAGAACTCGAGGCATCAGGGCCTACACAATCACAAAGAGAACAAGAAGAATGTTGGTACTGATTATATTTAAGTGTTTAAGGTAAATAAACAAATTAAAGAAAACCTCAAGAAGCCCACACCCTCCCTTTGATGATTATAATGACAGCTTAATTAAAATAAAATAAATCTCTAAACCACAATTACCTGGTTGTTGTAGAGACCCAAGTCCTCTGGTCTGCCCTTTGTTAGTTAAGGCAGATGACTTCTCAGTCCTGGGCAGAAAGTGAGAAATTGATCCATTTCAGAAACAAACAAGAACTCGAAAAGCAACAATACAGAAGTCTTGGAATGTCTGAAGTATATTCTGGTGACAGACATTTTGCTTTTAAAAATACTACTTTTCTTCTGTATTTTTGATTAAGGTGATTGAAAGTTGCACTTAATTTAAAATAAGGCATAAAAATAATTCAGGTTTGTTTATTGCAATTTATGTCTTTTCCTGAGCTTTGAAGTTCCTTTCACTTTTATTTTTTTCTTAAAATTATGCATCCATGTTAGTCTGTGCATTATAGCAAGCTTCAAGAGTTTGTGTCTACCTTTTAGCTAGTATGGTACATGCAATAAATGGGCTAGAAAGGAGCTTGAAGGTCAAAGGTTGCTTTCATCTTTCAGTCCCAAGTTGCAAATGAAACCATATTTCTTCCAAAATTTTCTCAAAAGTCGTATTTTCTAGACTTCTGATTACCTCATTGATCTCCCCTGGTTTCCACCTCAGTATTTCGTTTTACTGCAATGCCCCAAACTGAATACAGCGGTTCTGCTGAGGCACCACTGATGCTGAGTCAGTTGGGAGAATTAATTCCTGTCATTTGCAGGCTATGGTAAAACAATACTATTTCTCTTTAACACTTCCACAACAGCACTAAGTTGTCTGACTTACTTACTATGTCCTTACAGATCCTTCTTCTGAGGACTTTTGCTTACCGATACTCGGCTGTTCTCCATGCTTCATTCCTGTAGTTGATTGTTCTTAACTACTATGGGTTGCTAACTGAGTGAAACCCTTCTTCTCCCTTGACTACTACTCCAGTTTCTCAAGGCCACTTTGGATATGAACCTGTTTTTCAGTGCATTTGTCCCTCCTAACTTAGTTTTCTGCAAATTTAAAAATTATTTTTTCTTTTCCAGGTCTCTCTACTTCTGCCCAAATGAAAAGATTGAATGGAACAGAACTTATGCAAAGCATGTGAACAGTAAATGGCACAATCAGACATTAGATCCCATTATCTCCTACTTGTTACTAGATGAGAATTAGGAATTGAACACTTTTTGTGGTTTCTTATTTCCATCATTGCTAAGTGTTCTGGAGATATTCTGCAAGTCATGTAACCTTAAATCACTAGGCTGTCTTGTTTTTACTGTAGGAATTCTTGTCATCTGCTTCCTTAGCATCTGCCTTCTGTTCATTCCCACACTCTAGAACACATCATTGGCAAAAGTATGCAGGCTTTATTGATGATTTGCATGTTATAGACATGTCGTAAAGTCAGTAAGTTACTAAAAATGATGAAGTATATTAAATACTAAAATGACATCAGTTACCCAGGAACAGGCTTTCTCTGGGAGATTCTGCTAGGAGGTTGTGGGGGCAGTGGTGGTGGGGTTGGCTTGGTTTGTGGAGGAGCTGGCTGCTGTTTCGATTGCTGGTTCAAAGCTTCTATAATGCTGGCTGTCTTTGCCACTGGAGGTGGTGGTGCTGGAGAAAGTACATCTATAGAGGAAAGTTACATAGCAACATGGAATTAAATTTCTATTTACCATTTCGTTTCGTGGGTTTTCATTACAGGTTCCCCTGTCACAGGACTTATCCTCATCTAAGAAAAATGCTTTACTACATGTAATGGAAGAAGGACCTCTTTGGAAAGCAGTTTACCTTTTGTTCCACCTAGTAAAGGTGGAGAGCTCACAAGCACTTAAATTTATTCAAGCATTAAAGTGCAAGTAAAGAAAATTCCTACCAAAGTCAGTCATATTCTTGAAAACAGTAGATCAGAATATATTTTTAAAAGTGCTAATATTATTTGCTCAGTCAAGGCCTTCAGTCTGTGTTCATGAAAAAGTAACCAAGTGAGTAATATCTGGTAAATTTTATTTAGAGGAACATCTTTTGTTAAACTCCTGTTGTGATTAACAACTAATAGCAGACTAGGTTTAGCAATTAATTAAAATTGCTATTGAATTCTTGAATTCACCACAACAGCAGCTGGCAGTGCATTAAAACATCTTTTTGCATTTCAATGGTCTGCAAGAACCAAGCACAATGTGGAGACACAGCCTCAGGCTTACATGTAACACTCACCTTTACAACCAGTGAGAAATGCAGCACTAGAACTATATATACATATAATGATGAGCCCTTTAGCTCTAGCAATAGATGGTGTTTCCTGCTGACCCTGCACTACACCACACAGCCCTCACTGCAGCATCAGAGAAGACAGTTTGTTACTGGATGGTAACGTGAGGCCAAAGCTACAGTCAGTCACCAAAAGAGGAAGTATGAGTTGTGGAAATGGAAAAATAAGCCAACTATGAATAGATACAGTAGAAGGAAAAACAGGGGAAAGTGGGAACATACTTGTAGATGTTACACGCAATGGCGGCACAGGGGGATGAATAGCTGGTGGATCTGATGAAGACCTCTGCCTGCTTATACTTTCCACTCCTAAAGAATTTGTCTTCCACATTGCATTAGATGAAGAAATTGTCTGAATACCACTGCCAAGAACTGAAGGCTGAACTAAAAAGAGAGGAAAATACTGCATTATTATTATTGCTTACCCTAAGCACAAAGTGTTAATATTCACACCCGTGCTTTCAGAAATGGTGTGACTATATTCAGCAACACTATTATTCAACAACTATATTCACTGCATCCTGATGGAATGCCAGAGCAGAAATCAGTCTGGTGTTAAAAATTACACAGCAAGACTTCACCCAGAAACTTCTAACACTTTACCTAAGCAAAATTTGTCTCCAGTCATTACTTTAAAATATGTCAATACTTGAAAAAGCACAGATTTCTCAGTAAGAAGACAGAAGGCAAGTCTTGCTACCTTCTTTAATCCCTGACTGATAACTGTAATTTTCTCAGGCACTGCAAGGAAAGGACCTCACTCTTCCATGAGCATGAGCACACATTGCTGACTCAAAGTGAACATCAGTTTTGACTTAGAAACAACACAAAACTGTAAATCTGAATTTCACTCAAGCAAGAAGCTATAACAACTAGTCATGAAACAGTCACAAAGTACTTCTTTAGAGCCTCTTAAATGACTTCATTGTGAAGAGCTGCCTCTTCATTTCATAAAAACACTCTACAAGTTTTCTTCATAAAGCCAGTATTTTGCACATATTATGCCATTTCTCCCTACTCAGCACATAAGCATCATATTAAGAAAAGATGAAACAGAGTAAGGTGTGAACAAATATTAGCTTGCAGGGAAAAGCATTAAAGGCTCAGAAGACTTGGAAAATAGCCTAAAGCTATGAGGAAAAAGGAGTAATAATACACCATAAGCATAACATTAACAACATCAGCAATTGACAAGAAGCTAAGGTCAATGATATCATTATAGCTTTTAACTAAGAATATAAATTACTAGGCTAATACATTGCTAGAGTAAAGAATATGAGGTAATAATCTAAGGCAGGCAGCATGTCTTCATGGCGTGAGTTGTATTATAGAATTCCAATAAGTCTGGGCTTGGGAATGAAACTAAAATGACACTTTTTGAAATGTGTTATTTAATCAAGGGCAAACTGTTGTAAGGCAGTATGATTGGCCATGATTAAAATAATATCAAAGGGTAAAACAGTCTTTTTAACTATTCAATTGTATTACTGATTCAGAGATAGAATCTAACAGTTAAACAAACCAGGCATGCTCCTTGTGTCAATTTTCCTGTTTGGTGGGGAAAACATTCCTTTCCATCAAGTAAAAAAATGTTGTCTAGATATTAAGCTTAGAGTTCATGTGAAAGGTTAAAGTAATCCCACCTTGGTTAAGTTTTACGTGCTACTAAACTTCCCCCAGCCCCATGCTACCCGTTTCAAGCAGTCCAATACCATGCTTTTCTGTTCTCAGTTTTGCTGCCCCTTTTATGCTGCAGCCATTCCATAACTGACTTTTCATATTACACAGAAGATCAGTTTGCCACCTCAGGCACTGGTGTGTGGAATCCTGCATTCTGACCTCTGCACAGTGCTCCCAAAAGCAAAAGCCACCCATGTGTGCCTAGAACATTTCTTGATCATAGCTTCTCTTATGGAGTCTGAATTACAGCACCATAGAAAACCATGTGTGTAATAGTAACTTTTCTTTAATTGAATTGAATACATAAATTTAGCCTCCATGAAAGATGGTGGATTAATAAAGGTATTATAACAATGAAACACACTGAATATGACCTGTACAAAGAGGACCTATACAGATTTCTCTGTGCTTCTTTACTATGATGCAAACAGATTACATATGAAGATAAGAATGAAGTTCACAGCATCAGCTTTAATGGTAGATTTTGCAAGCATACAATCCTCTGATGAGACACGTACTTTTACACTGTTCTAAGGATCTGGGGACAACCAGTAATTGGCAGCTATATTTTCAGTCAGCTGTCAGGTCTCTAAAATCATCCAGTTCTCCACACCATGATGCACTTCTATTTCAACAACCCTGATGAATGTATTTATTAAGAGAAGAATTTGCAAGGTTAAAATCTCATGTTCTGCATACACTCTCCATTCTCTGAGGTCTTAAAACAAATTTTCACAGCAGACAAATGCTATTGAAATTTTATCTTTACACTGAACTCTGACAATGACATCTTCAAGAAACAGAAGTATGAAAAGACTGAATATAATAAAAAAAATTGACTGCAGCCCTCCTTTTAAAATATGGTTTAACTCTGGTGACGTTATTGCTTTCCCAAACACTATTGTGTACTGTACCAATAATCAAACTCGGAACAGGTTATGTAGATTCACTTCAAGGATATAAACGGAGGTCATCAATAACTGTTCCAATACTCACCTGTGCAAAATAACTGTAAGAAAAAACCTAAAAATTAAATTATTTTTAAGAAAAGTTATGATCCTATTCTTCTAATATACAATGATATTTTCTATGTACCTTTGCCAATATTCCTTGGAGGTAGAGGAGGTGCACTACTTGTAACAGGTACTGCAGGCTGAATGGGAGGGGGACTGCCACTGAGTATTGCTCCATATGTTTCATTCTGTAATATACTTGGCATAAATCCTCTTTGCTTGTCCTTAGCAATGTTTGCTGCATCTCTTGCCAAGGATGCTACATTAGGCTGAAGTTGGTTTGATCCAAGTTGGTAGAAGCTGACAGGCCTGTCCTCTCTCCGGTTGGGACTGGGTTGCTTAAACACAATAACAGAAGTACTCATCAATACCACATTAGTTGTACTCATTTTATTAATTAGTTGATAGAAAGTTCTTATTTTCTAGAAAGAAAAAATGGCTTCTAAAATGCTTTCTTGTTGCTTTTAATACATAACCTAAAACCTACGTTCTGCCGTCTTCAATACAAAGTAACTATGCACACTAACAGCAACAACAAAAAAAAGATTAAAGGTGAATTGAGCTATTAATATATTCTCATTTCTTCTGTAGTACACTGCTACAGGATAATACTGTATCCATATACACACAAGACTATACTCCTATAGATAACTAATACAGATTTTCAGACTGGATCAATTAAAGTTTCCCTGCATCAAAATACCCAGCAGTATTTTCAAAACTAAACAAACAACTGGAGGTCCTAAGCCTCATCTGAAGTTTAGCAGAGATAAATCCCAAATGGATGATCATGACCTGAAAACCCAGACACAATTTCATCTAACTATTCTACCTGTAGCTCAGCCTGCAACAAATGAGTAGCCAAAACTTCTCAGTAACTCTTTTCAGCTCACTAGTATCACTGGGTAAGTTTAGGAGATTACTTCAATTGGCAGGTGGGATAGAACATCGCTTATCCCACACACTTTATTGACAGATATCTAATTAGCTGTCGTTGAGATTTACAGTAATCATCTCCACTTAGCATTATTTTTCCTGTTTCAACAGCAAGCATAGTCATTACTGTTATCAAATGATAATTAAAATAGCTGGAGTTACAAATGCATGTGGCTAGTATAGGAATGGGCTTTAACAATCCACAGCCCAGAGAGCATAAACATACCTTCAGAAAGAGTGCTAGATTAACATGCCATACTGACATACTGTCTGTATGAAATCAAAATAACCATTTATGCTAATGGCATTTAGGCAGAATAAAGATTTACATCAACAGTACCACTAACAAGCAATTGATTTGTCTCTGAATACATTCAATGCTTCCTTCTGGGCTGGTCATGTAGGGCCTTTAGATGTGTTATAGCACATTATAGTTCCAAGATTTATCAGAATGCTGTACATGATAGTCCCTACCCTTACTTTGGCTTAGTAGCCTCAGTCCTCACTGGCTGACACTCTCCATTCCCTGACCTCTCCACTCTCCTAGTTCTGAGATTTGTTTCAGCCCACACTTCTTTCTGCTTTCTAAACTAGCAGAAAAATTCTTTTTCGTTTTTATGGTTCAGCTTTTCACTGGCTCACCGAACTGAAGCAGTTCAATACAGGGACAAATGTGTGCCAGAGCAGAGGCAAAAGCTGAGGCAGGTGTACAACAACAGCAGAAACCAGTTGAATTATCTTAACTTTCTTTAGGTTAGACTCTCTCTTATATGAAATATTCTGGACTAAAAGAACTTAAATTTCACACATGACATTTTCTGTCACAGATTACAAAATCTATTCAGTTATCTTACCAGCAAGACAAACCCAATAGCTGGACATTTATAAACAAAATTCTGATGTGATCCTAAGCAACAGCCATATTCACCCGTGCAAACAATGTAGTCACAGACACTACTCTGTGATTAATAGTCTTTAATCTCCTTTCAAAAGTCCCTGCAGTATAAACCTATTAATAGTGGGCAACAAAGTAGGAGCTTCATTACTTTAGCCACACTGCTGAGTAGCAGATACCTTCCTATATGAGATGGAGCTCGGGGACTAACCAAAAAAAGAACACTCAACTGTAGAAGGCAACTGGCAGCAATGAAGAAAGTGAAGGGAAAGAACAGATCAAAAAAGAAACTTAGAGCATGCCAGAAAGGGATTTCTATTTGTAAATTACCAAAAATTTTTACAGCTGGAAAAAATGAGACCTCTAAAGGCTTCAATTTGCTTTATCAAAATGGTCATCATTACTATTGTTATTATCTGGAGGGTGATAAAATATATAGATATGCATAAATATGGGGATACAGTATGAAAGCTCATGCAGAAGAACTGGATCTAAAAGCTCACAGATTCCAGATTCTTCCACAGATACCAAAATTTTAAGGAAAAATCTTAAGAAGAGTCTCAGAAGGTAGAAACTGTGCTTTGGAAGGGATGGCCTGTGACACCTTTTGTTGCTAACTAGTTCAAGTCAAGCACCAGAGGTAACAGCTATCTTGGACTAGAGAAACAGGATATTGGGAAAATAATCCTATGCACACACAGTATTGTCAAAATGGTGTTTCACAATGGAGGAATTATTGATGTCAAAATTAGTCTCCAAAACATTTAAGCCAATTTAATGGTCTGATGACCCAACAATTTAAAAGATATTCTATGAAGGTAATGGAAATGAACCTGTAACAGTCAGGTTTTAGTGTTTCTGAAAACAAGGAAAAACCCAGCATACAGGACTTGGTTTTGTGTTATTAACTTAGTGTTAGCAATTCATGCCCTAACTGAGATGAGGGATTTTGCAAGCATTAAAATGCTAAAGCTTGTAGAAAGAAAAAAATCAAATTTCATTATCCAGAGGAGAAAGGGGTTTCGGTTAGCTATTTCCAAGAAACATTGTGCTAACATCTGAAGACTAATATAAAGCCTATTGTGTATTCCTTGTACTTTATAAGGAAAGCAGAAAAGGCATAAGCAATTATCACACCACACACACACAAAGAACAAAAGCCTGTTCAGTACTTACATGGAATACTTCAAATTATGGAAGTTTCAGGATGTCATTAGTATTTTGGAGCCTATACATAATTTCAAATTATTTGTCCCCTAGAAATTCATGCCATTTTTAGGTGTCAAAACACTGCCTGTGTGTTTAGGTGCTTAAATACTTTTTCAAGTTGGGCCCTAAACTGGAGAACTAAATTTTGAAAATGCAATGAAGTTCCTATGCTATAGGAATGTTTTGTAATATGACCATCGTTCAAGCCATCTGGACATGGTCCTGAGCAACTGGCTCAGGTGATCCTGCTATAGCAGCGAGGTTAGACTGCCAAACCCAACTATTCTGTGATTCTGGACCTACAAGTACCACAACTCCACTAGAAATTTCAGCTATGAAAAACATGAAAACCAATATTATTTTATACATGAAGGTTCAGAATAAAGACCCTAACCTGCTATTAATGGATGTAGCTTATTTAATGCACAGGTTCAGTTGAAGACAAAACAATGTAAAACTGTTCTAAAATTAAAGCCATTGACTGGAGATGCTACACAAACATGAGTAGATAGTCTGAGGTGCCCTTCTTTGCAAAGCCAGTTTTCCCAGTTCATGTTAGATCTGCTTCATGATGAGCAGATCTAAGTATTCCTGATGTATTGAAACCAACCATTGACTCCATTGAAAAGAAGATATAACACATGGCTAATTATAATTTGGCACCACATGGTCACATTTTAACAGGAAAAAGAAGACCAACTATAATTTCAGAAACAAAAGTTTAAGCTACTGCATTTTACTACAGAACTTTATTTCACAGTGTCTTCATACCTATAGTAAAAAGCAGAGTTATTGAAATAATTATGAACACCACACTTGCACATATATGTGTACAGAAGAATAACATTGATACAAACCTGCAGCTTTTCATCCACATCATCATCACTTTCATCCAGATCTTCATGAAGTAACCGCCATTCATATTCTACATGAACATGGGAATTAAATCTTCCAGACAGTGCCTGAGTAAGCTAAGGGAAAAAAAAAGATTATCGTTGACACGTTATGTGCAGTACTTAGTTTAAAACAATATATTTAAAACTAAACAAAGTCCACATATAGGAAGAATCTTGATTTTAGCAATCTGGAAAGTTACTGCACCAAAATAAATTTAAAGAATTAAGCTGTGTTACCAAATACAACACAAATAAATCAAAAGTAACTAGACATTTCATTAACCATTGTAGATCCACTCTCCATTTCCTGACAAGAAGCACCACATTGTATTTGTTTTGATTTAGAAAGTGCAATTCAAAGAAATTAACTGCAATGGCAGTTTTCTTGAATCAGATTCACTTATTAAGAAGCCTTGACTCCCCTAATATGATGGGGCATCCACAATTTCTCTGGGCAACAAGAAAATGGCCTTCATCCATGGCCTTCACCCATAAAAAGTACTTTAGTAACTAGATTTCAAGATGTCAGACACTCAGACACATAGAATCATTTTGGTTAGAAAAGACCTTTAAGATCATTAAGTCCAACCATGAACTCAGCATCACCACACCCACCATAAAACCATAGCCCTGAGTGCCACATCTACACCATTACTAAATATCTCCAGGGAAGGTGACTCAACCACTCCCTTGGGCAGCTTGTTCCAATGCCTGACAACCCTTTCCAGAAGAAATTTGTTCTACTATCCAATCAAAACCTCCACTGGTGCAACAAGAAGCCATATCTGTTTATCCTGTTGCTTGTTACCTGGGAGAAGGGACAGATGCCTGCTTGTCTATCACCTCCATTCAGGTACTTGTAGAGAGTCATAAGGTCACCCCTGAGCTTCCTTTTCAAGAACCTAAAGACCCTCCCCTCCCCCAGCCACTCCTTGTAAGACTTGTGCTCCAGACCCTTCACCAACTCTGTTGCCCTTCTCTGGACTCACTCCAGCCTCTCAAAGTCTCTTTTGTAGTGAGGGGGGCTCAGAACTGGATACAGGACTCGAGGTGTGGCCTCAGCAATGCCAAGTACGGGGGACAATCACTGCCTTGGTCCTGCTGGCCACACTATTGCTGACACAGGCCAAGGTGTCACTGGCCTTCTTGGCCAGCTGGGCACTCTGGTTCGTGTTCAGCCAGCGGTTGACCTGCACCTCCAAGTCCTTTTTCACCAGGCAGCTTTCCAGCTACTCTGGCCCCAGCCTATAGCGCTGCAGAGGGTTGCTGTGACCCAATGCTGGACACAGGACTTGACCTTGTTGAACTTCATCCCGTTGGCCTCAGCCCATGGATCCAGCCCATTCACATCCTTCAGCAGAATCTTCTTACCCTCCGGCAGATCAACACTCCCACCCAACTTACTGTCATCTGAAAACCTATTGAGGGAATCTTACTTGTGCATCTGTGACTCATAGCTCAATAGAATCACTCCCTGGACTCAAAAATTTTATCATTTCTGATGCATCCGAAGAAAAATATAGTTTCATTCTTAAAAGCATGCAACTTTGTGTAAGCATATAAATATTTCTATGGATATAACTGTTTCTAGTTAGCACACCACTCTTGCATCTGGAATATATTCACTGAATATTCAACCGTAAACTGTTAAATGATCAGACATGAAATGCACACACAAAAAGACACAATACTCACCAACTCTTCACAGTGAGTATGTTTTAAACGTTTAGCTATATCAAGTGGCGTCTCTCCTGCTTCATTTGCTATATTACAGCAAAAAAAGAAATGTATGATGAGAGGTGTCACTATTAACATGTCCATTACTAAAGACAAACCTGCAGATATATAGTGAAGTACTAGAGGAACACACTTGAAAACTCATCTCTTTCTTTCCTATGTAGGTCCAAATCACATCAACCCTCAGAACATGACAAGCAGTAGCAATTCAACATGCCATATATATATGAATGACAGCCATGAAATGGTAGTGTATAACTTGACAACAAAACAGCAATTAAAAATCTAAATTTGATTAAAAAATAAGTGTAATATACATCAACTTTAAACTTGAAATAAACAGTGAATACTGAGTCTTTAATAATGAAGATTATATTTACAGAATTATGATAAACAACAGAAAAGAAAATGCACTTATTCCAACTTCACTGTTTGTTGTCTGAGCAATGACATAAAGGAAATCAAAGTACACATTACCCTTTTACCTATTTCAATAGAAGCCTTCCCTCTCAGCAGCAGTTTGAGGCACTCAACGTTGTCTGTCAGGCAGCAATAATGCAGGGCTGTGCTACCTTTACAGGTTTGCTTATCTAGATTGCCACTATTGGAGTACAAGAAAGAAGAAAGGTAATTAAACTTAAGTTTCCTACCCCATGTTATTGAACAGCTCTCATTAGAAGATTTTCAAAGAATAAAATTACATTTGCAAATACAGCTTTAGTACTTCAGTATTTGTATTTATTTAGTATTTGTATTAGTTGACACAAAAGCAATGCCAATATTTAGCTTTCCATACACTTACCTGTTCTGCACTAAAAAGTCAACTATATGAAGGGATGTTCGATCAACTGACCTAACAGCAAGGTGCAGTGCTGTTTCATCTTGCTCCTAAGAATAAAATGAAAAAAGACAGTTGTTTCCTCTGAAGAAGAAGTAGAAATTTCAGTAAGACATTAATTAGATCAATTAAAACATGTAATTTCAAAACATTCAAACATGCTACCATGAAAACGTCTATGAAGACTTACTGTGTCCCTTTTGCTCATTTAAAGTAAATAAATAAATAAAGGGATTGAAAACTAACAGATTACCGAATGATAAAATGTTTAATGTTTTAATAAATTTAAAATACGATAGTATTTGGAAACAATTTTAGATGAAACGGTTTAGTATCTTCTTTTGTTATTGTTAAATTACATCATTAAAAGGACATGCATTCAGAACAGTGTTTCAGATGTTATTTCACATAATTTTTAATTAATGAATACATATTGCACTTACAACAATTTGTCTAATAAAATTTACAGCACTTACATGGCCATTGGCCAGTGGAATTTTTTCTGTGAGATCAACGCCATCAGCATACACTTGAACTAATCCAAGAATGTCTCTTGATTTCACTGCTTCACAAAGAGCATGCAATTTAGCTGCATTGTCAGCATGCTTCTTCCTTGCATATTTTCTCTCAATATACTTGGCAGTAATGTAATCTTTTCTTGCATTCCTGAAATTGAATATGATTTAATTCTATACTTGCAGCAAAAGATACACATAGCATTTCCATAAATACATGCAAATAAGCTGAAATCATTACGATAATTTTTCTTTTTAAATATGCATGTAACCATGCAGTCTCATGTATTTCAAGTATGAAATGTAGTTACAGAAAATGAATCAAATATCCAATACGAGGACAGACCATGAATTTCTTCCTCCAAACTCTGTGATGATGTTGAGATCAAGACTACTCAGCTCTATGTACAGAAGATACATCAAAGCTTCACAATGCTGGTTTATGTCACCCTGCAGGTTTATCTTTACCTGACTTGGTACTCCTACATATGCTGAAAAGGGATGGAAGGCATGGGATACAAAAAAAGAAAAAAAAAAAGAAAAATCTATCTTATACCTCTGCACAGACTATCCAGGCCTTGAATTTGAATTCACAGCAGTGAGTATGTTCTTTAAACTCTTCACCACAACTGTAACAGGGAGGATGTGCTGGAGCTTTTAGTGACATTTCTAAACTGAGATGAAAACTCAGTACACCTGACCCAGCACGAGTTATCACGTTTGCTGTTGATGTCCAGTAACACGTCTACTCCTCTTCCCATCATAGCAAGAGCTGCATGCCTCCCAAAGACTTAACTCCTTACAGCTTGGGATGTACATAGCATTGCAGAGAAGACATTTAACAAAGTCATACCTTAGCATCCAGATACTATGTAATGGGCAATAAGTAAAAACCCCCAATAAATAATAATAAATTGGATCAATAGATAACTCTTCTTCATAAAGTATTTGATAATATTCAGGTTTGCATTTCAATAAAATAGCCCCAAATTTGATAAGCAGATGTATCAAACTAAATGATCTTTTAAAATACAAATTTTTAGAAGTGTTCTTATCATATTGATTTAGCATATGGTAAAAGTATTAGTAATTTTAATTATTAATATTAATACTCTACATTATTATTCATAGTGGTAGTCCAAAATTATCTAGACTATCTTGTTTAACACTGGTTTTGTCAGAATGCTGAAAGTCCACATAATGTAAAATCAGCTTCACCCAGAGCCAATTCTTCTGGTTTTGTTTCTTCATTGTTTACTAGCTCTTTTATGATGAGTAGTATCCAGCCAAGTAGGCAGCTGTCCCTGCTGTACCTCTGCCATCACTGTTCAGTGCTTTCGAGGAATTCAGTTCAATGTTCTCTCTTCATTCCACATAGTTTCAGACTTCAGTCCTAGATGTGGTTTCTAAATGCTGTTCTGTATCTTTCAGGTAAATGTGCACCTTATTACAATTTCTATTTTGTCTTCAAATAGCACAAGATTAGTTGCTTTGGTTTTAATTCCTGTCTTTGTATGTCTTTAAAGTTCTCAGCAAGTCACAGTTAATTTGTTTCTGTCCTACAAACCATGATTCAAAGAGTTGGTAAGATATTCCTTACTATTAGGGAAGGTACAGTCAGATAAAGCTCAATAAAACAGACATGCAAAGCATCAGAAGAAAGGGTTACTCCTCGGCTATAAAACCATAAATAAGACATTACATATCTTCCATGGCCTGCCAATGCAAACTGTAATGGCACAGCCCCTTAGCAATATTAAATTAAATGCCTGCCTTTCTCAGCAGTAGTGGCTCTTTACTTACATATCGCTGCTTGGATTAGGTTTGACCATCTCATCAACTGGCAGACAGAATTCCATAATCTCATTAAATCCAGCATTCCCAATATTCTTTGCAAGCTGTTACAAAAGAAAAACCCCACAGCTCATTTAATAAATGTGTTCAGTTATTGGCCACACATAAAACAAGGGGAGGACAAGAGAAAATGAGGGGTGGTACCCCCTTATTTCTGATTCCTTGATCTGCTGCGATGTCAGCAATAACAAACAGATTAGGTACTTTTTTTGGATGTGAATTTTCAGGTGGGATTTAGTACATGAACAAGTAACTGCAGAATAATCTATCAAGACACCAGTTCATATAATAAATGTAAATACTTTGTGCTGGGTAAGAACACACATATGAACTGTCACAGAGCAGCTGATAAGTGGTAACTTCTTTGTGTAGCAAAGATGAACATTTTCTTCCTGTAGGGATTACAGTTCTCTTCTAAAATAATGCTAAATAATTAATGGGCTAAGTATTTGTGAAGTCCTTCAATTTTTAATCTGAGGCACATTTATATGTCAAACAGCTGTGTTCTTTTAAAAAGCAACCAAGGATAAAAAGATCTGAAAACACAGAAAATATGAAGCCTCTACTAATTTGAATTCTAAGATAAGAAAAAGTTTACAGTAGGACACTGTGCTCCACGAGGTTCCATTAAACTTCAAGAATTAAGCTTTCTTAAATTATGTTTATCCAGAGACAACTTCAGGATGGAACATCTTGATACAGTGATAAAAATATACTTGTATTAGAAGTATTTTACAGTACTATTTTTAAGTTAATAAAAGCAATTTGATTACCAGAAGTTCAGATGTTCCCAGCACATCTAATGTAAGTGATTGCATTCTGGAATAGTGAACACCAAGTTCTCTATGGATTCCTGAGCATTCAATACAAGTTAAAATTCCCAAATTTGTTGAAAGCCAGGTAGGATCTGAAACAGAAAGCACCCACAGAGTTAAAATTTATTCAGGCAATTATTTCATTCTAGAAAACGTAGAATACAGAAATTATATTCTGTAAAATAAGATTCTTGTGCATTCGTTGTCTTTTTCTTTTTTTAATTTATGTCTTTACATTTACTCGGAAAAAATTAGGATTTTTTTTAATGCTGAAAGAAGTGAAGAGGAAAATTTTTATTTTATTTTTGTGAAGGTCATTGCTATCCAAGGGAGCTCCTCAACCCCTCCAGATTGTCATTCTTCAAACAACTTTCAGGAACTGCATTTTCCCGCCACCAAAATAACGGTGTCACATTCTCAACTGGGAATACAGGTGCAATTTAAACTAAAATAACAATGTTTACAGGGTTGGGGTTCTTTAGTACTTCACATATAGACTTTAGACTAAGTGAAGCAGAAGTGATTCAGAAGTAAACATACAGTACACACTACAGGATTCTCACTCAACTCCTTCAAAGATACTAAAGCTCATCCCTCTCCTTTCACAGCCCTTGACTGATTTTTCTCCTGGTATTTTGCATTTACTACATCATTTCCTCATCTTCCAGCCAAATAATTAATTCCTGAAGATTTAGACAGTTTAGTAATTGTGTGATAAAGGTTTGCTTGTTGCCATTTACACTCTCCTTTTTTAAGAAAGCAGGCCTGACTCTTCCAATAGTCTTATACAGTAGCTATTGCTGGAAGTAACTATTGATTTGTAAAGTGCACAAAGCATCAGATCTGACATTTTCAGCTACAGTTTCACATCAAAAACCCCTAAGTCCTGCAGTGCCCCTGTAACATAAAAGAACACAGGAAACAGCAGGATTTAAAAAATAGTTTGAAGAGGGTTAAAGCAGAAATTCACTGATCAACAAAACCAACACTGCAAACCACAGTCAGCAGGTGCTTCGTTCTCAAAACGAGTACAGCCTTAAACATATTCCCTGTCTCACTTGGTCAAACACAAGAGAAAAAAAAAAACAAACAAAAAAGAAAAAAGGTGTATTAAGAAAATGCTTCAAGTAACTTACAGCTGCTCAGTTTTACCTAAATCTGACATTATGAACCCATATTTCATCTAAGTTCATTTGATATACATAAGCAAAAGTTACAATTAGCAAAATACATGGGAGAAAAATAAGCTTCTTAGTAACTTTTCTCCCCTCTGACAATAATCATATAGCAAATCAATCTTACTAAAGCAATTCCATTGTTAGCATATGTGTATAACTATAGCTATGTGTATAACTTTCGTGAGATAATGAGTAAAAGTGAAAGCATAAAACGTTAGCTTAAATATTCTCATGAGACAAAGAATTTTTACCAATTAGAAATATGCTTAATTGAGTCACCTTGTGCTCCACAGTCACAACAAACATCATTTCCAGTCATCCTCTGGACTTCAGATATAATTTCTTTTGTCAGTTCCTGGACAATATTATTCTCTCCTGTGTTATCATCTCCTTTGAATGCATTATTTAAAGCTTCCTCTTTGCTGTTTTGTAGCACAGATGTCCATCTAAAATGGCAGTAATATTTTGCTATTAAGTGTTTTGGCACTTCAGAAGTTCAAAGTAAGTCTCAGTGGAACACCAGTGTCAAAAATAAAATTAGTGAAGTAACTCACATTTGACATTCCTGTTCATCCTCTGCTTGGAAGTGGTATGTTCTGTCATCTGCACAATAAATAATTCATGCACTGATTAAAAAAAATTATTGAAAAACTCATCTTGCAGAGATCTCTCAATGAAATCTAAAATTAATTGATTCCTGAGGTCTCTCTTGTCATCACTAGAGTGTCAACAGATAAAAAGTCTATTTAACAAGTTTCACCTTACTGCCTACAGTTCATTTATGATTACATCCATGTTTACACAAGGTGGCTTGTTGCATTTGAAACAGAAGCTGTTTTCCTCAGTGCTGTGCATTTATCGCATGAGCAGCAGGAGAGCAAAGGAAATGTTCCATGTTCTGGATATAACCTCAGTAATCACAAGTATAAAGTTCTGCTGGGAGGGAGGGGAGTAAAATATAGAGTCTATATTTGAGTTTATCTGTGTATGTAAGAAAGATTTAGAGTTCAAATGAGCTCTTAAAACCCAGTAATCACCAACGGCAAAACAAATTTGCCAGACACAAAGTCCAACAACAATCAGCATAAGCCCCAAGCAGTTTCAATTAAAACAAGCTCACCATTTTCAATTTACTACTACTTTTCTAATTCTAAGCATTGTTACCACAGTGTATTTCTAAAGAAAAAAGCATAATACATTTTAAGTCTATGGAGGAAATGAGATATGACACAGTCTAATGACTGAGTTGGAGTGAGAATAGTTGATGAGAACAACAGAGGTAAAGCTACTGGCAAAAAGACATTCTAAAATGAAAATTTCTAAAGTTTGAGAAATATTCAGGCTAAAAGGTACTAAATGATAGCTTCAAGCCTGGAAAATATTAAGACAGTGAAGATGTGTGAAAGAACAGAAAAGAAAGTGCTACATAAGGAGATTTTATCTTGCCATGATACAGCAATTTGCATTTTGTAAAGAACAAGAAATTTTCTTTATAGTAAAATGAAGTGAAAAAGTCATCTGGAGAAGGCTAAGAGGCCAGCTATGCCTTGTTAAGCGTGTGATAACATTGCAATAAGCTGATACTGGACAAACATGACATGGTCATCAACAAAGAAAGAAAGTGCAAAAGTAAACAGGGAAGCCCATTTGCTTGAGCAGAAATGAATTAGCTGTATGTTGCACACAAGCGTTCAAATCTATGCACATATGCAACATAGCCTACATTTACAAATGCAGAAGAACTTTATGCTTCAATAAAGGAACAAATGAGGAATACATTTATATTCTTTACGTCTATATTCTTCTCCCCACACAATTTGAGATACATATTTCAGTAAAATATCCTAGTGAGAAAACAAAGGAAACATTATACTACACAATTTCATATCACCCCATTCCGATCCAGAAAGTATTCCGTTTCGGTGGGTTTAACATGTAGATTCTTTATCTCACCTTTATATCTATTATGAGATAACAAAACCAAAACATGTTTTCAGTATTTTCTTCACAGTTGCATAGCAACCACCAGATTTAATTTTAAAAAGTTTTAAAAGCATCTTTTGATCTCATGCAAAAGTTGTAACTTTTCAAGATGATCAGCTAGGACATTTTCAGTATGAAGAGTGATGTCACAGCAAAAAATAGTTACCCTACTGTAAGACAGCAAAAAATTATATAGAGAAAAGAAATGAAGACAGCTTTTTAAAACAAGTGGTTTTCCAAAGAAACAGGCACAGTTAGTTGCATTATGCTAAAATAACTGAAATATCAAATTGTCATAAGAAGGGCCTTTTATAAAGGGAAGCATTCTACAATGGCAAAAATGTTCAAGTGGATTACTGACATATCTACAGAAATAATGCAAAATTCTGCTATGAGCTGCAAGTAAAAAGACCTGAACAACAAACCTACGTGATATGAGGTCAAAACACTTTTTCTCCTCTGGGTTTGTTTTCACTTGGCAGGTTAACAGATTGAGCTTTGCTGGAGGTCGGTTAGCCTATTTGAAGATAAAACATACACATTTTAGTATATCCATACTGACTGAACCCTGCAGGTTGAAAACACAGGATAACATCCCACTGGCCAAAAAGACCTGACAAATGGCTATTTAATTTTTAAGGTCCCCAGGTTTTGATTCATGTTTTCGTCTGCATCATGGTTTGTAAACTACTTTGTTTAATGGTAACTGGATACCAGAATTTTGAAAGGAAGAAGAGTAGAATTTATTCAATTACCACTAACCAGGAACACTTACCTGAAGGAACTGGGTATGAAAAAGAGACAGGTTCATCCTTACATTTAATCCCCTAACACTTAGGCATTTAGTTTTTAAAAATTACTTGTTTAGTTTTCAGTAATTAACTATTTTGACCCCTGCTAATGTCTTTAAGGGGTCCCCAGATAACCAGTTTAGAACAAATGCTGAGTTTCTAAATCAGTAAAGGGACACAAGTGAAAGAAAATAAGAAGTTTGCACAGAGAAGTCTTGCAGCAAACATATGTAAAAGTAAACTGAACTAGCTTATTAATTACTTAAAAATCTAGTGAAGTAAGGTATATTTTATAATGATATATGTTTTCTAGTCAAGTTCCTCTCAGCTATTTCAGCTCCTTTTTGAATAGAAAGTGGCAGTGCTCTACTAAGAGCAAGATTCACAAGGAACCTGCATTTTGAAAGACTCATAAAGGCGACAAAGACCTTTAAAATAGCACCTCTGCATTAACCTCTTCTTTCCTTTAACCTACCTGTTCTACAGACCTTGGGTAGGACCTAGAAAGACATGTCTGCAACCTTGACTTGAGGAACGGCTTTCACTTCCTACACCTGATAACTAGTTTCACTCTTCATTTAGAATTATTAAATCAGAAAGCAGATTTAACTAGTGAACCTTTGCTCTAGACAATAATATCTAAAAAATAGTAATTTAAACCATTAGGAAAGGACTATTATAAAGACAGCACTATTCACAAGCACATTACCACACTTATTGTTGCATTCTAACAATACTAATAGACTAAATTGGTAAAAAAAATTTAAACATCTAAACAAGAACTATTACTAAATGAAGCTGTACTATCACATAATGTAATTAACTTGCAATGAACCATAAGAAATGTAGATATTCTCACAATCTCATCTAAATTTATTCATGAAAACATTTAATTCAAAAAACAAGGGACAACAAGTCAAAAGACTACAGATTCCCTTGAAACAATCTGATAAAACAATGTAGCTGGCCAAAAAAAGAACAGTATCATTATATCTGAAGACCAGTTAAAAAAAAAAATCAAAACCATGGACAAACATAAGCAAGGAAACAATTATGTATTTTTTTCCTGTTAGCAAAAAAAAGAAGCATGGTGTCCTTGAAAAATAGCAAGCTCATGTTTTGCCCAACATAAACCACAGACAAAACAAAGTCATGCAAGCTTTGAAACAATAAATGTGCAGGTCACTTGCTGGGCAATGTAAAACAAATTATACCCAAGAGAGGTTTTGGAGGCAGCAAGATGACAATTTATTGACAACTGCATTGTATTCTTTGCTTAATAAATAGCTTTTCAAATTCCAGGCTTCCTTTTAGTAGTAAAAGTGGATACGGTTTTAATTATTTAGTTATAAATTATATATAAATATATATAAATATTTATAAATTGTTAACTATATAGACACTGGGCAACTCATACATGCCTTTCTCACAGGCTCTATGAGAATGTACAAATGCAATTCAACTTAAGAGAGAATCCCCTTGCCCCAGGACTTTGGTTCTGAAAGTGCATTTGGGACCTAATTAGTTTTCTCTAAATTATGAAATATGAAGCTGTAAATTACTGCAGTAAAATGCTTCAGAGAGGTCTGAAGGACCAATGCACACAGGACTTGTCCCTCTGGACAGGAGAATGCAGCAGAAGACCAGAGTATCACAATTTGAGAAACCAAAGAAATGACTGCAACAACAATAACACATCCTGGGCCAATATGCTGATCTTAGAATCCATACATATTCTTGAGCTTTTATCTGAAGAACTCCTAACCTGAAGTCAGCATTAACAAGGGGATTAAAAACCCTTTGCATGTGGCTGATAGCACATTGATGCTTCCATCCTGCAGCCCAATAACAGTTTATCTCCAGCAGCCTCCCTGACCTGTGCCTGTTGCTTGTGGACAACACAGTTCCATCACACAGCAGGGGCAGCTTGGGGAGAAGTTGAAGCTTAAAGACAAAGGGAGGTAAGGCTGTGTGAGCTCCTTAGCCACACTAATTCACACACTTGGCAGGATTAGGAGACACTTGATGTGGAAAACACTAACAAATATGTGACTACTATTACACTACTTGTTTGAAACCTCTGAGATTCACTTTCCTGATCAAGTCTCGGGTTAGACAATTAAATTTCAGACTACTGCTGAGTTTTTGGACACCCATGTTAACATACCAACACCCTGAAAAGATGTGCTGCCACCTTTCATGCCATACACAGACTTAAGCACCAACTCATATTCCTTCCTGCAGAAATGGCAACCCTCTATTCAGCAAAACTGTTCTAGCAACAAATCTGTTCTAGCAACAAACAGAAGTGTAGGAATCAAAAATTTAGGCCTCTGAGACAATACAGGAGTGCCATGATATACAGCTGATTTTACAAAAGGCATGAGCAAATGCGTCCACTTAACAGACTGGCTGGCTGATTTCATCATGCATTTTTCTGGATATCAGTGATCAAGTCCAGAATAAAAAGATGAAATCTGATTGTTTTGCCTTCAGGTTGTCCTATTAATCGTCATGGTAAAGTTTTCAGCAGTAAAGAAAGAACAAAAAAACATTTGATAATGAGTCTCTCACATTCCTTTCTTTGCATACAACCAGCAAATGTTCTTCAAACACAAATCCAGCTTTGAGGAATCTGGTATTTCTGAAATCTTTTTGCCTTGTGACTTCTTGATCTGGAAAGCACTTAGGAATCCCTAATTACATGTTTCAATCTGCTTCTATCACTGTTTTTTCATCCATGTACATTTAATGTATGAATGCTGATTTCTTTGAAGCTTTCAGTTGTCTAAAAGTATAACTTCTACACATATGCCAATGCAGGCAGGCACATACAGTGTCACGGCTGGGTGACTGATAGAGAACCAAATATATTCTCTCCATCCATCAGGAGAGCACTTGGCAGACAAGTTTGAGGACCTGCAACTGCCTGAAGACAGCTATTCTAGAGACTGACAAAGTAGTCCCTCATAAAGAGAGGCTACATGACCAAAGAAGAGAAATCCATGAAGAATATTTAGCCTTTAAAGGAAAAGCATTTATAAATTTGTATTTCATAAAGAAAACAAGACCAACAACTGCATTTCTGAGATTTGATGAACTGCTGGGATGAGAGAACAACACATCATATTTCAGAGACCAGGAGATATCAACCCTGAGAAGCTTGGAAATAAATGTGGTTCCTTCCAAGTTCTCAGAAGACATTCACAGCAGTCCAGAAAATTTTTAACAACAACAATCACTTCTACCTGTTTCAGTGTCTGTGAAACATTCATCAAGATTTTACATAAAGCTGCCATCAATATATAAGGGAGAAGGGAGCAAATAAGTGAAAATACCTTTTAAATTAAAACAAAAAGAGCCTTTTCTAATGCTGTAATATAAAAACATCGAGATGAACCTGTGAAACTCACCTACCTAAATTCACATTTAAGTATCTGTCTTAGAAACTAATTTCCAGCTATGGCTCCACTGATTTCAGTGGGAACTTACTGCTTCTAAAAATGTCAGACCATCTGGTAGACAGCTTACAAAAAGAGAAGAAAACAGTATCTTGATAGACTCAGTGACCATACTTGCAAGTGAAAGTTTCCAAATTCTGCTCCACAAGTGGATTTTGTAGCCTCTGCCAGCTCTGAGCTGCCCCAACTCCACTCCTACTGGTACCAGCAAAACACGTCCAAAATCAAGCACAACCACAGCACACAGCGACACCAGCACAGAACACACCAACAGACTTCTCTCCGACAAAGACACACTCCTACACACCCAAATGAGAAGAGGAATAAACAAGTGGCAATTCCAAAACCATAGTAATGAATCTGCCTTGCAGGCCTGGCTTTACGCTCCTCCTTAATTCCTGATTATCAATTCTGAAGGCAGTAGCTTGTGGTTAGATGCACAAATGAGAGATTGATTCATTTTTGCTGCCAGGGTCAACTTGTAGTCATAGCAACAGGCATAACAGGATGAAGAACAGAACAGTTCATAACAGGACCAAGAAACACTGAAAGGACTGTTTATTAGACCAAGAATGGGAAATACTGTCACTGAGTTATTTTTTGCCTTAAGAAACTTTCTTAAAAGTTTTGAGAAAGCAATATAAAAAATGTTACAGTAAAGTATAACCAAGCTGAAAGCCAAGTGCAAAAGGTCCAGTCCATGAAAGCATAAAGTTTCAAAACTTTAACAAATGTTTAATAGTTATAGTTAATGTGTTCAAATATTGGTAGCAGTAATAAAAAGGGATTTGTAACTCTCTATTTCCTGTCATTCTGGTAGAAGCTGTTTCTAGAATCGATTTTCCCCAACAGTTACTCCTAAGGAGCTAACAGACTACCATACTGCAGCAAATCTGGGGGAGAAAAGAGATTCAACATACTCTCAGTTTATCTTGCAAATATAAAAAGTTGTTTAACTGATATCTAAAAGATGGCTTAATGCCCAAACAAATCTTAAAAAAAAAAAGTTAAAATTTGTATTTTTAGGTAGCCTGGTAAAACATGAACATTTACACAAACTGAGTCACTAAAAAAGCCTTTTCTCCCCATTAACAGTCATGAGCATTGAAATAGCTGCATTTTTAGATACTGTGTATGTCTTGATACACTTCTAAAAGGCTGCCTTAAGAAAATATATCCCTCATATTCAAAATACTGCATCAGGAATCTAGCTAATTCCAAATTATAAATATAGACCAGCATAGCTTGACTTTCTGTATTAGCAACCATGTACATAAAATACTGTAAACAAATACTTACTGTACCATGGGAAATTGTAAGAAAACCATTTTTAACTGAGCACTTCCTTTTCTGCCACACTTTTCTGATTCTAGTTTAAAGGGGGAAAAAAAAAAGGTGACAATTTTAAATATATTTTGTATTATGCTTGAGCTCTTAGAACCTAATATTTTTGCCAGTAAACTCCAGCAGTACTTACCCATCACTTTTCTTGTAGAGACTGCCACTCCGTTCAGTGCCATGTTCCTTGTTTCCCTGAGGCTGATGTAAACTGTAAGCTGTACTCTGACGAATCTGAGAATCCTGAAATAATCAACAGCAATTTGCAATGCATTCCCCACACTTTCAACCAAACTACCCCCCCCCATTAATGAGTTTCAGAGCTTTTCCTTCCTGCTCTAATCCAACAGGCCAAATGAAGCACATTTTTCCTCCTCAATGAGAGAGAACAAGATTCATTTATTTTTTCAGAGGGCACAAAAAACATTTGAGAAGTATCCATTATCAGCACCTGCCAAAATCTTTTTACTTGCTTTTATTTAGATTCACTCTTGGCCTTAATATATAGGGGTTTTAACTCAAAACTTGATTGAGCAGAGGTCTTTCCAACTCATGCAAACACTGCAGGATACAAACATTAAAGATTACTGTTACCTGCAATTGCTAGTGCACTCTCCCATTGAAAAAAATAATTGCATACATCAATTTGAAGAAGTGATTTTCTTTGTGGAAACTGAGGCAAGTTATTGTCTCAAAAGCTGAAGAGACCTCCTGGAAACATAGTTCAGGAGTCATACAGGAAAACTGAAAAGTCATTTTCAAAAAAGACTATTTTAAAGCAAAATATCTGGAACAAAGTAGAATTCTGAGACAGGAAGAGACAAGGATTAATTGAATCCTTCTCACTGCTCTCAGAACTACCCAGAGGCAGAACCCACTGCTGCAAGAGTCCAACTTCTTAAAAAATAAAAACCCGAAAATGAGGACTCTGATGTGTCACACTATATTAACAGCAATATCACAACAGAATGGCCTTTTAAATGCATACAGTAACAATAACCATTACTCAAAATTTTCATTTTTTTCTTTTCTACTGTCATTGCTCTATGGACATAATTACTCTTGTGCTATATATGACAGATAACACAAGTATAGTAAGGAAAAGAGCCACAAAGCAGCTCACTAATATGACTATGACCTATTCTAAGCGTGATGGTAGGGACAGAGCTCCCACCTAACACCCCTGTTGAGAGCACTTAGGACTCCACACCTCCAAGCTGCAGGATTTCAGGCTGATCCTGAACACACTGCTGGAGCTCAGCGGTCCTGAGAACCATAAGCTGAGCTCCACACAGGCTGCAGCACTCCTTGATGCTCCTTTTCCAGAGAAGTAACCTGTGCCCACTCCCTGCCTCTCAGTGAGTGATGCAGGAAGCCACACCAGGTAACTACAATGTCATCTGAGCCTTTTAAAGGCAGTATAAAACTACCAGTTAGCTATCTGTGCCTGACAAAGCATCCCTTCAGATTTAAACCAGTCTGTTTACCGTTCCTTTCCAGTTTGTTTACATACAATTATTTGGTTTTGCACTCTGGCTGCACAACATAAAGCCAGAACAACATTTTTAAAATATTCCTGTCGCTCATTAAAAACCACTGCATGCATCCATTTACTGACTTCAGAAGAATATCTGATCTGACACTGCCTGTTGTGCCCTACCAATGCCTTGATCTCTGCCTCCCATTAGTCAGTAAAGGAACTCCATTCCCAAGATTAGAGGCCTTACAGGAAATTAATTTCAGTTCTCCCCATCCTCAATTATGTCAAGATACAGATGACCTCCAACACCTACTCACAGCACCATTCCCATTACTTTAGTCTGTGCTATTACTTTCTGTGCATTATTTTCTGCCTCATTTCAGCTACTTCCCTTCATCTGTTTATGCTCGGCTGCTGTGTTTGGCCAAACTAGCAAACCAATAATACAAGCTTCCTGCCCTATTTCAGCAGGAGAGGAAGCTGCAGCAGTTCACGTGTATTTCCACACATTCACAACTATGAACAGTATCTAAAAAATTTAGTACTATTTCACGAAAAGAACTTAAGGACAAATATATTGCTCATTTTAAATTCTCAGTTCTGGTCATGTCCAGATCAATATTGTCCAATGTGATTGCCAAATGATGGCTTTCCACAGCTCTCTGACAAGAAGTTCATGATTTTGATCTAGCTCCTAAGAGACGGAATACCACCCCACCAGCCAGTATCACAATTAACATCCTTCCGGGCAATTTCACATGCTTTTTCCATAAGCAGGCTCTCCAATGGATCTTCCCCTATTTCTGGTTTGCATACTGCACAAAACAAAGATATAAATCACAGATAACAGGGTGAGACCAAACGGCCTCATTGAAGGAGCAGGAACAATGTACATTACCTAAGGGAGGAAATGGATCACTGCAGGATAGAGGACACACACCTAGTGCAGAGTACTGTCATTTTATCTTGACCATAATAAGATCAGAAGAGGCTGAAGTACACAAGCCTAAGGAACTGAACTTTGACCACTTTATCAACTTTGAAATGCAGATAGGCATATAAAAAGAGGTGAGTCATTTAAAATTTGCAGCTAATATTTTTAGTGAATTACTTCACTGACCATAGAAAGGTTTGAAATTCTTTCTTTCAAAATCTATGAAGATATACTGACTTCTAAGTCAAGCTGAACAGCAGAGCTAAAAATGAAAGAAATGTGAAAACAGTATTCCCTAAAGGTGGTCTGTGACTACTGATAAGAGATATTCTTAAATTCTATTTATCAGCGCCACTATGTGAACACAACAGAACTTTTCATACCAGGTGCTTCAACCTATACACAACAAATTTTGGCTAGCTATTCCACAGCTCCCATGGAGCAGGATTTTTAGACTGTTTGAATCACTCCTGTGTGTAAAGCTGCAAAAAAAAGCTCTTATAGCTCTCCCAGAGCCTGAGCTTCTCTGACATTTGCAGGATCATCACCAAGAGGATGTTTCAGAGGTCCATCCCTTATATATTACAGCCCCACAAAATCTCCAAAAGATATATCTATCAGAATTCCCTGCAGGTAGCCTTTCCCATAGCACAACTACCATAATTTTCATCAAGAAACACAAAACTTATCCTATTTTGCAGTGACCTAAATAGAGTATAGGTTCTACCAAAGAAGCAGAAACAAAACACTCCAGTCACAAGAGGTGACCTCACCCAAGGCCATGCGGACAAGAACAGTTAAGGCAATACAGCTCTAAGGTTGACTCTGAAACTGGCAGAACTTCTACATTTGAAAAATAAAAGCTTAAAAATTGCGAAGGTGTACACAAAATTTTCAAAAAGAAGTTTCAATACAAACCAGGTTTGAGGAAGTTGTGTGCAGGAAGAAACTATGCATACAGGCACAATGAAAAAGGTTCACTAAGAGTGCTTGCATGTGTTTGGTTTTTTAAACACAACAGGAACAATATTTGTCAACATTCTGTCATTTCATACATGAAGTCCATTTTAATTAAAAATACATGTATCTTCAAAATCTTGCAAGAACATCAAATCAAGCAACTGGATTTAACTTCCAAAAGAAAGTCCAAAGGAAATCACCAATTTGTCTTATAATTATTTTCTTTCCCAAGAAAAATCTGATAAATTCTTTGACAAAGATTTTCTTTCTTTTTTTTTTCCTTTTTTTTTTTTTTTTTGGTAACACAATACACCAAAGAGGAGAAAGAAAGAATCAGTCTTTTCAGGTGAACAGACAAAAGCTCAGAGGAAAAATCCAGTTTCTTGAAATCTAAATGGAAATCATGCCACTATTTTCATTAAAACATAGTAACACTTACTCTCCTAGACTTCGGTCACAAAATGTAAATGCATTTCAGGAAGGAAAAAGAAATCAGTTATAGTAAAGAAAATTACAGTGCAACAAGAACAATATTAGTGGGTTGTACAGTAAATTATACAAGAACTCTTTGGCATCCCACAGATTAACTGATGTTTTCAAAAAACTTTAAAAATAATTATAGTACTTCTCATGCTCTGCAGGTAAGCATCTATATCTAAATTTGCAGAATTACTAAACAATAACTATAGTATAAAGCATTTTTAATACTTGTATTTTTAAATGTCACAAATTCAGCAGAAATAATAAATTTATGTGTATTACTAATTTTTGAGTCTGTGAAAAGATGTGTATTAGTCACATCTTCCATATTCATTTAATATCAGTATCACTGATAAACATTCCCAGCAACCATGAAAGCCAACTACTTCTGGTATCTCTCTTGAGCACAGACCCAATTAAAAGAGGATGCCTGCTAACACACCCTGAACAGTAAAGACTCCTTGAGAGTGAGCAGTGAATGGCCAACCCAAAACAGTCATCATTTCCATGAGGCTCCCTAGTCTCTCATTCTATCAAGCTCAGATTTGGAAGTTTCTGGCAAATCAGTGAGTTCTGAATGCCAGGCAGAATCTAAGGAAGTGCCTGTTGATCTTCTGGGACTTTGTACACAATGGTCATTAATAAAAGCTTCCCAAGGTAACAAAGTGAAGAGTGCTGGAGACTGTTCCCAATGCCTGTCAGCAAGTCACAGAACCACACAGGCTGGGGTTGGGAGGGGCCTTTGAAGACCACCCAGTCCAAATCCTGGCTGTGGGTAAGCACATCTTTCACTGGATTACATTGCTCAACAACCATCATCTGTCACCAGTGAAAGCTAGGAGTCACCATAACTTTTATGAGAAGATCAAAGCAAGACCGGAAAACATCAAGGAAGTCTGAGCTCTATAGACTAAACTATTTCATTGTGATCCTTCTCAGAAAGAGAATCTGAAAAGGGGGAGGGGGTTCATTCATCACTTACTCAAGGCCCAGCAGCCACACAAAGGAAGCTGGCTGGCACTTATTTATATGAAGAGGAGGCACTAGCAATCTGAAACAAAAGTAGACCCAATATTTAGGATTACATTATACCAAAGATGCTTACTTCCAGATCAGAGTTTGGCAAATGAAACTACTCCAGAATTCATTAAATCTAACGGCAATCGTAATTGGAACTGAAAAAATACTTATTAGATTGCCAAACTGACTCAGCTCTTGCACAATTGAACACTGGCATTTCGAGCAGAGTAGCAAACTTCATTGTCATTTTTGCAGATGATGACAGAGGTGTTTTGGGATTTGAAGTTCAGATTTACATAATCTTTACACAGTTTGGAATAATACTATGAGATAAGCTTCTACAAATAGGATCTTCTTGATACTGCCCAAGTTCTTTTATTCTCAGTTTGAGCAACAGTGCACCATCTGAAGTATTTTACACTACTGGTAACAAAAAGAAATTACTTTTCAGTAAGTCTCATCTTTTTAGTGGGCATTCGGTTTTTTTTAAAAATACCTTTGTCAGAAACATTCAATATCAGCACCAAAACAAAGATGAACGAACAGAAGGAATGAGATGTCTGATGAAATAACTCTATTTTGAATATTAACATTACATTACAAGTAACTAAAATAGGTATTCCAAATTTAAACCACCTTATATGCTCACCTCTTTCTGATCAACTTGGAGTGCTGATTTTAAAATATCTCTAAGTTGTGTTAATTGTCTTCGTTCTTCATCTTGTGCTTGTTTAATCTTGAATGAAGGAAAACACAGGTTAAAAATAACTTTTTTTTTTTATTATTTTCAATGCAGGTCTTTCAAACTTGCTGCTTAACTGGTTAGTTTTAGGAGAAATGTTCAGCAAGAATGAAAGCAAAGAGAGAAGATAATGTGATCAGTTTATTTTCCTTTGTATCTTCAGAAAACTTGATAATGGTTAGGATATTGCTGGGTTAAGACTTTGATATTGCCTCACAATGCTCTTGCTTCCTTGTGTTCCATTTGAAACCACACGTTATTTTCCACTTAACAGAGCAAAGCCTGTTTTTGTAACATTTTACACAGTGGGGTCCTGAACTGAAACTAAGGCTTCTGAATGCTATATTAAAACACGATTTTACTCAACAATCTAAACCTTAAATGCTGACTATTAAAACAGTCGGGCAACCTGAACCAAAATGATCATGTTTCTACTGTAAAAAACTAAATTTACGGCACAAATGTGAAAGGTTGCTACTCACTGTATAAAGATCTGTTGAGAGCATCTCAATTGAAGGCTTGAGACTTTCAACTGCTTTTAACCCATCCTGAAAGAAACTTAAAAAGAAAAGCAAAAAGCAAGCTGTTATGAAAATTTACTTTGTATTTTCTGCTTAGAAAGTTGCCAAAGAAAGACATGCATATTATTATGCCATGCCATAAACTTCAAAACAGTAAACTTTTTTTTAATCCATCTTTGACTGATCCACCTCTTTATTTCCATCATAGCTTATTCTAACATGCAAAATCCCCAATTAGATTCAGAACTGCCACAATGCACTGCCACATAAATTTTCCTCATTCTCATCTCAAATACAAGTTCTCATCCCAGTTTGTGAAGGCCCAGAACAAGCAAGATTTATTTGCAGAACAGCAAAAGCTCTAGTAGATATAAAATAATTGTGATTTCTTGAAGCCAAATAGTTTCATGTCTGATGCAATCTTTTTACTAAAGGAAAGCTCCTTTGTTTCCCAAGCATTAATTATGGTCTATATGCAAACTGAAAATGCTACAGCCTTCTGTAGTACATGTATTTTGTATTGGCAGAGTAATGCCAACTATGCCAAGTATTCCAGTTCTCAAAAAAAATAATTAGAGATTTAAAAAATAAATTTTAAGAAATCACAATTACATGCATATTTAATTAAATATTGCTGTATTGTTTGCAATATTTTTACTCTGGGAAGCAGTCGTGAAAGTGACAACATAACACAGCATTTATGTTGCTGAAATTTTATTAAATGGACAGAGCAGATTAATGACACACTACAAGTGAAACTGATTTTAAAAGCAACACAGTAATTTAGGGAAAAAATACATAGATGCAGACTGGTGTTTTAAGATCAAAACTTACAGATTTCAACAGGTTAGCAGTGGCTCCTTCAAGCTTACAGTTGTGACTTCATTGCTATATGATAGATTTGTAAGACTATCATAACAAAAGCACATCATTCTAATGAGAACCATGTGTTTTATTACAGGGTCCTCCTCCAATCAACTAGAAAAAGAATGACTCTTCCAATATATTTTTATTCCACTGCTTATGCAACTTACTTTTCTGGAGCACAGATTTAATTTACATCATTGGTAGATACACTCAAGGCAGTCCATCAAAACTAATGGATCACTAAGTAACAGATGAAACTGAAAGCCCTGTTTCAAGAGTAGTTTATAAACATTGCCAATTATTGTTTGGAACTCCTTTGGAACATACAATTATATTCAATGTAACAAGCTCAACCTCATTACATGTTTCAGAATATAGTAACAAAAGCAAGGACTAATCTGACAAAAGCAATCTGTCAAAAGACATCAGCCAGAACGGCTGAATCTTAAGATTCATTTTGAAAATTCTAGAAAAGCCTTATGATGATGTCAAAAGTTGAAAACGAAACATTGCTCCAGTTAGTGTAGATGTAAAGAAAAGTAAAACATACTTGCACTGAGCATGAAAATACTTGATCAAGTTCTGAAGCAAGTCCACTCCTTTTTTAATCTTGATTTCATTGACTTTCAGCAGGTACTGTTAAAACAGTAATTCACAAAAGAAATTACTTATTACTGCTACAGGGTTTTAACACTTTATTTTCAATTATATTTCAACAAGTTTTAACAGCTGCAGATTTACAAAACCTAAAAGAAAATGCAGCAAAAAGTGGCTTCAAGAGTTCAATCACACAAAAGGAATTCTTATCACTGCTGACTTTTGATATCCTGTAAGGATATTTCACTATGATTTGTTCAAATTGTTAGAATATCCTTTGTGGCTCCTAAGGAAAGTCTCTGTTAAAGAAAGCATGGAAAGGTTTGTGTAGTACATTCAGGAACCCATTCTTACACCTAGCAGCACATTTAAAAATGTATCTCATTAGTTGTTAAATTCATTGCTAAAGAGATGTCATTAGGGAGGAAAACAGTTCACTGAAAACAAAAGTTAGGGACAATTTTAGCAAATTTTAAAATCTGCCTGTTGATTTTATAGTTTTCTTTATCAAATCCTTATGCATGGTAATTACAACAAATTACAGTTTAGCAAGAGATGTTTCAAAAAAAATCTACTGCCAAGTGCAAAAGAAGTGTAATCACTGTCCTTCTGCATAAGGCACAAAGTTCATATTTAGTGGCAGCTCCTCCCCTGAATATCACAGCATGAAATGTCTGCCATGAAAGCAGAAGTATCATTGATCAAATATCAAAGTCCTTAACTGTCCAGTAAATGACAACAAATTTTAACCCCAGCTCCAAGTGAAGGTGTGAATGTCTTCTTAATGATGCTCTAATGCATCTGGTTTTCCCCTTCCCACAATACACCTTAAATGTCCTAAACCAGCTAAAGTAAAGCAGCATCCAAGTGTCAGCTTTCAATGTTGCAGCTTCTTATGCTGGTTCAGGTGAACAAATGATGAGCCTACATGTAGACATGTGCACTGGATAGTATTTAGTTACAACAATCACCTCTCCAGCTACTGTTAATTTAAAATGGAGCTCTAGGCATCTGGTTTTCAGTTTACTTTCAGAATTTATAGAGAACTAGCCTGTACTTATGATAAAACTTCAATATGCCACCCTTCTGACTTTACTACCAAAACAAAACCAAAGTCCTCTTTTACAACTATTCAGAGGTAACTGAGTATAAACTTCTTTTCCTCAAAATCAGAAGAAACACAGGATACACTTCAGCTACTGCACATTTAAGGTAATTTGATCCAATTTCACGGACTTCACCCTGAATTATCACTGCAACTGACTAAAGTGAACTCTTCCTTCACTGTGACACAGTAAGAGAGAAGCATCTGTTTCTAGTTGTTTCTTAGGAAGGATACAGATGGGCAATTAGCTGACAACATCCATTTGTTTATTTGTTACTCAAATCCCTTTATCAGTTTTGAACATTTTAGTCTGACTCTATAGGAATGTGAAGCTTTTCTCTTAAGTATGAGTGCATGCAGTTACTAAAAGTGATATTCAGGACAACTGCAGTTATGCTATGCTGGCATATGAGTCAAATTAGCTATCATCATCACAGGCAAGGCAGTAGAAACACCCATGGTGTATTTTTGGGCTAATGCGTACTAAAAAAGAACACAGCAACTTGTGTTCCCAACCACAGAACCAGACATATCCTTAAACAAATTGAACCAAAAATATTCACATCAGATTTAACATACTGCAAAATCACAGAGATTTTGAAGCAGAAACATTCTGAAACAACTTGAAAGACAACTAGATTCCATCCTTAGCACTGTTCTCTGCACCAGCCCAGCAGCGTGCTAGACTAGAGCCTCTCCTCATACTAATGCAACAGCTGCACAGGGAACAACTCAGAGAATGATCAAGGGCTTAAAATAACTTATAGTGAAGTGTAAAGACTTACTTATTATAATCTCTTAGTGTTTTATTGAGCTTTGCATTAATTTACCTGTTAAGTGAAATTAGAAAATATCTAAATTCCCTGCAAAGTTTGCCCATCAGGATAATAAAAAAACATGTTTTCACAAATGGAGTCAACAAATAACTTGGCATTTTCCTTTAATATCACAGCTGCTATTAAACAATTGCATTTTTCAAAAATTTCCTAAAAATAGCAGCAGAACAATAATTTCACACTGAATCTTACCTCACACATCTGTAACTGGAAGAACCTTCTTTCTTTCTCCATCTCTTCTGCAATTTCAGCTCCACTTATTTCTGTACGAATCATCCCATGCAGCTTAGCATGCTCTTTTTTCTCCTTCTCTATTTTTGTACTATAAGGCAAAAAGAATCAGTCAATGAAGTGAGAAATCCACAGCCTCTCAGGAAATCAGATTAGTCTCAAAGTCTACTGACAGATGCTGAGCCAAACTCCTGTAGCTTTGCATATGACTTACTTCCAGATGACATTTCATTTGAAATTTGACAATGACTAAAGATTACCAATGACATACAGTAGCTGCAATCTAATTAATCATCTGTTAAAGTAATGTTCTGACAGATATTCCAAAAGAAGACAATAAATGAGAAAAAGATACTAAGTTTTTGCTCCAAAGAAAGAAAAGACAGGAAAAAATAATGAGTTTTAATTGAAAACATAGGGGGATGTTTAATCCCAACAGAGCAAACACTGGTTAACAAAGTTCAATTATGTCACCAGATTTATTGAGTCTTGCTTGTCATCAAGTCATCTTCTATATATACAGGGTTTCCTAAGCCAAAATCACAGTTGCTGTCTCTACTCGCTGCTGAGCCAGTTGGCACTGGGAATGCCGACCAGCCGGCTGTGTTGCAGACTTCAAAGTCTGCTAGACCAGCTGTCCTAATTCCCTAAAAGTTTCCATGAACATTTTCCAAGAGCTCTGAATAAAACAGGTTCTCCTGCAGAATATAAATGAATAACCAATGCCTGGCATATTCCCATAAACTCACTTCTGCATTTGTTAAAGCTATTCTCCATATTATTCCTAAATGCAGTAGCATAATTTGACAACCCAGTTAGACAAGTCTAATATAGAAAAAAAAAAGATTAAGGAAAGAAAACACATGAGGGTGTTTACTTTTTGAAGACTTTTAGTTTGCCACTCATACTGTTTAGAACCTCAAAATTCTGAAAAGAGCTTCCTGAGGAAATGCTATACTGCTTTTAAACAAGAGGAAGCATTACACAGGAATACAGGAAGGAGATCAGAGGAACAAATAACACACACAACTGTCCTACCTCCTCTTGGGTAGTCAAGTGTCTCTCAGCTCTCTTTCTGAAAAGATGACATGTCTCAAGTACTCTCTTAACCTGATGTTAACATTACCCTAGCAGCTTATGGGAAAATGTCTAGAAGGTCTAAGGACTTCCAGTCAACAATACATTCTGTACTTACACTTCTCAAGAATGAGCAACTACCTCCTATTACACCTCAAGCAGCAAGGGAAAACAATAATTAATTCCATTAATCCTCAATAATACCCCTCAACATTCCCATTGGGAAGCACTTTGAACAGCAATTCAAAAAGCCGCTCTGTGCTCTCAGCATAGGCAGGCACAGCAGAGCCAGCCCTGTGAAGTATTCCAGCAGCCAGCACATCCAGCCAGCACTGTGCTCCTCCTCAGCCCAGCACATCCTGCCAGAAGCAGACGTTTGGAAGGAAGCTCCTCTCCTTTGAAATAAATACTCTGAAAACCTCCAGTCGCCTGAATTAAACTCAATTCCAGAATGTTCTGTTTTCATGAAAAATAAGTCTGTACTCTTACCCACTTAGTGCCCATTACACTGTTTTGTAGGCACAGAAAACAAGAGTCCAAACACAAGAATTAACCAGACAATCCTGAACAAGAAAGATAAACCATTACAAAGAAGATTCACAGAAAATTATAAGTATGCAGCTCCCTTCCAGCAGACATTCTAGAAGAGTTTACATTATATCATACTTGATAGGTCTAAAAAAGTCAAATCTCAGAGGAAAGATCCAGGATGTTTCAGTTCTCTCAATTTCCAAATTAACCTAACAGTTCTTGAGGCCAGAGAACTCACTGGCATGTGACCAGGTGTGTGAAGGCTAATAACTACCAATTACTATTGTATAGCATTTTCATCGTTTACAGAGAACAATACTCAAGCATAAGATAATGAAACCACCTTCAAAATCTTAGGAGTTTATTAGCATGTCATAAGGTATCTCTAAATGCCAGTTAAACCAAAAGACAGCTAACACTGGCAAAGAGTCGAACATTATGCACAGTATCACAGCACACATTGTATTCCTCCTAAAGAAAGCTTGATTTTGGTGAAAGAGTCCTTTCTGCTCTTTAAAGGATAAATCATACTCCACAGGCAAAAAAATAGTTAAATCAAGATGAAAATATACTGACCTCTATCAAGCAATTCAGAGAAAGATATCCTTAAAGCCATTTGGTGGAGCTTCAGGCTACCAAAAACTAAAAAAAATACTTTACCAAAAACCCCAAATCATCTCTCAGTGACAAGTATCAGAGATACATGATGGTGCATTTCACATTTGCATTTCCTCATTATTTATGCTTTTAAGATCTAACTATGTCTTTGTTTTTGTAATTCAGAACTTACCCTGTTGTTTTGTTACAGTAATATGCTGCCTCCTATCTGACTGACACTACAGGACGCTTCATTTCTAGGGAAACTCACAGCCGTGTTGCACACCAATCTTCCAAGTGCTAAAGGCTGGCCGAGTGTCCTATCCAAATGCAAGGATCAAGTGTCAGTCTATTGTGACATTAACCAAATCCTTTTGGCAAAGATATTCCTGTAACATAACACTGTGGGATTTCCAAATGCTGCAGGGTATTCAGGTTTTCCAGGCAGATCAATTAACCCAAATTAATACAAAAACTGTGAAAACTCTAAAAAATAACCTAGAGGCAATAAGAAAGCAGCAAATGCTTTGTAATGCTGCTGTTCTTGAAGCTCATGCAGCACGTATCACACATACAGACTTTGCTGACTAAGATTAAAATGTGAGCACACATCAGTCCATTTACAACACACCTGCACATAACTAATATACAGTGAGCTCAGATGTGTGTAACAGACAAGCAAAGCTGAAATACAGGATGAAGAATTACAACAGTAAAGTCAAAGAGATACAAAGTGAACGATCTCACCCATTCACTTTCCACCAGAAGACTATTTTTACAGCTCCAATTTGAAAAGCAACGATCTTTCAATATAAATTACAATTTGCATTTCAAATAAATCAGTTTTGTCATAAGATCATGGTATAAATAAACACCAAAGACTTGTATTTATTTTCTGCCAGTCAATAAGGGTAAACAATCAGAGCAGCCTGTGTACATGCAGCAGTAGTGAACTGTCTGGGAAGCAACTTCATCATTCTTCCTCTTCTTCTCCACAGAGCAGTAAGCCAGGCTGAGTCTGGGTATGCACGTGAGAAGGTGCAGAGACTGAGAACAGCACTTGGAAGGGACACACTTGAATTGGTAGCACTCTGGAAAAAGGAGTGCTTCTGAAGGCTATTTTGTTTGACAAAATAATTTTAGACATTTTCATTTCAAATATCCTTTCTTTGTCTAGTCTTCCTTTTCAGCCTGACTCTCCAGGCTTCGGCCCTCCAGCTTTTCAGTGAAAGAGCCTCCATTTTATTTCACCCTACTGACTGTCAATGCTGACAGTAAAGCATGTCTCTCCTATCACTCAAGTCCTCAATGGAGAAGTCGTCTCTTCCTTTTGGAAATGGTGAAAAGGTTTTCCCTTCCACACATCCTGCTCTGAACAATCAAGGGGAAGAGGGCAGAAGGAGCAAAATGTGTGCAAATATTTTCATCATTTCATCCATAACATCTTCAGATTCATTCAAAGACTTTTCCATTTAATTTGTAGGTAATCTCTTTCAAAATAAAAATGCTTAATATGAAATCTTAGACTTGAAAGAGTAAATTGTGGATGTGGTTACCCGGACTTCAGTAAAGCCTTTGACACTGTTTCCACAGGATTCTTCTGGAGAAACTGGCTGCTCGTGGCTTGAACAGGTACACTGGGCAAAAAACTGTCTGGAAAGCCAGGCCCAGAGGATGGTGATAAATGGAGTTACCCCAGCTGGTGACTGCTTGCTGGGGAATAGTGGTGTTCCCCAGGCTTGGTATTGGGACCAGTCCTGATTAATATCTCTATGAATCACCCGGAAGAGGGGATCAAGTGCACCCCCAGTAAGTCTTCAGACAACACTAAGCTGTGGGGGAAATGCGGATCTGCTGGAGGGTAGGAAGGCTCTGCTGAGGGATCTGGACAGGCTGGATCGATAGGCAAAGGCCAGTGGCATGAAGTTCAATGAGGCCAAGTGCCAGGTTCTGCCCTTGGATCACACCAACCCCAGGCAGTGCTACAGGCTGGGGACAGAGTGGTTGGAAGGCTGCCCAGCAGAAAAGAACCTGGGGGTGCTAGTCAGGAGCCAGCTGAACATGAGCCAGTGTGTGCCCAGGTGGCCAAGAAGACCAGTGGCATCCTGGCCTGGATCAGCAATAGCGTGGTTAACAGGACCAGTGCAGTGATCGTCCCCTTGTACTCAGCACCGGTGAGGCTGCACCTCAAGTGCTGTGTCCAGTTCTGGGCCCATCAAAGACATGGAGGGGCTGGAGTGAGTCCAGAGAAGGGCAACAGGGCTGGTGAAGGGTCTGGAGCACAAGTCTGATGAGAAGTGGCTGAGGGAGCTGGAATTCTTTAGGTTGTTGAAAAGGAGGCTCTGGGGGACCTTATCACTCTCTATAACTACCTGAAAGGAGGTTTTAGCAGTGGAATTTCAGTTTCCTCTCCCAGGTAACAAGAAACAGGACAAAAAGAAACTGCCTCAAGTTGCACCAGGGGAAGTTTAGATTGGATATTAGAAAAAAATTTCTTCTGGAAAGGGTTGTCAAGCATTGGAACAGACTGCCCAGAGGAATGGTTGAGTCACCATCCCCACAGGTATTTAGATATGAAGATGCAACACTTTGGGAGATGCTTTAGACGTGGACTTGGCAGCATTAGGTTTATGGTTGAATTTGATGATTCTTAAAGGTATTTTCAAACTTAAATGATTGTATTACTCTATTCTATGATTCTATATTTAAGCTACCCTGTTTAGCACTTTCATTCCATGTCACTATTTTCAAGCTGTGACCTCCACTTTGTCTTACGTACTTGCTTTAAAAGGAAACATGGCAGAAATATCTTGGAGCTATGAATATCAATGATCTACTGAGTCCAGTTAGAGCTCTGAAGAAGTAAATTGAGAAAAACTTGCAGAATTTTCAGATAAAATTTTTTCAGATTGTTTAAAACATGAATTTACCAAACTGGAAAATATCACTTAAAAAACCAGCTGTGCAGACATCTTAACAGATGACTGTATTTGACTTTGCTCATTTTTCCACTGACTTCAAATGGTTCAGAAACAAATCAATGATAGTTATTTCTAGATATGAGCACTTGTGTTTCTTCACAGTAATGTATGGATCTTAATGCCTGGATCTTAAAATGCCATAAGCACATTCAAACAACTTGTTCTCTTCACTCCGTTGTACACAAGGGACCTCATACCCAGTTTTTAAAAGGGGAATGGCAAAGGAGGAGAGGCAGCCAGCCTTCCCAGGAATAGCTCATTAGTTTTCATTAAACCTTTATGTTTCATAGCATTAGTACAACACTTACTAAAGAAGACTTCTGAAGATAATAGGCATTTACAGGCCCCAAAATAATACAACTCTATTTTAAAACACTAGTGTTTTTTTCTTTTCAGGAAAATCAGGTTTATGTCCGGAATAAAGACATATTCAGCTAAAAAAAATTGTAAATAATACACTTCAGTAAATTTATGCTTCTATTTCCTGTGCAAAATTGATACAAAGTCTTTACCTTGGAATCTACCACAACAGGACCAATTAAACTGAAGTATGTGGGTGAAATCTGGCTCAGAGCCTTGCTGAATCCAATCTGTCTGCTGGGAGAATGAGCAGTTTTTATGACATGTGTACTCCCTCCCCATATGGTTCCCCTGCACGCCTGCCATTAGTGTTTAAGTACATGGGGGAAAGCAAGTGCCTCGTAAGAAAAAGAGCCCGGTCTGAACCAGCTCTCCCAAAGGACACAGAGCAGCCCTGCTGCAGTGGCCAGCAGCATCTCCCAGCTCTGATGTGGGAGATAACAACAGGAACCCAGGTCCCAAGAGAAATGCACTGTTTTAAAGCTTTAATAACATTTAAAAATCTTTATGGCTCCAACTGAGTCGTGTTAATGACTGATGCTGAGAAAAGAGAAATTATTCATGAATGTCACCTCAGGATAGTCCCAGTTCTTGACTGAGGTAGGTTTGCATGAAGCTACAGGTTACTTGCTCCTCACTACCTTATTCAAGAGCAGCCCCACAGTACAAAGAAATATAGATCCATCCTGCCTCAGTTACTTCAGCTAAGGTGATTCTGAGGAAAATAGTCTGAGAAGTTAGGTGACTACAGGGCAAAGAAGGTGCACAGTAATCAACAATGATGGATGTTGATCCAAGAGCATCAGAATGGATCTTAACATCTCTCTCCCTAACAAGAACTAGATACATAGTAATTTTTAAACACACTTAATTACATACAGAGGTTGAAGCAGCAGCTCAAATATTGTTATGGGAATAAAGAAAAGCAGATGCCATTTTAAAATTAACTTTATTTCTTTTCAAATAGGTCACACCTGGGTATATTTGCACCCAAGAGGTCATCACAAAGGTAAGAGAGATAGTGTGACAAATAAGCTTAAATTTTTCCTTATAAAGATAGCAATCAATATGAAAACTGTCACTTCCTCACAGACTACAAAAATACCACTTCGTTATCTGGCATGTAGCTTCACAGGTCTGCACTTGTGACTAGGAAATGCAGATGAGCGATATGATGTTAAGCATATGATACAGAGGCATGTGGAGAAAAAGAGCAGCCTAGCAGCCTTGAATAGTTTGTTAAACCACAGGGAAAAGTAAAGGAAAGATAAAAAAAAAAACAACAGGAAGAATTTCAAAAAGAGTTATTCACATATTTGAAGAAATACCACTGGAAAAGACAACTCACTAAGCATACACCTAGAAGTGGTTTTAGGCACAATCCAAACAAGGAGTTATCTACAGTAACAGATTGAAGAATGCTGAGCAAACCTCTGGCTATCAACACCTACATCCACCACACTAATCTGGCACTACAAGCTGTAGGTGAGACTGAGGTTACCTCTCCCAGTTCCTTTGTCCTTTTTATTAAAGCAGAGAGCATGAAGATGCCACAAGAAAACCCCCAAAATTCACAATTAAGAATTCTTGAGGTGAGTCTGCATCCACTCACTGCTACAGATGACCAAAACACACAGCTATAAGGAAGTTTAGATCCATTTAGGACAGCCACAGAATTAAATGAGTTATTTTCTTAAGAAACCTCAGCAGCATGTATAACAGCAAAGGAGAAACCTCACTGTTTTCCTATGTCCAAAAATTAGTATGAGAAAAAAGCTGACTTGAACAGATTCAGGCTCAAATTAATATTCTCATCCTAAATTCAAAATCACATCATTAAACTTTTCATCTCTGGTTTTTAAAGACAAATGCTCCATAATGATAGCTCATAACATCTCAATTTATCTTGTCTTATGCACAAGAGGTCTGACAAATCCCACAGTTCTTCTGCAGGGGCAGGGGTCTCAGGGAAGTTCCAAGACTGAATTTAACTCAACAAAACCATGGAAAACTGGTCTGCTCCTTGGTATAAGCAACACAGCTTGCACTGAAAAACTATATTCCCTGACTGCCAACCTTATGCCATGAAAAGTAATTTCTGCTGTTGTAGAACAGTCTACAAAAAAGGTAAAAAAGAGTAGTCCATTGTTTTAAAGAATTTTCTTGTGCACAGAATTCCCAAGTTCCCCATCCTGAGCCTCAAGCACATGATCTTTTGGTCTTGATCAAAGTCAAGGAGTCCAACAGGCTGGACTAAGAGCTTAAAAATCCAAAATACTGATGTGGACTTCCATCTAACCACTTTAAAAAAATAGAGCACTCAGTTATTGTACCAGTCCATCATTTAGAAATACAACAAAATGGTTCATGGATCTGAAAGAATTTCCTGATGAATATGTGCTATATTCAGCTTTTGCATGTTGAATAACCTAACATGTAAATGGCTTAGAAACGAGCATTGTCAAGGAGGTCTGCTTCATCTGTTAATAAATTTTGCAGAAAGTAACTGCAAGTGGAAAAAGAAACCCATTTCAGATCAAAACCTAAGTGTCTTACTTGAAAGCAAAGTCATAAAACAGGCTTCCTCAAGGACTGCCAGTTGAAAGAGAAAGAAAAAATCTCATTATATCATACAAGCAGAAACGGATTAAATCCCACAGACAGAAAACACATCGTCAGCATCACGTTTGCAGGTCCTGAATGACACAGCACATAGAGCAACACTTCCAACATGTTCATAACCTCAAATGAGAAATTCCAAATATACAAATAAATTTTCTAAGGGGGATTTTTTACTTCTCAAGTACTTAATTAAATTAAATAACAACTGAAAATATGTCTGGAATATCTGACTCTGAAACACCAGCTCTGAGCAAACTGATGATCAAGTACAAATCTTTACATCACTTCAACACACTCATCCTAGTGAATACCAGGTCAGAAATCCTAAAAGCACTAGGGACCTTGGTCCAGTAGTAACAGTGCTATGTCCCAACAGTGCACAAATTTATTTTAAATTCTGCACATAAACTTTGTGGGATGTCAGTGTGCATAGTCATACACAAGTAAACAAGCTTTCAGATCCAGCAATCAAGCACTGGTAGACAACAGCAGACTAAATCATAGGGCTATTCTTTAAGGGCCTGTCCTTAGAGATCAACTACTGCCATAGGCAATGATTAGAAATCTTAATTACTTCAACAGTCAATAACCGGTATGGAACCAAATGAGACTGCTCAGTAGTGTCAGGAACATAAAACACTGCAGCCATCACAGTCTTCCATGGATTTACAGTGTCAGACCAGAGGTTTATCTCAGTATTTCAGAATGTCTTTTTATGAAAATCCAGCTATAGCTAGGCAGTTGCAACAACCAAAAGCCACACAGGTCCTCCTCACAATTTGATGCTAGAAATCAATAATTAGACCCGTTTTGTTGTTCATCACAAAAAGAATAATGAAATCTAGCTAACCTGTTGCTTTTGTGAGTAAACCAGCTACAGGAATAACTTCTGAAGACAAACTAACTCAGTGGGCACCAGAGAATCATTATAACTTTGTGCAATGAAAAAGAATATAGAAAGGCTGCTAGATTTTCAGCCAGTCTATTTGGCTGTGAATCTGCAAGTAATTTATGTCAAATAGGGTCATCATACATGATTCTTCTGGACCTGTATCATTAGAAATGGTCTGATACAAGGCAGTGGTATTTCAGAAGAACAAAGATACTGGACATGTGGCACAAAACTGATAGTCATAATCTAGGTAATACTGTCACGTGGAATAACACTCACTACAAAATTCTATTTCAGAGACTGTCACCTGTGCTGATACAATTGCCCTGGCCAACTCTGGAAACAACTGTCCCTGATGTAGGGCAATGAACCACTCAAGTTTTACTAGGAACCAGAATCAATTGTGTTTGATATTAGGTGTTGAGCTTTGTTGACTCATTCAATTTATTTAACTGGATATAAAATTCTGGTTTTTATAAACTTGTTTTATAGCTGTTTATACAGTGTATCTGGTAATTTCAAACAAGTGGCTTGTGGTAAGCTGGGTTAGATCCATGACATAAGACACAACCTCCAAGTCTCAGACAGGTGTACATACACTTCTAGTACGTGCTGCACCTGCTGAGAGCATCCAACCTTGGCATTAAATAACAACCTCTACAGATTTCAGTTACATTTTCCTCTTAAATAAAAGTCTAAAAGACACATACACTTTTGTTTCATAGTCCTTCCAAGCTTTATCAAAGGGTTTTTTCAGGTCCTGTCAAGAAAAGAGAAAAAATTACAGTCAGCTATTGACATGAAAAATACTGTGGCTCTAACAACAGAGACACACCTTGGCCACTTGCAGGGCCTACTACAGTAAGGGACTTCACTGTTTCTTGAAGAGCTTATGTAAGGGTTGTGCAAAAGCAATTTTGCACATAGGAAAAACAATCTTGTAGAGAATGAATACACTCATGTTTTTGAAAGCATCTCTAGGATGCTTTTTACTACGATTCTTACAGCTCCATTTTACTCCTTAAAAGGTGTAACAACATGTTATCCCACAACCATACTCTGCAATTAATCAAAGTAACTAATTTCTCATCATTCTGTCTCAGGCTCTACTGAAAAAAGTCCCTATCCCGAGACTGCGGGACAGCCTTGGCTAAGAACTTGATGCATCACACTAAAGTTTAAGAAATCAGTTTTTCACTGATTTAATGTAAACAGTATAGGCCTTATGGCTCAGCACAAATAATTCTGTGAGAATGCTGAATTACATATATTCCAAATTCCTTTATCTTCTTTCCTCTGAATAAGGTAATTTGGATAAAATGATCTTAAAAGTTGTAGAGTTATTTAACTGATGTCTAAAAATGCAAGAGCTGAAATTCTGATGAAGTTCAAGAGATCAGACAACTACAAAAAAATGTTAACTGTCAGACACTGGAAAAACTTTGCAACTACAGATTAGGAACTAATTCTTACATATTAGTTATTGAGACAACTATTAAATTCACTAAAGCAGCATTTGATTATATTCTCAAGTCAGTGGGGCAACTCTGTATTGTAATGAATGTATTTATTCTGACATAGAGAAGAACAAGAGTGAAATGTGGTAAGCAAACAACACAAGGATAATAAGCCTATCTTACTAAATAATCTATTTATCCTCCAATAATTAAGATAAACCATTTTTAGTCTATGCACATGTCTTTCTCCTTCCTTCAATGTCGTAGAACAATAGCTGCCAGTCGCTTCCTGTTTGCTCACCAGTAAACAAAGCATAAGCCAACTAAGTCTGCTCGCCATAGGCTCTGAAATTTACTACAAACATACCATCCTTTGAGTCCTAAGTTGCTGTTATTTCAAACAGAAAGTGTCCTTGGGGCACAAACAAATAGATTTCAGCTTCTTTAATAAAAATCCTATGCTCATACAGTCTAATGTGTGTTTCTTAATAGTCCAGGCAAGTTTAGAATGCTAAATAAATATACTACTAATAATCCTTTAAAATATAGTAACACCCTTTACTCAACTAAGTAAATATCTGAATCTTACACTTCCTTCTCTGCTTATCTTACACCTCTTTCTCTGCTTATCTTCTATATCTCAGGCCTCCTTTTAAAGCTTCTCAAATGCTTTGTATATACAGTCAAGAATATGTGAAACCACAAACAGAAGGAATGACTCGATTCACAAAAAAAAAACCCCAAAAAAACAAACAAAACCTCCAAAGTCTTGTTTATTGAGCTAATATCTTGAGTATCCTATGCCTTCCAACACATACGATTAATACACTTGCTAAATGTATCTATTGCAGCAACAACAATCCTATATATAAATAGTAAGAAAAACATACCCCTTTTACTCCTTTAAGATCTCCCTTCAGCAAACTGTCCAACGGAAAAGTGATTATGTTGTTCATATTCTGAATCTGTAACAAGAAAATGACACCAAATCAGTTAATATATTTAGATACAGAACATAAACTACTTTAATACACACATTTTAGAAAGTTTCATAAGGAAATCCTACATATTATTTTTCTATCCCTGCCTTATGGAGATGTTTATCAGCACAGTCAGTAATCAAAGATGAAAGCAACATGAGTTAATTAAACTCACTCTGGAAACACTATAACCTAAGCCAGCAGGAAACCTCCAGAATTAGTGCTGATTATAAATATCTCATCCAACAGTGACTGCAAAACAAGACCACTAATTTTTACATTGCCTTATTTCCCTGGTTAAATTACATGAAAACAATCATAGAATTTTTTAGCAATGATAATTTTAAGTTCATAAGCATATTTTATATTAACCTTGTGTCCTTTCCAGCCTCCTCAGACCTATTGCATAAAACATACTTGCTACTCTCCCAATACATGGCATCTGACAGAAGTTATAAAGACAAAGAATGCTGGCCTGTAAAATAGCCACTATTCCAATATTTTCCATTTGTTTTAAAAAAGCAATGCATCTGCCTTATTTATCTCAGGGAAACTTCGAAATAAGAATTTTATGAGGTTTTCAGTATGTAAGTAATCCAAGAGAAAATAAGTACTTCAAAAAGATAATAATTTCAAATTAAGACAGTGGTAAAATAATCATGGTTTTACTTAACTATTTGTATGACAATGTTTTGATAAGGTAAAAGAAAGAAGAAAGACTGTAGGAATAAGACAACTAGTAAAAGATTGCATGTCCACTCCTTTATGACTCAGGGAAAAAATTCAAGGTATGGGCCATAATGTCTAGGCAGACACTTTAAACTGTAGCAATTCAATTGGATTGGTTGCTCTGAGGAGCAAAACCCAGAATACTGTAGAATAACATGATGAGAAAAACAAAGAGAATAACTGCTGCAGCAGTTCAGTGAAAGTTACCCTTGGATGAGTTACTTTTTTTTTTTGTTTTATGCTGTTCTTTTAAAGTGTGATTTTTTCCAAGAAGCACTGAAATCCCTATATGAAGATGGATTTCAAATGTTCAAATTACAGAAAGAACTTTGCATCATATAGGAACAAATGCTTCTGCTTCTTCAGTAATAATGTCAGGGACATCTAAGTCCCTTTTAGCGTAACCCATCCAGAGATGAAAGAATACTAAAATTTAAAGAAAAAAATATTTCCAATTATGGATGCTTTAGTCTCCCCAGAATTGAAAAATACAAAATATTATCACCCTGTAGTTACTTGGTGGCCCCACTAGAACAGACTCGGTGATACGGAACAGCTGCTGTCAAAACAAACAAGAGAAGCCCCGATGTCCCCACCTTTCCTCCTCATAGAAACAACGTTACTGCATTTGCTTGAACTTTCAGCCACCAGTCAGAGTGAGCCTCCATTAATTTTAAAGGTTACACAGATTGTCTCTGCATGGGAAGGCTAAAGAAATACAGAAAAATCTGGTCTTTTGAACTCTTAACACAAATCACATTTCCCCTCCTCCACCCTAGTTTTTCTCCTCCCCAACAAGCTGCAGGACTCAACGACAGCCCTTCAGAATCAACAAGTTAAATTTCAGCTCTGTGTTAGTTTGTTTGTTTTTCCAAGTACTTCCTGTAAAAATTGAATGAGCAACATGTACACATGCTTAGCTGGCAGGGCTGGAAACCATCCACCTCCTGGGTCCTCAGCAGTACCACCACATGTGCATATCAACATAACCATTCTCAAAGGTAATAAAATTATACGTCATAGATACAGGAGATAAGTGAAGAGGTTTAAGCTACACAAAACCAAGGTAAAAAAAACCCAAAAAACTTCTAGAAGTGGCAAGTGCACATCCAGAATGGTTATTCAGGCGGAAAAGCAAAAGAAGTTTCTTCCAATATATCATCCCATGCAAAGTTTTCTACTTAGTTATTCTATTTTATGAGTATGATATAGTCAAATGTTTAACTTAAGGATCAATACTTTCATAGCCTCTATTTAATTATTCTTCAAATTCAGTAGAGAGAAATAAAGAACGAAGTATTTCTCAACAGCAGACTCAAGACAATTAACTTTTCCTTAAGTGAGAAAAGAAAAAACATCTGAATTATTATCCCAAACATACTCATGTAAACATCAATCAGACTCCAAAACATTTATGGGTATTTGCTAGAATTTCACACCACGAGGTCTGGAGTCCAAAGTAACTTTAAAAAAAAAATAGGAGAAAAAATTCTACACTCTTTTTAAAAGTTTAGAGAATGTTTGCCTATTCAAACATTCTTTTTCTGTGTGCTATCACCTGTACATTACTATGTCTATCGTATTCCCTATGATCCAATTCTATTTGTAACAAAAGTAAACATGCATAATGCATGAACTTGTCATTATTAACCTAGTTAGATGAATCATACTCCCTCATATTTATAAGTCAGTAACCAATGTACAGATACAAGATCTTACATGTTTTTCCCCTTTCTTGAGAAGCTTAAGCTGAACTATCTAAAAATACAGACCCATTTTTGGCACGCAGAGAAGCATTAATTTGCTGCAGCTCCTACTCTGCATGCAGAGTACAAGGAGCATGAATGTATGCAACAACCTCTACATTTTGACTACTTTATGTTTTAAAATATTCTTAAAAAAAAAAATACACAAAGGTGCAGGAAAGTTTCACAGAAATTAAAGTCATCCTGTCTCAGAGAAACGCTATCAAATTCCACATGTTTAAAAAAAATAAATAAAAAAGAAATAGTTGACCTCATCTCCACTTCCAACACTGCTGCTTTGGCACTTGCAGTTTTCCTCTGACAGTTTCCAACAAGACGACAGGATAAAAAATTAAAACTTCCTAAGTTGGAGAAGGCTCAGAGATGAAGCAATGGCAGGGGAGAGAACATATAAACAAAACACATAGCTGCCAGAAGTGCTGGTAGAGGCAACAAGCAAGCCAGCTATTTGTGAAAGGGAAAGATGCTCAAGTGGTTCAAGGGCCTATGGCTAAACATTTAAAGTTGCTGTTCGCCAGCCCTCCTGATTACTTTAAAGTAAAGCTCTTTTCCATAAGAGCTTTGGATACTGGTGCCTGCAGCACTTCTATAGGTTTTTTTTCTAAATCTTAGGAAAAAGGAAAAAAAAAAAGCCTTTTCAGTATACTTCAGAAGTTAAATACTTTTCTTAACATGCAGAACTTAAAGCTTTTTCAGGCAATTGAACAGTATGATATGTCTCCTATTGCCATGACTAAACTTTAGATGCAGTCCCTGTACTTGGCTGTGGGCTTCTCAACCATCAATGAGCTCAGGTGTGTGCAGGTGATGGCAGTACTGCCTGCTATCAAATCATTGTTTATTTTCTTTTTTTTATGGCAAGTACTATTGGATTTAATCGTTTCCAGTCATTTTCCCAGTGACGTGAGTATTAGTAGGACAAGGCCAAACAACACAGCACAGAGAAAGTGCAAATCAGAACATCCACTATAGATGAGACATTGTTTGGCTGAACTTTAAGCTTTAGCATCTGCCCCCAAGACTTCAGAAAAACGCGTAACAAAGACTGGTGGCACAAAGTTTCATCTTTGCACTGTGCCTTCCCCTGGCACACAGGGACACAACGCTGCCCTTCCTCTGTCCTCACCCCTCTCCCCGTAGCACAGGTGTGGCAGAGCTGGGACATCACCCAGCACCCATTATGCCACAGGGGAAAAATGACTCCAACAAAAAACAGGAGCTAAGCACCACTAAGTGTCCACACGGAGCTGCTGGCACAGCTGCCTAGAAAAATGCCTTCACACAAGATACCAAGTGTTGCCACCATGTACTGCTTAGAAACAGCCCCGGTACCACCACCAATACACAAACTACAAACTGGGAACTTCTCTATTAGGAAGTATTTCACAGGAAATCTTAAAAGCATAAAATGAAGAGTTGCAAGAGCAAAGGAAGGAAGAGACTTGCAGTTATTCTAGCCCTCGTTCCTTGCCAGTGGAGAATTCCAGACTGCACATTTTCTAACCTAGGCTGAAAGACTTCACCTTATATTTTCAGAGTGAGATCCCATTTATATAAAATTGATTATTGTCCTCCTCCACAATCAGAGTTATCTGTGAAGCAAACCATACACCTAAAATTCTTCTAAATTTTCTTCATAAATCAACCTATTGAAGCCCTAATCACGTTTTTTTACTGACCTCCGAATTTCCTCCAATTGGATCAATACCCTTGGCAAAAAAATAAAGATGAGATTCCAGGTGGAGCTGAACCCATGCAGCTAAGGAGTAATTATTACATCTTGGTTTATATCTCTACAAGCATAAATCAAACAGTATTCTCTTTTTTTCCTCTCACCGTTAGTCAAGTTTTCCTCAAGTGTACTGGTGAAAAACAGAAAGCTCAAACTTAAAAAATTAAGCTCCACATATAGTATTCCAATCTCAAATATGTATACCTGTAGAATTTTTTCATGGACTTTAGTGAGTCCTTCTAAACAACAATATGTTTGTGAAGGTTCAGGCACCAAACATTGTTCTTAAAACCTTGGTCTAAACAAAGAAAATTCTGGGCATAAATTTCTCAAGTTCATTACTATAATACAGGAAAGATATTTCCTTCAGTTTTGCTGAAGTTAAGCAAATTTTCTTTATTCTTACATTTTAAAAAGTAACTAAAACAGGAGCATATGGTCAGAAAAATATCATTGCTGTTCTTCCATTTTTTCTGACTAAAAATCCAAGGATTATTAATAGAAAATAGGATCTCTTACTCCCAGCTACTTTTCACAGAGTGGAAATATCAGATCCACTCCTCTCAATCCAGCCTGTTTCATTAGCTTTAAATTTATGTAAATGAAAAAGAAAGGACAAGAGTATGGATAACAACAACAAATACAGAAAATGGTATTTATTAAATAGATGGAGTCGTCATCTTCACAGATTGAACCCCTTTTCAAGGAATGTTGACAAAGATGCACAACTAGATTTTGGTTTTTTCAGTGTAGCAATTTAACAAAATTTAAATTTAAAGTGAAAGCATATTGCGATGAGCCTTTTCTTGTCCTAACATTTTTTATATTAAGACCCAAATCTTTATCCCTAGCACTATATTTAAGAAGACAGAGTAATTAACACTATGAGCAAGTGCCATACAGACCAAACCTACCTGGGAACTCCTAATACTCTAGTGGGTGCTCCAGGTCCATTAGGAATTAGGAACAAGGCTGCCATCAAGAAGCAATATTGTGCTTGTCACAAACTGTAGTATGTTACTTCAGAAAATGGCCCCTAGTATTTTCAGATCTTTGTTCACTATCAAAAAGACAAACTGATTGCTCAATCTTCTTAAAAAACAATAGTTGAAGAAAAATTTGTAAGTTGATATCAGAGCTATGACAAGAGAAAATAATTGTACAGTATATATCACAAAGCTATCCAAATAATGCAAACTGGGTTAGAATGGCTAAAATGAGTGGTTACAAGGATCTTGTACACAGTAAATATCAATTCATTTCTTGAAGATGTATTTATAAATCACTTCAAACATGAAGAAACACTACTAAGGTTGGTGTGGAGGGTTTTTTAGTTTTATGCACTATTTGAAAATGCACACATAAAAGCAGCATAGCAAACTTCTAAAATCCTCCAGACCTAAACTTTAACTTGAATATTTTACAGGTTTTTGGATTAAAACCAAAAACACTTCAGCTATTATTGAAATACTTTAAAACATGATGCCTTGATAAGGCCATAAAAACATCAAAGTCTTTTGGAAAACTTTTTAAATTATTAGGGAAAAGAAGCACCTAAAACTCCTGCTCAAGCAGAACTTCATAATGGCTTTCCTCTACCTTACTAAGGACAACTTTAAGGAAAATCTTTGTGTAGAAGCACTTTAGAGCTACAGCTCTAAATGCCATCCAGGCCAAGAGCTGACAAAACACATCAGCTTCTAGAAACAAAAGTAAAATATATGACAGAGCAAAACTTGACAGTAGCCCTAAAGCTTTGCCAGTGTTAACAGCTTTGGCATCTGTTCCAGTCTGAACATGTCCTCTCACTTCCTTGCACATTCCCTGTTCACTTCAGTTAAAATCTCCTGTGGAAATTCAGCACCCTATGAAACTCCAGAGACAAGTCTATTTAAAGAGTACCTTCCAGAATGTTTTTTTTAACAGCAGCAGGTTGTATGGCCCTGGCTACATTTTTGATGAAAATATTTACAACCAAAACATGTGGAGTGCTACAAGGAAACCCCAGAGGAGAGGGATGTTTTTAATGTCAATATGTTGAAAGCATTCAGAGTTGGTTATGTCACCGCACTGTGAGAATGCACATATGGCTATGACTTTAACAAAATACACCCCAAAGTATTTCCAATTACTGTACAGAACTTTTTATATTGGTCAATATCCTTTTAACCTATTAGAAAACTAGACTTCAATCAGTGAACTTATGAACAGATTTTCAAAGTGACCAGTTACTAAAAATTTATTCTAGTGGCATTAACTTCTAATAGGCAAAGCTATATCATCTACAAATTTTCATGATTCTAGATTTCTTGTTTATAAATATGGCATTTGCAAGCAATAATGAAGTTTAAATCTTTTTTTCATATGTATTTATTTCTGGAGGAAACTATTTCCCTATTGAGACACCAAATTCAAGGACCATTAGGTTTTCTGTGCTAGTCAGGAAAAAACAAAAAAGCTTCAAACCTCAACAATATAAGGCACATTAAGAAAGAGCAGAACTTTACAAAGACCTGCTCTTTACCAGACAGTATTAAAGAGAGAAGGTGCCTATGCTATTGCAACATTTAAAAAAAAAAATACATTCATGCCTATGCAAAATTACTCTTCACTTCAAAAATAGAGAAAATCAGAACCACAAACTGAGAAAAACTAAAGACTTAGCTACTCTCTTATGACATATCCTCCTCTTACACACACAAACTGAAGCAAAAGTACATAGCTGATACAAAAAAAAAACCAGTACACAGCAAAAAGAACTACAAATATTCCTTGGAGAAGACACACAAAACACTTAGGTGGAGAACAAAAGGTAACAAAAACATGCATTCCAACTTCCCATAGATATTGATTTTGGTGTTTTTCCTTTCCAAAGTGTGGAAGAAAAGTTATTCTTGTCAGAAACATTTTGCAAAGATAGTAGTTTCTGGTTTTAAGAGAACAAATAGCTATGATTTTTGGTAAAAAAGCAACACCTTCTAGCTTTCAGAAGTATTCTTGAAATGTAGTACATTAAAAGGTTTTTCTGAGGAGGGGTGTAGCTTTTAGGAGATTGCTTTTTAAAACCACCTAAACATCACATTTCCCAGATCCATTTGCCTAATGAAGTCATCATACTGCAATTAATATATGATAGAGAGGCGGTTTTAGCCAACAGAAGGTATCAATTAGAAGACCCATTCCATTTTCCTTTCCATAGGAGCTGTCTGCCTTTGTATGAGAGGCTTGGGATAACTGACTCACATGGAATCAGGATGCCTCTTCTGATACATAATCTCAGATAATATTTGTACATTCAGAGAAGTTCAAATCAATATAACCAATATGAAATACACTTCATTGTTGATAAATACATTTGGGGCTGTATTCATCAATATTATGACTGGGTAAAAAGAGAGGACAGCATGAAAGAGTGAATGGAACTGCCCTAAATCCCATCAGCTGGAAACATTCCCCAAAGAAGTGATTATGACCAGCTGGCTGCAAACTACAGACATTTGGTCTAGACTCACAAAAGCATTTGATGTGTCTCCATGCCATTGATTTCAGCAGACACAGACTTTTAAATGCTCCTGGGAATCTGGGTCATTTCCCCTTCCTAGCCCCTCGTATAGGAGTCCTGTGATTCAAGTAAATTTGGTACTTAAGATATGGGAAAGCTCTAGCTAGGAGGATGTAATCAGTACCTGCCCTTTTTGTACCCTCTCATTAATGAGAAATTGAGGCTGAAAATTGTCCATTTGTAATTAAAAATCCCGTTGTTCCATTTGGCTCCATCCCATTTGGCTCACCCAAGAGTGCTTTTAAGGCTTACTGGCTTCAGCTGTAGGACTGGTCCCCAATGGATGCTACTGTCGTTAGAGCATTTGGTTTGATTTTGTCTCCCTGACTCACTTCTCTGAGAAGCAACAACGCTCTCTTCCAGGGCCACTAAAATCTCCCTTTACAAAGTACACACAGAAAGTGGGAAAAAAAATAATGTAAAACATCGCGATCACACAGTAAATCAAGTTGGGTTTTGCTAGTTTCACAATTTTAAAGCAAATTGAGATGTGTGTTTTATAATGCATGTTATAACTACTTTATTGAGGGAAGCTTTTAGATGTGAGAAGTGTTGGAAGAAGGGATTTTGTTGTGTTTCTGTTTTGTGGTGGTTTCTTTTCTGATTTTGTTGGTTTGGGTTGAATTTTGACTTTTGCAAGGGGAAAGGCTAGGACATGAGATATTTTCATAAGCTGAGATGCTAAAACACAAATTGTCTTCAATATGAAGAGCTGTTATAATTCCAAAATACAGCCTTTGTAATGGCTTTAAAATTTCAACATGTGTTTCTTAAATAATTCTTACCAAATTTTTGAAGAGTGCAGTTAATTCCTTTGTAAACACAGAAAATTTTAAAAACGCTGTTCCCAAATCTGGGTCATCCCTGCAAACACAGTTGCCACCAAACTTCTCCAGTGCTTGTGTATACTGTTCTTCATTTTCCACGTGAGCTTCAAAAAGAGCAAAACATGAAGATATCATCAGTAGATAAAAGGTTACTGAAATCACAATTGAGGGTTTTAAAAAAAAACCAAAAACTTTTCAGAGTTATTGCTAAAAATGTTTACTTGATGCAAAAACCAGTTATTATATACATTTTACCACTGATATGCCAGAAGTATGACACAGCTCACTAATTCTGGCTTGCATGTACCTATCCACATGTTGTACAAATGACAATGTGCCGTCAAGACAAGACAAACATCTGACACTCTAGAGAGACCCACAATATTTCTGCACCATAGCAGAGACCCCATAACAGCTCCCAACTCCTATAATGAACTTTCAGATATTAGAGTCTTTTATTAACACTTTCTAGTTTTAACTGTGTGCTGTTATGTTTTACTGTGTGCTGAAAAAGAAACAGAAGAGATAAAGTGTGCTGGCAGAGTATTGGATCTCTACAACAGAAGGCAATAGATCAAAGACTCCTGGGTCATCCTAGGAGAAAGGACTACAAACTACATTCCAGAGGAGGACAAAACCATATCTATGTTAGTTCTCTGATTCAGGGCAGCAGTGGGGATCTGAAGCAAACCCTAACAATCTGCACTTACCACAGACCAGTTCAGTTTTGAAAGCAGTTCTGGCTCATGACAACCGGATTCCTTTCTGAGACAACAAAACGAGAAGCTCTGCCCTAAAAGTCATCCAGTGGCCCTGGGCTACACCAGTGCAACTCACCCAGCACACACCTAACACCAATGTTCAGAGAGCTTTGAGTCACATGTGTTGAGGGGTTACTCAGCCCAGGGAATCAGAGGAAATCTAGGCATAAAATAAGTTCCCCTGATTCAAATATAAAGGAAATCTGAGAGGCTTCAGTCTTAACTACTTTGCCCAAGTGATTTACTCCTAGGTCACCAGGTTACTCGCCTATATAAGCATAAAAAGTCCCTTTGTCAAAAGTCAATTGGATCTGTAGAATAAAATGGAAACAGAAAGTTTTTCTGAACTCAAGTTAAGTGACCATGTCAAGCTTGAGCACGTGGACAAAGCACACCAAGTTGGCACCTGAGAAAGTTAACATTGCCTATTTCTTATTCTAGCTGTAGACAATTTCTAAAGCTTCAAAGGAAGTCAGGGAAAAAAAAAACCTCCACACCCTAGAAAACAAATCCTGCATTAATAAGAACAAAGACTGTCTCACTCATTACATGAGACTAGCATAACCCTGGAGATTATGTAGAGAAGATTAATCTGTTCAAACAAGCAATGATCCAGTTTCATTTCAAGCCCATTTGTACACATCAACACATTTAATATCCAAAGGATTTTTCATACAATGTCCTTTCCTCAAATTTCTATGAATTAGTTCTACAACCTGTTCAATAAACTTATCATGCTCCAGACTAAAAACAAACCTGTCTGTTCACATGTCCTATTTGGACAGCCATTCACAAACTTTGTTTCTCAAATAGCTACAAATTTTCTCTAATTTCCAGTATATGAAACTAAAACCCTGTACAGCAGTGGTGCAACACTGTGTAATTAAAGATTGACATATGTATATGCAGAATTGAAGTTACACAAACAGCATTAATTCTACAAATCTTTAACTTGAGAATTTGAATTTGCAGCCTATGACAGACAGTTTGCAGACAGCTATTAAACTTTAAAACTGAGTGCTAGCACTGAAATTTAACTTATTTTCCTCACCAGCAACAGCAAGGGCTGAGCACTTACCAAAATCTTTGCTGTAGGATGAAGTAAGGATGTTCAACTAATTCTAGTGTGTGACATATATACACCTGAGCAAGCTTTGAGTGAACTGGCACAGACAGCAAATACAAGGATGTGGCAGGTCACAACTCCTCCAGATCTCACATCTACTCAGTAAGGTGAATTATTTCCATACTGTTTTCTGCATTCTCACTGCTCCCTGCATCCAGCTTAGCTTACGTGAACCCAGAGGAGAGAAAAGGTCAGGCCACAATTCCTACAGCAAAAAGAGAAAGCTGCTCCTGCACAAAAGCAAGGTGAAAAGGCTGCTGCCATTAAGTGTTATGGTTGGATGTGCAACCAGTAGCTGAGCCATGCTGACTTTTTACATTAGGAAACAAGCACAGCATCCATTCCATACAGCATCCCCAATAGTCTTCCCAGCATCCCAGCATCCTGGAGACTGTTCTTCTGGATTCTGAGACATTCCCCAGAATGCTGATGGTAGTTTATTGCAGCAGTACTATTAACAGAGCTGGTACTCCCCACATGCTTCTGAAGAACACAAGATTCTATTTTTCCCATGGAACCCTCCAAAATACTCTTCTTGTCCTATGGTTTTTTCCTGATGGGTTTTATAAGTTTCTCTACAAATGAAAGGTAGGAAATCTATCAAAAAAAAGAAACTTGATCCAGTTTTGAGGGTTTAGAGGCTTTCTTTAAGTAAGAACCCAAGCTATGTACAAATTTGGAGTCACTATGTAATCCTTAATAATGGTTTGTAAATGCTCACATTAAAGAAGAAAGACAAAACATGTATATTTAATATTTAGGGAACCCATACTAAAAATCCAGTCACTGTGCTCTTATGAGTGTAGGACCATGGAGTTTATTTTGTCAAAAGAAACCCCAAGGGCTGACAAGTGGCTTGGTTAGTGATGTTTCTGCTGGTGGAAGAGAAATGCCTCCAAACCTTTCTTGTCAAGATTGGGTGGGCAGCACAAATTGAAAACATGGGCAAAGTTCTGATTTTAAGCAAAGGCTACTGATTTGCTACAATGCTCTAACAGGTACTGTGATTATGAGGTGTAGTCCAGTACTCCAGAAAAAAAATTTAAAAAATGCCAACAGCCAAAAAAACTAAAGCCAGGCAAGAAAAAGAAGAGAAGAGGCCAAATCAATGAAACAGCTCCTGATGAATCTTAAACTGGACCCTCCACAACCCAAAGACACTTCACTTGACAACAAGGAACTTCCTTTCAAGTAGCTGAGATGAATTATACGACAACAGCAGTTCTTGCTCTAACCTTGTGTCTGAACACCAACATGGCCACAAGTTCTGTCAGATATTGGTGGCTCTCCAAGGCTGACAGGCCTATCTATTTTGCATTTAATATAGGTTTTGCTAGCTCTGATTGCTTTGAACTGTGAGAACAAAAGCCAACCAAATGCTGTTTCTTATTCACAAAAACAAATGCTGTTTCTTATTCACAAAATACTGCTGATCCACAAAAACAAAACCTTCAGTTATTTTTTTCAAGGAAGATAAACATACACAACTCCAAGAGATTGGCACGCATTTAAAAATGCAGGCAGCAATAGTTCTTTGTATTTTATTCCGCACTGTAAGAGAAATACCTGATTTTTTTACATCGTGACAATAAAAAGTTGTAGCTCATCAGCTCTCTCTTGTCATGAAGTTCTCAACACACATAACTGGAAGCCACACAAAGCAGTAGAGCAACGTAGCCTCTTATCGCTGCCAAGGAGTAATTTCACCCCCACACCCTCATCTCTCCATGATACACACGGCCCTACCACCTCAGGTGCTCATTTAATCCCAATTAAGTTGATCTCACTGCATATGCAGCTTTACACAAGCTTAAAACTTCATCTAGGGATCTGCCAGCAGCAGGGGTGACAGAAGGAGCAGGTAGCCCAGAGCCAGTGGAAAGAGAACACAGCTTCACCACTTGGTACCAGCAGCAAGAGAGGTTCAGTGACCCCACAATATCTTATCCTTACTGAGCTCATGATCCAGCAGCTAGTTCAAAACTGCCATTTCAAATGTACATATTTCTCTTCTCAGAGCTACCCATACAACTCTTTCTGATTCAGTACAACATCTGACTGCTTAAATCTTCCAATTTCACCAATGTATACTAACAGGAATTATGTACTTACCCAGACCAGATAAGTTTATGGCTTTGACAGATTTCTTCATTTTATAGAGAACAGTTCGGTCAACATCCAGAGCCTAAAAAAAAGACAAAAATGTAAGAGAAAAAGTAAATTGTCCTCTGGCAAACTTCTGCCCTGGAAACCTGCTGTAATTATAATGATTACATTAGTTAACTTTATTTCCATAATTAATAAATTACTTGCCATTTGTTTCCACCCCCATCCATACAACCTATTCCATCCCCTTGTCCAAAAAAACACATCCTCCATCTTTGGCTGGTGACCAGCATCATGTAAACTCAGCAGGCAACGATTTACACACTATCATCTTTCCATGTTACATTATTAAAGAAGCTTAAAACACTTTTCACCCATCATATGTTCTGCCACTACTGAAGAAACGAGCAATATCACTTCCTCAGGCAGAATATTGAAAATGGAATTTAATTTTGGTTTTCCTGGATAACTGAGCTAATTGCATTCTCAACTATATGAACTTTCTCATTGCTATGCTGAGCAAAACAAATTGCATATCTCTCAAATATCTTTCACACAGTTTAACATTAGGCAAAGCTTTCCCCAACACTATATAAAATTCAAGTTTAAATCTTGCCCAGAATGCTCAAGCACTTATAATCAATTTGTTTCAAAGAAAGAAGTAGAAGCAGGCAACCATTTTGCTTACTGAAGTGAAATATGAGCAGACTCAAAAATGTAGAATTGTTCCAGAAGGGAGAAGCAGTATTACGGTTATACAAATTAATTAAAAAAAAAAAAAAAAAGTTGTGAAACTTGGAGAAAATATATGTTCCAGAGATGGTGGTGTCTTTAGACCCCACTGAAGAACAATACTGAACACTACAAACTGTATTATGCCAAGAGTTGGTTAGCAGGATACATGACAAAGCAAAGAAAACCCACCAAATTAATTCCAGTTTTCATTCAAAACATTTCAGTGAATTGCAGCAGCTACACATCTGACCTACCATTGTTTTAATTTTAATCATTTGTGTAAGAGACACAGTGCAGAAAAGTCAGCCACTAGGACTCTATCCAATTATTTTAACACAGTGAATGGAAAAAGAAATATTAAGCCCCCTGATTCTGAAAGTATTCTTAAACTGAATCTATTTAGACCACAAATAGCTGGACAAAATTTTCACAGCATTTCATGGAAACCAACCAATTTGGACAAAGCCTTAACATTAATGTTACGTGTCATGGTAATGCCGTATCCAGTGGAGGTTTTACCTCCAGCATCTTTATAGTTCACATATGAAACATATTAGAATGAGAAGTGCAAAGGCCTTTTCACCTGCAATTCTGAAGAACAGAGAAAGGGGAAAATAAAACAATCTCAGAAAGCCCATAAAAGCCATGTCAGCTCTGTTCACCCTCTTCAGCAATTTGAATTCCATCTGCTACAACAGATCTGTATCTAGTATGATCTCCAAGGTTAGATTGGTCACCTGTTTGGATGGGAGTACATGAAGTGACCTCCCTCATTGTGTATTTGGTGATTTCTAAAAACGACCTCAGAAAAGCACCCTCTGATCTACAGAGGAATAACTTCATCGATGACGGCATCGAAGGGCAATCACCCTCCTGCAGTCCAAGTGGAAGTCTCCAACTACAACCATTGCAAGCAACAGTCCAAAGAGAAGGCTGACAGACAGAGACTTAAAACTTACAAATTCAATTCTCAGCTAAGTCTTAGATTTGTGTGTGCAGCTGAGAAAATATTAAATATCTGCACCTTAGTTTGGGGGAGATAATTCTTAAGGAAGAGAAATGTTGGAAGGATAAATGCATGGGATTAATTGTACTACTGTGCTCAGGGATCCAGACAGACCTGGGGATTCATAAAATCCTCTGGCCCAAGACTGCTTCAATTAGAAAGCACAAACTCCTCAAATCATCTTCCTCAACTAAAGTCATCATTTTGGTTTGAAACTTCTCTCAAACAACTTCCACTTTCACCAGGATCAGGCAGCAGAGGAACAAAGCCACAAGGCACAGCATAGCCAGAAATGGCAGGTAATGCCCCAATACACCAGTGACAACTCAAGCATCAACCCATTTCAGACAGCTGGTCCACAGAAAAATTCAAACCAAAGGATAAAAGGGAAAATACCCCACAGACAGTACCAAGGACAACACAAAAAGCAAAACCTAAAACCTTAATGTGTTGAAACTGTACGTATCAGGCTTTCTTGTGTCCTCTCTTCATCCCCTGCCTGTCTTTTCAGCTGTGTCGGTGTAAAGCTCTACCTGAACCTGAACAAACTGTGACTAGAAACTGGGGGATAAAATCAGTTCTGGAAAGCTTTCCAAACAGGAAACAAAGGATAACATATATCTAGCCATTTTGAAAGGGACCTGGATACATTTATGAAATACTATTCCTATGTTTCCAACTGTGGTAAGAACACTAAACTTGCTCCTGTAGGAGGTTGTGTCTATTCCTCCCTTCCTTGGTGCAATCTTTTCATAGTGTGTGACATTTAAGAGTGGCTACATGTGCCTACAACTAATGGGCAAAATACTGCAAAGCTTTGCATCTTTAATACTGTATTTCAGCCTTGCTTACAGACTAAAAAATAGAGAAAATGACTTTGCCTTTGTTTAATTGAAAAGCATTGGTGTTTATTCACATCTAGTGTTTCAAAGGAGTCATTTCAGGATAAAACTTGAAAATGTCAGCTCCTTGTCTTTAGTGCTTTTCTTCATATTTCCTTGTCCACATCTCAGCACTAGGACATCAGCTTAAATCCAGCTGTAGCTTTATTACAGTTCACCTTTCTAAGCCTGTGCTTGTTTCACAAATATGCACACACTATACCAATGCACATACATGCACCAAAATGTACCCTAACTCAACTTCTTTGTGCATTCTCAGTAGTGTCAGAAGCAGTGAATTTTAAAATGGTTTGGATGTTGCATATTCTAGCATTTCTTTTGATTCACTTAAAATGCCCAGTAAATTCCTGAACAAGAAGAAAAGTGATCATGTACTTCATATGGTGGGATCATTTTGTCCTCTCATGTAATGTTTCTAGTTTTGACTCAAAAAACTCTATTGTAAGACTGCTTATTTTAGCATCTATTTCAGCACAACTGAGTCTAAGAGGCCATATAAATAATTTTTGTAGTTCCACTAAGTTTCTACTGATGAGCACTCAGCCTTCTCTATTGTTAAAAACAGTAAATATAGCTTTGATTTAAAGGGGGGAAAAAAACCCAAATTCTCTACAGCACATAGGAAAAGAAGTCACGTTATTGTGGAAGCGGTGTTATGCATGTGAACTGAAACAGAAACTCAAAAGTGACCTTCTTGAGCATGTCATTGTCAGTGCAATCTTTATCCAAATACAGGATTTATGTCTTCTGTTCATTTACCTTTATGTGATTTCTGTTGTCAACCTGATGAAACCATTTTTAAGATAAATTACTTTTTACTCAGAAGTATCCTAGGGAGGGGAACAAGCATATCAAAACAAAATGCAGATTTTCAAAGGAACACAACAGAGAGGACACAAGCTACCTGTGATAAGTAACAAAGGTTTTTTCCACATGTAGGAACAAGGTCCAGTTTCACTTGCCAAAGGCCAATTTCCATTTTTGCTGCTTCAAAGGTTTCTACTTTGAACAGTGAAATGTGTTAAACTAATTAGAACCAAATCCATCTTACCAGGAAGAAATCAGTCTGAGATTACTGAAATGTCCTGAAATGTTATTCTATATCCTACTCTGTATGCCTCAATCTAATTAATAATAATAATAATAATAATAATAATAATAATAATAATAATAATAATAATAATAATAATAATAATAATAGTAGTAGTAGTAGTAGTAGTAGTAGAGCAGTTTAAGTCTGTTTCACATTGCCTAGAAAGATTTAAGCCCCCCAGGATATTCAATTTCCAAAGATTTAATTGCGCTGCTTCCCCCTCAAAAAAAAAAGAAAATAAAAAAATTAGCATCAATTCCCAAATCTATATTGTCTATACAGATCTGTGCAATATAGATGGTTGGCACAAAAGATGAATGTATTATTTGCTCTTTTCAGTGGAGAGAGGAGAAACAAACTGTTCTATTATTAGCATATTTAACTGAGGGAGGGAAAAAAGCAGGAAGACAGAAACTCAGAAACTGAACATCCCAGAGATGATTTTGGCACCTTTTACAGAGCCAAAGGGTACAGGGAAAACCAGGGCAGTAGCAGCATAAGTGGAGAGTCCCCAGGCTCTAGTGGTTCATTAAACATCTTTTATGCCAAACTTACAGCAGAAGTCTGGGTCTTTATCTTATGCAAGTGTCCTCACACCAGTGTCTTTTCCCTTTGTGGCCCAGAAAATAATTAATTATCTGTGAAGGAACAGAAAAACAGCCACACTGGATCAGATCAACACTCCATTTAACCTGATACCCTCTATCAGGAGCGGCCAACAGCAGATGTTCGGGGCAGCAAGCAAAGAAAAGCACGTACACATCCTTCCCCAGGATAATCTCCCATTTTCCAGTAATGAGTTTAAGAACAAAAGACTGAGAGACTCTCAACCAGAAACACTACACAACCCAACAGGCTATTCTCAAGAGAAATAAGAAGCCCAAATTTTCTAATTCCAAACAAGGGAAAGAAAAAAGCTAAACCTGACAGCCTACCATGGGAAGTAGTGACCGAGGAAGAGGAAGGAGTTGGCCATCACCTTTACTTTATTTTGCATTTAAAACAGTTCAAAATCTCTAACACACTCCTTCCTTCCTACAGCAGCTTCCTTTTGGAAAGCGTAGAAGTAACTGTTTCACATTTTCAGCTATTTGGATGGGATTTTGCTGAAAGTATTCATAGAACTGAATCTGAATTTGAGGAAAGTCTCAAGGTCACTACTTTGTAAAATAGAGAGTCCACTGGAGCAACAACAACAAATGCATGAAAGTACTGCTAAAGCAGTAACAAAATTTTGGGAAATAAATCCTCATGTCATTTGAAAAATAATCCTGGAGCTAGGAACCTATGTGTTCTTCCTTACACTGAATATCTAACTGACAAATACACAAAAAATATTAACACACTGACATTTGATCCACTATACACCATTACCTTAACAATATTTCCTTAAAACAAAATCAGATCTCACTCTCAATTTTAGCAATTTACTTTAAAACATCAGGTTACTCAACAGCCATAAATCCTGTACTTCATCCATTCCAGTATTTCAGAATAAGTAATAATGCCAGAGACTGCTGCAGATGCTGAACACATATAGGAACATCCTTCCCAAAACCAAAAGGGCACAGGAAGAAACTTGGTCAGTTAAAGAAAAGAGAGGCAATCAAGTAGTTATTTTAAAGACAGCAGAACAAGAAAAGGCTCTTGTGCCTCACTGGACTGGTCTTGTTTAAAAATTAACAACAGCGAGTTTTTTATACTTGTATCCAGGAAGCACAATAGTTTGGTTTTTCTGGTGTATCTTTACAGGCAATCTGATATTTGCTGTAATTAATCCTTGCTGGCTCAAAAGAGCAGAGATATCCACAGACATTCTGTCTCAGTTTGTTATTTTTCTGCTAGAAATGACCTGTCAACACCACTGGCTTCAATCCACTTTTCTGTTACAGAGAGTGGTAAAAAAACTTCCTGAATTATGTTATCCCCCTCCAGAATCCTCTTTCCATTCTCCTACTGTTATGTCATTTCCTCCTTCAATGTATTCATTTCTTTTCTAAATCTTCTCCAGTTTCCTTCCACTGATCACCTTGCACATTCACGGAGGGACTGATACAAAGGGTGGAAAAAAACCCTCACAGGCATAGTCTGGGCCACAGCATTGTAGCTTCTGAATGTATCCTAAAACAATGGTAATTTTAAAAACTTTAATTTGGGGCACTTTACTTGGAGCACGCATGTGAAATCTACAATAGCTTTGACAATTAATTTGTAGAAATAAGCTCTTTGGTGTGAGACTTGTCAGCTGAAGAGACTGAAGGTACAGAGACAGACCTGCAATATAAAGCAAAGAGTTTATGGCAGAATAATCTCCGAAAGTTCCCTTTCCACAAAAGCATTATTTCTCCAGCATCTGGGTTTGTGGGCCCAATGCCAAGGCATTCTGTTTAAACAAGCACTGGTGTGTTTGGCAGAAGAATGAAGCAAACTGAGCTAAGGATATGCACGGTGGAAAAAAGTACCACTGCTCTGGGAAATTAATACTTGAAAGTGCAAGATAATTCTGCTGCAAAGGTAAATGATGGGAGAATTTGGCACTGCTCTATGCTGTGTATAAAACCAGACTTGAGTATGATGACTTTGTACAATGAATTTATTAAAACAGAGAAGGGATGCCTAAAAACCAGAATTCTCTAACAGACTACTTCTATCAGAAGAGAAATCCCAAATCAGAGGTTCAGAGCTACAAAATGTTGCATCATTAATACAAGTCACTAAATGAGACTGTTTCACCCTAAACAAAATAGGTGTTGTATCTGTGTATTAATTGATTTCCACAGGCTTCCCTCCCTACAAGAAGTTAGAAATGCAACAGATACTTAACTGGGAGACAGACATCAAGCATTTTTGTGAAATAAAATCTTTTGCTTAAGAGAAAGAATGGAAGCTGCTTATGCCAATGGTTTCTCCAGAACACATCCACCTCCTGCATTAACCAATTTTTACACTGAGAAATATATTTTCCTTCTGCAACAGTGCAGCTATCTGCTTTCAAAGACAAGATGATTGGACTTTAAATACAGATCTCATAAGCGATGTAATAAATGATGCACTTACTCTTTACAGTGGCTCATTTTTAAACAGCAGGTGTGTAAATAAAACTCCCTTCTTTAATATTTAATTGTTGTTTATTTTTTCAGTTGCAGTAGCCAATTCTTTATATCCATCTCCATTTATTTAATATTACATTCTTCAACATCCTAAGATAAATCACTATGTAAAATAAAGCAACACAGGTGGCAGGATTAAAATTGCAGTGATGATTGTATTAAATGGCCAAGCAAGTTTTACCAACCCTTTACTCATGTCAAAATTCTCTTGTCCTCACCCTCCAAGAGATTTTTCTCCAGCTTCACATATTTTTTGCATTTCTGTCTGCTGTCAGTATCCATAAAGCCGTTCCTGGTTCAGAGTCCAGCTGTTGGAAGAGGCTGATCCTCACCCTGTATCATTCAACAGCATTATGATGAACTGTGCTGATGGGATTTTCCTTTTGCCGTTTTTTCAATTCAGTAACTCTTTTCCCCAGTATTAAATCTTTTTATACACAATCAGAGGCAACAAGAATTAATCTTTGCAGAACATAATGCCCTTTTATTCTGCATGTGACAAGCTTTCTGAAAAAAGAATTTTTAGTTATTTATGGGAGCAATTAACAAATTAAAACAGTTTTCAGATACTCAAAAGTTCCCATATTAGTGGTCTGATTTGGTATTTGCAGTCTTCAAAACCTCCACTTGAACCAGGCAGACACCCCTGTTACAATCTCTATCAAACAATGAAAAACTAAAGTTCCGTTTTCCCTTATGCATAATGTATTTACTCTACACTAAAAATGAGAACCTTTGCAGTGTGTGCACAGATCAACTGGATGCCATCAACTGATCTATCTCTCCCCATCCAACACTCCTTTGACTTCTTCCTTAACTTCTTTATGTATCCAGTAATTCTAGGGACAAAAAGCTAGCCTAGAAAAGAAAAGAGTCTATAGCAACAGTCAAACAACCAAACTTCAGTCTTAACAGGCCTCTGAGAGCTTCTTAACAGAAATAAATAATAAATTGGTGTCACAAACATCTCTGGCAGACACACACGAGGTGTCCATGCTGAAAGGGAATAGAAGGCACACAAACTCCATCTAGTTTATGATACACCTGAAACTCTCAGGACATCAAAACAAAGAATGGCAGAGGTATCCAGAGGGGACTTCAGGAGAGTAAGACAAATCACCTCAAGTGAACCAACTATTCCTAGGGACACACAGAACCAGCTGTCAAAACAAGGTTCATCAGAGGTAAAGCAGCCCATTGGACATCATCTGTCTATTATTAGGGTAGACATTTATGAACAGCATCTACCTATAATACTAATGGTATATTAATCACACATAAAACACAGTGTCAAATGATAAAACTTATTTTCTCTTGAAACACCATAAAATTATTCCTGTTCTATAGTGGGTTCTAGACTTCAGCCTGTGATTTTTCACTCCAGCTTCTCTGTAATTCACTATACCTTTGAAAATCTCTGCATGGTCTTTCAGTATCACTTTTCCCCATTAAAAAGTAACTGCATGATGGTATAATTAACAGCAACTAAAGCCAATATAAGATTTGCAACTTACGGCAATCAAACATTTGGTAACATCAGTATCTTCCTCTTCGTTTTGTTAAATGGAACAAAGAAATTGCACTTAGTTCATTTTACTAACACTTTGTCATGCTGTAGCTGTCTGTTGTATAAATGCATAAACATAATATCCTATGAAGTTCCACTTGGGAATTTGTTTTTAAATGAAAAATGCATCTGAACTGTCATATGTTGTCATTAATTTTAGGTGCCCGACACAGAAATCACAGGACACTATTACAATCTTGAAAGCAATGATATTAAATTCTACTGGAATTTCAGCAGCTTGAAGTTCAACTAAAATTAACAGTTCAGACACTCCTGTCACAAGAGACAGCTGCCTCAAAGTGTAAGTGAATCTTAAGTGACTCAATTGTTACTGTACCAAGCAGTAGATATACAATACTCATTTACATAATATTGATGCAAAAACAAAAACTTTATCCCCAGAGTGGACTGTGCCAAAATAATTAGAGAGTATGGAAGGTATTTATAAAATGGAACAGAGTACTTCCCCATATCCTCAATGAAGCTTTAGGAAGGTAAATTCATACACAACTGCTACCTAAGACAAAATTCCACCTAAGACAAAGAACTTCTGCATTTACAATTGAAGCGATTTAGAAAAGAGAAGCACGTCCAGGTGTCTTAGAACTTTTGTTGTTCTTAAATAAAATAGGAAACAGCTCCCGAATCAACTGATTGAAGCAGAAGAGACAAAGGCCTGAATCTCTATGTAACCAAGTACCATGTCCTTGCAGCAGTGCCACATCCACATGACCTGGGGAACAGGAGAGGCAGTGGCAAATATGACCACTCCATCCCTAGAACAGACTGGGCTGGCAATACTCACATGAAAAGCTTGTCATCTACATCCAGACCATGTAAGCAACAGAAGAGAGTGAACTAAGCAGAAGAATGAATGAAACCAAACAAAAAGCAGCTTACAAAAGATTTACTACTTCATTGCTTCTTCAATGCTGTTCTCATCAGCACAATTAGCATCTAGTCTACATGGAGCTCAGAGTGTAGGAGGACTCTGCTGGCATTTTGTCTATTGTTGTGTGACATACACCTACAGTGCTGGAAAATAAACAAATTATTAAAAACGTGCTTTGCAAGACTCCATACTGCATGTTTTGCATGCGACTACAGAGCAGGGTTCTGTGTTTGCCAGTGCTAAGAAAATTTCTACTCCTACTGCAACAGCCGAAGAGTAATCCTGTTTGATTGAAGGGGCTTAAAATGATTACTAAATGCATTGGTTTCTGAGTTGACCTCCCTAGAATACAGCCTAAGTTTCCTTGAAATTGCATATTCTAGGAAAGAAATCTTTCACTAACGATGAACAGAAATCATAAAACATGAGAAAATAATCCATAAGAATGTCCACATCCCTTCACTGCTACTTTCCCTTCCTATATGCCTTTTAAATGTAGAACAAAGCTTTCAGGAATGTGAAAGTAATTTGTTCATCTCTAATCACTTCATCTGTTTTGATGTATCTACATGCATACTTAGCATAATGCCTAGACAGAATTATAGATTTCAGACTAGAACTACATGGATAATCTGATCTTTAATCACGGATAGCTGTGGGGTCCACAAACAGCAGATGGTTCCACACACCACACTGCTCCAAGACAACAAGGAGCAGAGTTTCAGCCTTCTCTCTTGGTTTAACAAGTCACATGCTAGAATTTATACTATAGCTTCTTTCACGTTAACTTTTACAGCCACCTCTGAAAGAACATACTCCAAAGAAATACACTTCATTGCACAGTATGTCACTTACATAGTAAATATTTTTGTGAAGCAGAGTTCACACACACAAAGAAGGAAATTTTTCAAATTCTGTCCAACACCTACTCACTTGAAAACAAAGCCTACTACTCGAGATGAAAAGTACTGAATCACACCACCCAAGATAATTTCCTGCAAAGCAGCATTGCTCATAAGAAAAAGCCTATTCAGTTACAATATTGTATCTTGGTTCTTCCATCAATAAATTCTCCCCCATAAGGTAAATTATCTTCTCTTTCCAAATAAAATTGAGATATGTACAATATCTCATAAAGTCTGCACAGTTCTTAGTATTATGTCTCATTTTCTGGGGAACATACAGAACTCTTCTTCCACTCCTAAACTACACAGCAAGATGCAGCTAAGAGATCACCATTATTGCCTGTCCTCCACCACTACCCCTTGCCCATATTCCTGCCCTCCTCCTTGCTAAACTGATCCTTTTCATATTAGCCCTGCCCCCACATTCTCAGCCCCGTGTTTTCATCCTATTTTCTGTGTGAACACTGCCACACTCCCTCTTCCTTAGCAGTTCCTGTCAATTCCAATTCATCTGAACTTCCTCAGACTTTTGATGCATTTCCTTATCCCCTCCTTAATCCTTCTGCCCAAGTGGCAATTCCTGACCCTTCAATTCCTCATATGCTATCATGGTACTTCTGCTTCTGGATAACTCTCTCATCTCTCAGTTTGTTTTTAATTCAAATTTCCTCTTCTTGTTCTTCACATTTGACTGATTTTCATGTTATCTCTTAAACATTTCAGGTGCCCATTACTTTGTGAGTCTTCCTTTTCTTGTGTTACCATTTTTTGTTGCTTCCCAGCCAAATTGACTTGATCACTTAATCCCTAGATTGATGTAAACTTCACAAAAGATGTCCAGATTTAGCCCAAAGAAAAGAAGCTTGTGGTCACCTTAATCACAGAAAATCTCACCTCTAATACCAAAACTCTTTGAGCTGATGTCTCTGTCCCCATCAAGAGCAGCTACACACAGAGAGCATTTTGCATACAGAAGAGCTTAAGCTTTGCGCTAACAAACGTGAGACTGTGTGGGGAAAAGGCTACCAAAAAAAGGAGAAAAAGTCCTGCCATCAATCTGCAATAAAGTCAACAGCTATAAACTTATAACTTCTGCTTGTCTCATAACTAGAACTATATTTACCAGCTGGGTTAAAGAAAAAAAAAAATCTATCTCAATTGAAACAGACCAAAGGAGAGATATTAATGTTATGTGAAACCACTTGGTACAGCTTTACAAGTCTGATTCTCAGTAATTCTGTTTTCCCATAAGCAACCTCTAGCACTGATGAAAGAGTAAACAAGGAGACACACAATTTCTCCTAATGTGAACCTCTTGCACATCTGACTACGCTACAAATCTGAAAGTATTGTCGTCTTGCATAGCAGTGGTAATTGCTGTAAATGCATGTTTAGAGTGTTTTTCAAGCATTTCTGGAAGCAGGAGGGGAACTAGCACTTACCTGCCACTCATGCAGGAATATTTGCAATCTTTGAGTAAGAACACCTCTCTTCAATTTAACAGTCATGGTCTGCATTTCTGCATTCTTTGCAGCAATTTTTTTTAGATGTAAATATTTCTCCTCTTCTTCCATCCCTGCCTTTTTAACCCTCTATGCTACATCAGATATCATCCTAGTTTTCAGAGGATTTGTCAGAAGTATTTGCTAGTTCCCATCTTAGTTCTGTCAGAATCCTGGGAATAAGTTAACCAGCCCCAAGAAACTGAGTGCTTTAAGCTCACAATTTTGTTTATTGACTTGCTTACTTGCATCTCTATTCCTGCTATCCATTCTACCGTCTCCCACACTTTGAGCTCAAAAACTGCAGCAGAGCACTTGTTTAGATTTGGCAACACCTACATTATCTTTAATACTACTGCATTCTAACTGTATATTATCTCTTTTCCCTATGTGCTTAAGAGTTTTTGTTTTCTATACTGCCTCCTGTCATTCCTAAAGAAACTTGACCTTTGCAAATTTGTCTGTTATCTTTACACATATTCTTTAATACAAAACTTTCCTCTGAACACCTGGCTTTCTCTTCCCATGTCTGACGGGCTCAGACAATTTGTGACATTATTCCTTGAGTGTTTCAAGTCCGTAGATTTTCCCATAATTTTCCCCTTTCCTGGGATATTTAATGACCATTTTTCAGGCTTTAGTACATAAACTCTTTAGTTCTATCGACCTCACCAGCTCTCAGTTTAACACCTTTTTCCCTAAATATATATATACACATGTATATATATGCACATATATATATGTTTTGCTTTTAATTTCTTTGTTTTCCTTTTAGTACACAATTAATTCAGCCCCTACTATTCAACAAACACTTCACTTGTTTTCACAACATCTACTTCATTCCTGGCTTTAAATCAGCATTCTCACATTACTTCTGCTGCTTCTGTTTCCTCATATAAAAGTCAGCATCTTGGCTTGCCATGACAAATGCCTGACTATGACATGGCTCCTTCCCTCTCTAGCAACTTCATGAAGAATAGAAGATTTATCTGGAGACAGCAAGGGCTGGGAACAAGTGAAGGCTCTTGCCACTGGCCCATCCATGAGAGACACTTCATCTTAGCATGAAGCCCACCTGAGCTCCAGCCATTGCTCCAGTACCTTGGACAGGGCTGGGCCAAGGCGGGGACCTCCACAGGGGTAGGATAAGGCACCAGCAATCACTGCAGCAAAGGAGTTTCAAGAAACTAAGAAAGACAAGGAGACTGTAAACATTTAGAAAGCATAGAGAAGCTTGATACCCAAGACAAGAGAGGGAAGAGGCAACCTAAACAAGGCTAGAGATGACTTTTGTGGAGCTTTAAGTGGAAAGGTTGTTTCTGGGAAACTGGGGCAGACAGAACATGTGGGCTGCCAAGAGTGAGGCTCAGAAGGTGCAGTGCTGGAGTCTACACAGGGAGCGGCTGTATGTAATACATACACACTCATACATATGGAAGGTGGAAATTATAAAAAAAAATAGATTTGAGAGTTGAACTAAGTGTTTAATAACCACTACTCCAATGCATATGAATAAAAAGACAGCACTTCACAGTGGTTCAGCTGCACCAGTCAAGTGCACCAAGTTTTCTTGCATTTCTCCACCTGCATCCATCAGCCATATCCACTTGGCATGTGGACTGTAAGAACTTTGGAGCAGGGATTAGGTTTTTGTCCTGTCACTTTGCAATGCTTTGCAGAATACAGGCCGCACCTTCACCTAGCACTGCTGCATATTATGGTATACAGAGAACATGAAGATGAGACGCGGAAGTGAAGAGGGGTCAAACCTAAGCAGAAGTAGCCACTTTCTACATTACTCTCTTCTAGCATCAGCATGAAGTACATTGGATTCCAACAAGATGTTTCTGAAAAATACAGCAACTTTATGGAAAAATCAAAACACAAACCCCACAATTAGTAAAATACTTCAGAAAGACATACATTTTTCATTCATCCTCCTAGGAGGAATGGGGGCATCTGGTAATGTGAAGCACATTCATCACCAAAAGCACCAACGTAAGGTGCACAGAAATCTGTTTGTATGGTTTGACATTGTTTTAACTGACTGCACGTTGACTTTAAAGGTTTAAGGTTTAAACTGTCTATTGGAAAACATGCACAAAGCTCCAGGTGAAGCTGTACAGTTTAGCTCCTATATTTCTGCAATTTTCATCCTCTATATTCCTCTCAAAAAGAAAACAATTCCCACACTCCTTTCGAAAACATCATGCCTTTTGTGTTATAATGACTTTTCCAGAAACCTCTTTGGATGCTGATGACAGAGAATCATGATTCCAGAAAGGAAGCAGAAGTGGAATACAAAAAAAAGTTTTAATCAACATGTATTTATGGAAGTGCACTTAGTAATGAGGCAAGAAAAGTGTGTAAATATATTCTACTAAAGAGCATGCTATAGTGGCCATAGAGATAGATTTTATTAAAATGAAATATACAAGAAACAGTAAATCTCTCAAAATGCACTACAGTATATGACATTTCCTGCTGCTTCTCAAACTACACAGAAATACCCTCTTCATGTAACTTTTAAACCCAATGTTTAAAATTTTACAATCATCAACTATAAGACAACAGAATTCAGTCCCATAAATGTAGTGAGCAAAAAGTAAACCTACAGGTGTATCCATGTACCCAGACTCACATTCCCCCACCCTACCAAGCTGTTAGTACATCTTGTTAGCTTTGCAGAACCAAAATGCAGAAAAGAAAATTACAAAATTGTACCATACAAGAGGGAATCAAATTCAATAAGCATTGATCCCTTGCACGTCTCCAAGCCAGCTGAAAACTGTGGATTGCCTCAGATGGCAAGAAGATGTTGCCATTTCTGATAGAAAATATTTGCATTATAAATGACAGTGAGGAAGAAAATTATTTGATACTGAAATGGCATGCTGCATTGGTAGGGGTGGTGATTTAAAAAAAAAAAATCTTTTAAAGTGTAAAATAACGGAATTATTGAGGTATAATAATCATGGAATGGGACCTACAAAACAAAGGCAACTAGAGACCTGAAATTGCAAGTTATGCCTTTAACATTAATTTCTCAGTTTTTACAAAAAGTCCTTGAGCATGGTTTTTAAATAGACTGTAAGCAATTGAAATCCATTTCCATCCAGAGAACTAAAACCATCTTTGGTACCACTGTACTGTTTCTTTTGTTTGTACATTTTACATATTTCCACCACATCTTTGTCCTGTCTATTTTTTAGAACACATTTATTTACTCCAGTGGCAAGTGCCACTATGCTGTGGAGGTGGTTCCAGTAACCTCTTAAACTTCTCTCCTCTCTTCATAGGGAAATCTGTGCATGCAGTGAAGTTTAAGTAGGTGGGTAAACTTTGTACCTCAAGTCCTGACTTAGATGGAAATGTCCTCAGCACAGGGACTGTCTGCTACTCTCTGTTTACACATCAGCCTGCAAAATGACTCTCTATCCTACTGACTTGGTCCAGCACTGGACCCCAACAGACAGAACGGAAATAAGGGCTTCACTTCTACTCTTTATCGTAAAACTTAAACAATGCTTCAAAAAGAAGTGGCACAATTAGATTCTAGTCATTAAGTTACTCTTTAAACTAATTTCTAATAGTCTTTAAAGTGATCACAGCTACTAGAACCACTTTGCAGGTTTCATTACAATTTAGGGACTATTTTATTTAATTTACAGCACGCAAAAGAGAGAAGTGTGTGTTCTAAGTACCAGCAGTACTAAAACCAGATTTTTAAGCATTCATAGCTTAAGAATGGTCACCATTAATTTTTAGATCCTGTGACCTTTAATAGAAAGAGACAATTAAAAAGGCTGCAGTTGTCAGACCAGATTACTGATTTCAAGCAATCCCTCCCCCAACCATGTGACCATGCTCTGCACTCTATCAATTAAAACTTGTTTAATCTTAGTCACTGCCACACATGTAAAGATTAAACAGTAACCTGGAAGGGCCTGTGACATACTGCTCACTAGTAATTTTGTTTCAGAAGAAGCTAAAGATTCCCAACATTTTGCTAAGCAACATCCTAATCTGAGAACAATGCAGAAATTATGTGATTCCTTTTCCTTTGAAATCACTTTGTGTTCCACCAGCATGTCTTTCCTAATCCGTTTTCCACTACTGAGAGCAAAGAAACAGATTCAGCAAAGAATCAGATTATCTTTCTGCAAGTGTTTGAACAGGCACCAGTTCCCAAACTGCAATGCAGGCATTTCTGGTGATCTCAAAAGCCATGATCCATGGTCTGTAATCAGTGTATACAATCACATAAAACAGTAAAACTGGAAGTATTTTCAACTGATACTAAGAACCAACCATATTGTGAAACTGACAGAGGTCAGCTAATCCAAATTCAGATTTAAGGTAATACCACTGCCCACAAAGACATATAGATAAATTATACACTTTTAATTGTAATTAAGTCCAGCATCTTATTGATTCCTCACTTAACAAGCCTCTTCCACTCCACCAAGGAAAGCTTCATTAACTAAACTTTTAAGACACTATTAAATACCTGCCAATTAACTAAGACAGAATTACAAAACTACTAGCCAGCACTGTTAAGTGCAAAAGACGTCCCACTGGGATGTGAAAACATCTCTGTGTGTGGAGAGCTGAGCTCAGGCTCACAAGTCACAGCCGCCTCCCCCTCCTGTGCTCCTGCACTGCCTCCCCAGCTCCCGAGGGAGCGCCAGACTGGGGGGGCCAGAGCTGGCTTCATGCAGGCAGTTGGATACTCTGTTCCAAAATCAGAGTTTCTGGTAGTAGCGGTAAAGAGACATCCCCTAAGTATCAGTAAAAACCACTTAATTTGTTGATTACTAAATGTATACAATATCCTGGGAAGCAAAAATGTGTCTTCAGTTAATAAACCAGCTCTTACAGTTGCTTGTTCCAATCAATGCATACACAAAGTCAGCAGTCAGTCAGTTGCAACTCACCTATTAACTGCTTTAAAGTAACACATTCCCTCAATCACACGCAGCCAGAGTCCCTCGTTTGCCTGATGCCCGAGAGCAGTGTGCTCCGCAAACAATGCTTCACAGCACCAGTGCCACTGGAAACGCACAGGTTCTTTGTGTTCCCTGTACATTTGTAGATGCATTCTTTAATAAGCTTTAGTTCATAACAAGCTGATGAAGTACTTCTTGCCCAGCCTTCCATAAAAAAGGTGCTGAGCCTTGACTTCTCTATTACACAATTTATAGACAGCTTTTTATCCAAGAATCACACTGAACCTGAAAAACCAGGCATGTCATGCTAAAGGACTTGAGTATTGCCAAACCAAAGAAGTCTGAGAAGAAGTCACCATTTTGAAACTATAAAAATACGTTTGTTGTTCTTGACAAATCACAGAGAAAAAGACTCAGTAGTCATTTCCACACATGCTTTCAGGCAGCAGCAAAAACATGCAGGAACTGTTGATATTTTGCCAGAAGTGCCAGAGAGATCAATACTATTAACAACTACTGCCATGCTCTGCAATCTCTCACCTCCTCCTGCCTTGCAAACTTTATTAGGCCCACTCTTTATCATCATTATTACTAAAGATAATTTGGTACTAAGCTAGCAGACAGCGTCTAATACCAGAAATAGGCAGATGCAAAGGAAGATTTAATGTCCTGATTGAATCCCACTAAAAATCAAACACCAATCCACTAAATTCGACACAGAGAAAAAGCAATTTTTTTCAGAACTGTAATAAAAATCTCTAAATCTCGCAAGACTGCTTTTGACCCAAACACTTATACCAACTTCAATCTTGTATTAGTCAATTATTAAGCAGTTCTACCTTGCAATTAAAATTATTCATTACGATAAATATTCAAGAAGAGGTTGTCTTTGTTGCAGAATTGTTGATCTTAAGACTATTGGGTTAATAACGCATAATTAAATCCAGGCATTTAAGTGCAAGCTCGCAGGGCCGAAAATTACCTCAGGAACAAGATTATTTTGAATTCAACTCCTTGCTTTAGTGGTTTTGGGAACTGGCAAAACAGGAAAATCCTGAAAAGGGTGTTTAAACACCTAACCTGGGTTTTGTTCACTTAAGACATGTTAATAATCCATTGCTAGTGGCAGTTCTTTTGTAAGAAGGGACATCAGCTACTGGCAAGATTCTTTTTGCTGAAGAGGCTCTTTTTAAAATATATGCTTACTGTAAAAAGCAAATCAACTAAACACAGGCTGTAAGAACTGATGTAACAGGTAGATGGAGCAAATTAATCTGCAGCACAAGTAAAATTCCCCCCTCCTGCAAGTTACTTCAGAGAAGCTGCTAGAGGAGTCAAGATACACAAACGCTTCTCATTTCATTGTGCGTGTATGACTGGGATGTGGAATGTGCTCTCACTGTGTTCAGACCTGTCCCAGATTTCCCTCTGACTTGAAACAGGAGGGAAGAGAGCCTCCCTCTCCCGAGTGCTGGCAGACATCCCCCGTGGGAGGGAGGGTGGGCTCTCACCATCAGGTTCAGCGGCACGTTCCGAGTATCTTTAAAGACAGAGAAACACCCGGCTTTTGGCGAGACAAAAGCGGGTCACGCCAGGCACCCGAGCCCGGCCGTCCCGCAGGAGGCAGGGAAGGAAGAGGGAGCTCGGGATCCCGCACACCGAAGGGCGGGCACGGCCCTGAGGGAGCGGATCCCCAGGGAAGGCTGCCTTAAACCCTATGCCCGGGGGAAGAGCGTTTAAATTTCTGTATGCGGAAACTGGAAAGCGGATTAAATCCCACCTGTGCCCGGAGGCAGGCAGTCACACACTCAGGGAAAGGACGGACAGGGAAAGCCGAAGCCCAACACGGCAGCTGGCGAGGCCAAGGCGGTTCAGGTGTCGCTGTGAAGGAAGGGGCTGACGGGGCTGACTGTAGAGTTCAAATTCCCCCCCAGGACGAGGAAAGCGGGCGGAACCGCCCGGATCGGGACTCCTCGGGCGCCAGGAGGAGCGAGAAGCGACGGCTCGGGCTCCCCCGGCTGAGAGCGGCGGACGACCCTGCCCCGCCGTGCGCTCAGGGGCGGGCGCAGCGTGAGCCCCGCGGGCCGGGGGAGCCCCGGCCCTTCCCCCGCTCCTTTTCTTTCCCCTCTCCCCTCGGGCGAGCCCCATTTCCTCCGAGCGGCAGCCGAGGGCGCTGCTCGGGGCCGGGCGGGAGAGGGAGCGGCAGGAGCCAGCGCCGGTAGCGCCTTGTTCTCTGCAGCCAGGCCAGAGAGGGCTGCGCGCCCCGCGCCCCCCGCCCGGGCTCACCTCCTCGATGGCCGCCACCGTGTTCCT